>OU696575.1:10178467-10560967 GCA_916048095.2 Sacculina carcini | reverse complement strand
GGGATAGGCGTTGTCCTGCGTGTGACACACACACACACACACACACACACAAACACACACACACACACACACACACACACACACATAACGCCCTGCATCTATTTCATTCAATATTCTTTCATATAACTTAGATTTCCTTCAAGTTTCTTTGAAGTTTTTTAAGGACAAAAAATGGGTAAAAATGTTGTTTTTCATAGGAATCCTCACACCCCCTAGGAACCAGGCACACACACAAACACACAAACACACACACAAACAGACCCAAAAGCCAACATTTAAAGATTGAAACCAAGCTATATACAGGACATGGAAGTATATATCACACCAGAGCACATATAAAACCTATATATGTTCACTTCAATCTGTGTCTAGTGGGCCAGCCATGTATCAGCCTAGATATAATTGCCAGGTTTTGTGACAAATTGTGACGGATAATAAAAATTCACTCACAATGTATGCATTGTAGGTGTGTAGAAACATCTCTTTGGCTGTATCTCTGTAGACAAAACAAAACACAAAGCAAAAACATAGTAATGTCACACAAAATATAAAAAAAACAAATACAAATTATTTATATGACTTTATTAATATTTGTATTATTATTAGTGTATATTTTGCATGTGTTTTTTCATATGTTTGTATGTCTGTGTGTGCGTGTGAGTGTTAGCATGTAGATGTGTAGTGTGATAATTAAAGACTGGATAATTAAAGATGATAATAAATGCCTGTAGTTGCCGATTTTAAGGGTTCTAAGGATAAATGGCTATTTTTGGCGCATTCATCCAAAGTTTCGCCTATTTCGTCCAAAAAAAAACTTTCTGAAATAACTTAATGCAATTAATCCCGATCAAATAATTGTACCAGCAAAATATAGCCAGTGGTGATACAGCTAGGATGAATTGCAACCTCACTTGTGCCATGTTGAACTCGTGGATATCGTGGACTTCTAGAGCTTCTAAGAACCAAATGAAAAAATCACATTGATTCTGCTCAGTCAAGAATTAGCGATGATAGCAAGTTAATTAATGCACTGTTGCTGAATTCCGTCTTGTGGTTGTATGTGCATGTGTTGTGTGCACATTCATTCAGCGTTATAAACATGCGTCTAATTGGTCACTTCAGAGGCGCTTGTTTAGCTGTAAACCAGTGGTTCCCAACCTTTGTTAATGTTCTCTCATATCTTCCTGGATAAAATATGATAAAACCTATCTTCGTTCGTCCAAATGAAGTTGTTGTGCAACTTAAGTATGAGGTATTCAGTAATTATAAGGTCTTTAGTAAGTATAAGGTATTCAGTAATTATAAGGTCTTCAGTAAGGTTAAGGATCGTGGATTGAGAACAATTATACAATCAATGAATCATTCGCTGTCTCGTCGTTCGAGAACTATTCAAAATATGTCACCACAGATCTTGATGCATCTAGCGCATCTCTCCAATATTTGATATTTATATTCAATGCTATTTATAAGGATGACCAAAAAAATTCTTACACGAGAATTTGCAAAAAATTGGGGTTCTGTGAATAATATTTGTGAATATTTTATATATAACATATCAAATTTTATATTATAATCTATATTTGATAGTTGTCAATATCGATACTTGATAAATATGCGAATAAATATTCACTGAAAACTGTGAAAACCATTTCTATATCATTAATTTCAGCTAATTATTATGAACGGATGTCTATATTAGTTGTTTACCACGAGTTTTAATGAGAAAGTATATTTCCGAGGTAACTAGTATAGTAGTGTTAGATGCAGTCATTTCTGGACTGAATTGCGGTTGTGAATCATCATTTTCACATACTGTCAGTTTTGCTCAAGTGCTGAAGGTTATTCCTGAAGACAACAAGCGAACAATGTGCAACAAACGCGATATTGAAGAGGCGTTTATCAAACACCTCGCCTGGACCGGTGTTACCGAACAGGCAGCAAGACTATGCGTCCACTATAACATCACAACAAAGTGGAACATGGTTTCCAACTGGAAGAAGACCATTCGCCAGTGTCCCGCGTACTATGTGCGCTATCTCAACAACTTCTCGGCGAAAATGACCACCAAGAAGCCCAGCAAAGTTCTCGACATGTGTGGCAAACATACTACTTTGCTACAAGACTTGGAGATCTCGCTGCGTATGTACGGCAGATGGTGGCTGCTAGATTTTGTGCAGCAGCAACAAGGGGTCATTGTTCTGCTCGACTACATGAATATTGTACTGTCGGCCAAAGAACGCGTTGACCAAGAAGAGCAGACCACCGCTCAAACTTGTTACATACCGATTTTCAACACAAAAACATCAAAAACCAAAAAGATCACTCGGATTACCAACGCACAACAGGTGTTGCGCCAATGTGTGCTATGTCTGAAAGCAATAGTCGGCGAGAAGAAATCAATCAGCAAAATTGTCCTGAATCGGGACAATATCCTAGTGCTGGTACGATGCGTCGACTTTGTAAATCAAGAGGCCTCGGCAACGATCATTATGGGTATTTTGAAAACGTTGGCCAAAAACGACCTGAATGTCCGCGCTGCAATTCAAGAGGTTCGCTACATGGATCTCTGCACGCGGAAGATTGATCAATTAAGCAACTTGATCACCAATTATGATGAGCCTGGGCCTCGATCGCCCTACATTGATTACCCTGATATTCCTCGAGCAATGTACTGGATTGTTTGTGAGGATAGGGTCATAGCCAGCCACCAGTGGGACAGCAAGCCATTAAGCAAAGAAGCTATGGTTTTCAATGAGATTGCAAAAGTATTGGACATTGTAGAATGCAAAAGTTCAATCAGCATAAAGAACAAACAGCCAGCCATTGGAGACGCTGGGAATAATGTGAAGAACATGAATATCGGTGGACCGAGCAGAAATGCAGCCGGGTTAATGAATGTGGCCGCGCGCCCCAGACCGCAACCCAGAACTCGCGCGCCCGTGACCGCGCGCCAGTACTCGCTGGCTGATTTTAAACTGATCCGCGTGATTGGACGCGGCGGCTACGGCAAGGTGTTGATGGTGGAACTGCGCCGAACTCGGCGCGTCTACGCCATGAAGGTGATAAAAAAGGAGCTGATTACCGACAACAAGGGTATCGGCCGAGTGCAGACCGAGAAGCACGTGTTTGAGAAGGCGTCTAACCACCCGTTCCTGGTGGGACTGCACTCGTGCTTCCAAAGTCCAAGTCGGCTGTTTTATGTGACTGAGTTTGTACGCGGCGGCGACCTCAGGTTTCACATGCAGCGCCACGGCAAACTGTCCGAGAAGCAGGTCAAGTTCTACTCGGCGGAGCTCTGCCTGGCCCTCAACTTTCTACATGAGAACGGCATCATCCACCGTGACCTCAAGCCGGAAAATGTGCTGATCGACCACAAGGGTCATATCAAACTGGCTGACTACGGCCTGTGCAAGGAGGGAATGCGGCCGGGCGACAAGACGTCCACCATCTGCGGCACGCCTCACTACATCGCGCCCGAGATGCTGCTTGACAGGAAGTACGGTTTCAGTGTGGACTGGTGGGCACTGGGTGTGCTCATGTTCGAGATGCTGACTGGTTGCAGTCTGTTCGACATTGGCGAACTTTCTGAAGCGCCCGATCAGAACATTATGGACTATATGTACCGGGTGATGTTCGAGACCATCCGCTTTCCGCACTCTTTGTCGGTGAATGCGCACAGCATCCTCAAGGGACTCCTAAACAAGAACCCGGTGGAGCGATTGGGCTGTGATCCGGATACAGGCTTAGACGACATATTTGGGCACGCGTTCTTTAATGGCATCGACTGGCAGCTACTGAAGCAGAGGCGGTTGACGCCGCCGTACAAGCCACGCGTCAAGACCGAACGTGACCTGGCCAACTTTCGGTGCCAGTTCACCAACGAGCCGGTGCGGTTGACACCCGACAACACAATCAATATTGAGGAAATCGACCAGAGTCAGTTTGTTGGCTTCGATTATGTCAACCCGCTGCTAATCTAGCTCGAGGAACGCATAAGACCAACAACAACATGAACACAACCTCATCAGCCCCAACACGTGTATCATATAAACTATGTACACACATACTGGGTGCAATTCAATACACTCACCTCAATATTAAACGTTTGTTTCATGATTGAGCGTTGTCAAGCGGCTTGATTGAATTGGCTTGTTGCGGTTTAATCCAATCATATATCTCTGGACGATTAACAATTGAATTATCAAAAGTGAGGATACCTGAAAGTGAAATTATTAGTTCGGAATTTTATGCGACAATATATGACACCTAATTTTTTCATGTGCCGAACAATGCCAAAATATGTTCTCGAAAGTTCCAAAATGCTAATCACATTTGATAAAAAATGCAATCCTGAATTCGCATCTATATCAAGTCAACAGTTAGTTCTCATATCCCCTGAATTCTTGTTAGCTATATGAAAAAGACCTATCTTCGTTCGTCAAATCAAATACATGCGCTATGTACTCAAGTTTTCGCAGCTTTATCCTTCCATTAAGAAAACTCCCTTCAAGAAGATTAAATAGAGTGTTTTCCTAGGAGCAAAATATAAAGCATAGGTAACAAAGAGATTGTGATAAATTTTCCATAGGAATCCTCGCACATCTTAGGAACAAAGCTCGCAACTCTAGGGGGTGAAATGAATCCATTCCATTTTGAATTGATCATTAGAAGAACAGAAACCATTGGAGACCGCATTGTCGGAGTTATACTCCGCATTGACAGATGTGGACTCCGTGGTCTAGTGGTAGCACATCCGCCTCACAAGAGGCAGGACCGTGGTTCGTAACCCGGCGAAGCAGAATTTCTTGAGCGAATTCTATAATCCAATGGCCCCTGTCCACTCAGCAGTAAATTTTACCAGATATCAGTCATGTGTTGTGTCATGCATTTCGGAGAGGTGGTCCTCTCTAATACGTCTTTCGTTCTTGTGGCGCCATAGCGTGGAGAGGGTCGGTTCTGCTGTGGCAGCGAGCTGCACGGAACACGCCTGTGTGTTCATAAGCTTCGGCTTCTTCCCGTGTAGCAGCTGTCACTTGGGCCTTTAACCTTAACCTTTAACCGCTATGCATAGCATAAATCAAATTCCTAGTGGAAATGGGCGTCCTATACAGGTAAAGCTCTGAATCGCACTCAAAATCGCACTTCATATTATAAATATGATCTAATCACGTGCGTAGACGTTGGATGCATTTTAACTGTTCAAGTTCTGTTGTCCTATCGTCCGACAATTTTACTGCCAAAAAAGCTGAAATCATGGTTATTATGTGTAAAAACATTAGTATAGTATGTGTTATCAAAATAATCGATGAATATTCATATTTATATCAGTTTTAATAAATACCTATATTGGTCTATTTTTCTGTCTTATTGTGCCAATTTGCCTGCCTATTTTGCCCTTTTTAAGTGCCTAAACATCCGGTCATTGTTTGCGGTATATTGTATGATATTATATGTGAAATCACTCAACAGACAGCGAAAACAATCGCCTAAAAATCTAACCTACGTAGATTGATATAAACAGGAATAGGTTGACATAATTATACACACTCGCAGAAACGAATTCGACATTTCAACATTCGTTTGCGATAATTGCCAAGCCAGATATCCGAGCCCAGTAGCCACGTCTACAATGTTACGCTCAAACAACTGAGTTAACAAACTAAACAACGTATCTGGTGCTTGTTCACAAATTTAAAGCTATGCATGTGTGTGTGTGTGTGTGTGTGTGTGTGGTTACGTAGATGAATCACTGGAAGAGGCTTCCAGATAGCCTATGGCTCCAGTGCATTTACCACGCTAGCATCCAGATGCAATGACGAATGTGCCGCCCTTGTGATTAGATCTCTATAAATAAAACTTTTGCTCCTGTTGAGCCCAGAACCTATCCAGCCTATACTCAAGCTGCATTACACATTTAGCCACCTTGAACCATTTTGGTAGATCAGTGTTTCTCAACCTTTTTCTTGGCATTTCATTTATTGCGACACTCATCCACTACGTGGTTTTTAGAAGCATCTTACAACATAGATATATATAACAATAACTACACGACAAATTATCACAGGAGCCCCGGTCGCGTGCGCACTCAAGCGCCGCGCGCGGTAGACTGAAGTTACTGAAGTGGTAGACTGAAGTGGTAGCGGTAGACTGAAGTGACTGAAGTGGTAGACTGAAGTGGTAGCGGTAGACTGAAGTGACTGAAGTGGTAGACTGAAGTGGTAGCGGTAGACTGAAGTGACTGAAGTGGTAGACTGAAGTGGTAGCGGTAGACTGAAGTGACTGAAGTGGTAGACTGAAGTGGTAGCGGTAGACTGAAGTGACTGAAGTGGTAGACTGAAGTGGAAGCGGTAGACTGAATGGCATGGGCCCTTCAACACAATGCGAGTCTCTGTGGCCCCCAGAAACAGTGTGTGGCCCTCCTGGAACTCCTTGTGGTCCCATACACACATGTATTGTGGCATCGCGACTTCTTCAGAGCTCATTTACGTTGGTAAATGTTTCCCCACTGACCACCAAAACAACGCCACGACCGTGTACAGTTGGGTACAGTTGGGATGATCACACAGATATCAGTAGATTATTCGGTATATCGGTAGATATATCGGTGGAAATATATCGTTACACGATTGAAATGTACGACATCAGAAATATCAATGGAATAAATTGTTTCAACATGAATTTTTCGTAGCCCCTGGGAAATAAATGGTGGTTCCTATTTTTAAATTCGGTCCTATGACCTATCAAAAGAATCTCATGGCCATATGACCCACGTTGAGAAACACTGAGGTAGACCATTGCATATATTGATAGGTTCATGTACGTGCTGGCATACCTGTATTTGAGCCTCTCGTCGCGTGCCATTTTGACAGCCGACGAGGTGGCCGCGACAGTGGACCATGTCTCCGCCTGGCACGAGCACGACAGACTGACCAATACTGCCGCCACACTCAGCCACCGGCCAGACGCCATGTGGTGTCACCACACGGCCACAATACACTCACTCACTCACTCACACACACACGCACACACACACAGCGGCTGTGCTAGTCCATGTTGAAGTGACCTGTAGTAAAACGCAGACATTGCTTGACGCGGCTTGATACAGCTCATATTAAGCAGAGAAAATCCAAGCGAGTATTGCTCACATTCGAAATTGTCATTACACTCAAGACAGCTGGAATACAACTACAAAGTCAGACGATGACATGTAAGACATGATGAAAATATAAGCATGACAGACGTTCCCAACCTTCAGCCAAAGTTTTTATTCAGAAACATCTAATCATATCCCAATCTGTGGATCTAAAATGCAGCGATGAATGATGGTTGGTTGGTTATTGACTCCCTATAGACTCAAGCAGAGGTGTTGATGAACGAACCCGGGTCTGGATTCGACCGCGAACCTCTGACACGAGAGCTCAGCGCCTAAGCCACTGAGCTACTCGGGAGCTCCAATGATGAATGAAAACAAGATAGAAAGAAATCGAGAATTCAGAGATTAACCGTATAAGACATATAAACATTGTAGATATGGATACAAATATATATTTTTCAACAAATTACACCGTAATACCGAATTATCAAACAAAACCTTACCTAATTCCAGCTGTAACATCCTTGAATATAAACCAGATTTGTATCAATTCCTCCACATTTGGATCACTATATTTCAAAGCTTCCAACTCATCAAACCGCAAATGTCATCAATTCAGCTTTTCGATGGTGAGAAATTTATACATAATTTTATAAATAACTCTGGAATAGTGCGTTCTTGTGGTACCAACTCATTCTTACTAAGAAATATTGCAGAATCACCACTTTACGTAAATTGGCTTTAAACAAACATGTAGTTGATATAGCGCCAAATATAACAGGCACGTAAAACAGTAATACTGGTGCTAACAAAATAAGAGTAATAGCTGATAGAGGGAAAATAAATGAGCGAGTAAAAATGAGACAAATTATAATGAAAGAAAGAAAAGCGAGTATACAAACAGCAAAAAGAACACATTAAACATTATTTGATATCTAACCCCGGTGCCTGGTGTCAATATAGGAATGTAGTGAGGACGAGAGTTAGTGCAGTCGGAATGGAGGGATTAGAGGCGTGGGCAAGAATAACAAAGACTTGAGCAGAGCAGAAGAGAATGAGGGGTATGATTTAGAAAAGTAGAATATTTGCACTGTTGGAGGGTAAGTAAGTAGGAAGGAGGAGAAGGCGAGTGAAGAAGTTTATAGACAAGACAGCAAAGCTTATGATGGATCATCGAGGGAGCCAGCCTAGTTGCCGAATATGTGCAAAGGTTGGTGTCCTAGGCGGAAGACGCAAAACCAACCGACAGGAAAAGTTAATGATTGACTGAAGGGAGCGAAGAGATTTTTGAGGTAAGTGAAGAAATAGAGACGAGACGGGGAAGATATAGGAATTAACAAGAAGCAGTGCGGACGATTCATCGATGTGTCGGCGTATAGGGTAGAGTTGGCGCAAGGTGAATCGACAGGATCGGGTAACGTTTGAAAGATGTTTGGAGAAGTCAAGTGAAGGATCAAAGACAATGCCCAAATTACGAATATGAGAGGCAAGGGACAAATGAAGACAGTTCGGTCTTATCTGGGTTCAAGAGAGGATCTCTAGAGGACGCCCAGGCCCAGCTATGTTGGACAGAAGTTGGTCGATGAGATAAACGAGAACAAAAACGGGAAGTAAATTTGGACATCAACCGCATAAATGTGGAATGATATAGGATAGGTGCCGAGGATCGGAGAGAGAGAAGAAACATACATATAGCTTAGACACCATATTATCGTGCTAGAAATTCACTGTTGGAATACTGGCCCATTCTCGTTCGTAAACACATCGGCATGAGTTCACTGGGGGTTACTGCTGTAGATTTGCTCACACTGGCGCGTATAGTCTCGAACATAATGTCATGCACGCTTAAAACACCAATCACAATTAACCGCATACAAGCCGAGTAATAATTGTGATTGTTTTATACGCATAGTTCTTTATCGGTCAACTTCGATTGTTCCACTTCCAGATTTCTGATAAGTCAGTTGTTATTGAAGCTTCATGCGTGCACCAGCCTGTTGAAACTATATAGCACGCCCCGCCGGGTGTTCATCCACAGCTCTCGGTAGACCTAAGCGCCTAACACATATCAGCGCCTAACACGACATCTAAGCGCCTAAGACACTGAGCTACACGGGGAGCTAAGGTGTTACTTATTGAAGCGTGTTTGATTACGTTGCGGACAAATCACAGCTCATGTATTTCAACTTCCCCACAATACGGCTACTTGAAGATGACATTCCTGTGAAATCTCCATATGGTGACAACGTTTTGGCGTAGAGAAACAGTTGTTGTAACCAAGTCCAAATTGATCCTAGGCGACAAATGCGGTTGTATTACCATTTCAGTCGACTAGTACACTACCAAACACAAACATACACACACACATACATGTACACAACCACCATCACCGAAAACAGACAATCAAATCGTATCTTTCTCCAGAGCGAGCTCAGGTTCCAAATATCCCAGATCCTCGAGGGTGGGAATTCCCAGCTTCTTCAGCGTCGGTCCAATCTCCTGTCAAGCAAACAGATAAGATGCTCTTACAATGCGATATTGTTGTTAAGATAAAATATATTGAAATAACAATCAGTGTGCCCATAGGACAATTAGCAACCACAAGACAAACATCTGCATGCTATGGCGTCCAGAATGAAGCACAAAAGACCGACTAACACTCCGCATGAGTTGAAACAATGGCCATGTTTGAAATGAATAACATAAACTAGGAAGACAGAAATCAGCAGAAATACGAATAGAAAAGCAAAACGGATAACTTGAAACAGCTCAGAAGAACAATAGCGAATCCTATGAAGGCTAGTTAGAACCAAGATTATACACAGAGCCGTAGCAGCCACCCAATCACCAAACCCATCGGACGGGGAGCCCGAGCGTTAAAGGACCCCGTTGCCCCACGCATGATAATAAAATTTATCATATAATAGAGTATAAAATCACCCGGCTTAATGTAAACCGAGGGGCTCATCGTAGCTGCATTTTGCCAAAGTCGGACATATATTATAATGATGTTGCATATATAATGGGAGTTGCGCGGATCGCCCTGGACACATTTGTCACCTGCATCATGTAGGGCATTATTTCGTTGATCCGGGGGCCACATTTGAAGCGAATCACTTCGAGAAAGCGAACGGCAATGGCAATATCGTTCAGCTTGCGACACGCCTCCAAGCACGCAATACACGCCTTGGGATCAGGCACCGAGTCAGTCACCGTCAGCTCGTTGATGTGCTGTACAGCGACAAATATACGACTGATTTGAGCTGCCTATCCAAGCTGTTGCTGAATATACTAAACAATTAGGTGTGCGTGTGTGTGTGTGTGTGTGTAAATTGTAAATATATTTCCACACACAAGCATACAATATGAACATATTAACACGTAACAACATACATGGAAAAAGTCCGACAAGCCCAAGGTTTTCGCCGGACAAATTTAAAATAAAGCACGTGGTAATACAATACAACCACGTGTTAATTTACGATAACAATAGGACAATGTACAGATATATAATAAGAAAATAATTAAACAGACTCAAACAATTAGCTTATCTGGAAGTGATTGTTAGCAAGTGAATTGGACATCAAATGTGTATTTTTCAATTTCATTTTGAACATATTTATTGTACCATTATATATGTAGGCTTTAATTTTGTGAGGAAGCGAATTCCATATGTGCGGCCCTGTGCAGAATAGACTATGTTTAAACAATTGTGTTCGGTGCCGGGTGTGTGTGGGGGGGTTAGAATGGTGTTTGTGGGGGGGGGGGTAGAATGGTGTGTGTGGGGGGGGGGTAGAATGGTGTGTGTGGGGGGGGGGTTAGAATGGTGTGTGAACAGTGGCGCCGCCACGGTTTATTATTGACATTCTTGATGTTTCAAAACATTTCTTCAATTTCTATGTTCTAAATCTAGGTTTCTTCTACAATATCAAGTGAGACAAAAAATGTTGAAAAAACGCATGTCAAGTTGTATCTATCAGCTTATACACGAGTGTTTGAAGATATGTGTGCGAGTGTGTATAAGCGCAAATAACCGTGTGCTGTGTGGATGTCTGCTCTGATGGATTCAATTATTTGAATTCGACTTCAAGTAATCTAAAATTCCAAGAGTTGCCAAGTCAATAAGGGAAAAATTTGCACATGTGCACATTGAAGTTGACATTTTTGAGCAACGGAAGACAATACAATATAGGGACGGATCGTTCGCATAGTCTAGCTTGATATTCTAAATGTTGTGCTGTGAGTTAAAGTGGTAGTGTGTGCTACAACACCTTTGTCAGCCACCAGTGGTCGATGTCAGGCTGGCTAAAAAGCTTGACAAACCTATCAGCTTCCTCCTCTTGTGTTTCCGTCATGTATCTGTTATCTTCACGCATGACTGGAGCTAAACATTGAACAAAGCAAATACAACCAGTATTAAAAATGGAAACAAATTGATTAGCTTTCAATGGAATTATATATTAATAATCGAAGCAATTTACGGTATGAATGCATGTGAAATATAAACGAGGACATACTCCACCCAAGACATGGTCTCGATTTACAAAAACCAAACTCACCAGTAGTTATTGATCGCATATTGCTTTGCAGGAAAACTCTTGGTTTAAAACTTTGAACAACACGCCTCAACATTTTGCAAATACTTGTCAGTCGACCACCGAAACAAAACAAACTAAACGAAAACAACGAATGCAAAAAGAAATCACAAATGAAATCCCAAGGACAGCCAAAGATAAATAAAATGTATCATCATCCGTATACGTGGTGGCTAAGCACTGAAAATATTCTCTACATATTTTTTTAAAACTCAAGTGTAAATAGTGATAAATCAATTGTTTAGTTGAGCTTCTAAAAATCTAACTGTTACAAAAGTTCCAGTTCTGAGACATTTATTGGTGGGCGAATAGTTGTGCGTGCTCTGTGCTTGTTCGAAAATGGCTCCTTTGTTGGGTTCGAAGATTGAGGAGAAATCTCACGATCAAGAGAAGCCTATCGATCGTGAAAAAACTTGTCCGTTGCTTCTGAGAGTGTTCTGCAGTGTGAATCGTCACCATTCGCTCGCCGAATACTCCCGAGGCAATGTGCCGGCTAACGAACTTCAAATCTACACCTGGCTGGATGCCACTCTCAAGGAACTGACATCGCTGGTGAAAGAAGTCAATCCGGAAGCGAGGAGGCGTGGCACGTTCTTCGATTTTGCTCAAGTCTATCCAGAATTGGGTCCAGGCGGTCGTGGCATGATGGGCTGGAGAATGCGCGATATTGGCTCGACATGCTCCGGTCAGAAGGGCGCCGACGACAGCAAAACTCTTGCTCAGGTGCGTTTCAACATCGGCGATTACTTGGACATTGCTATCACTCCTCCCAACAGTCGCGCTGGGGGACCGATAATGCACAGAAGAGGAAACTTCTGATTGCGCGTCCTTCATTCATTCATCGCTGATTTGCGGTGAACTTTCACGTGTGTGTGCCTCATTGTGAATTTGAATGTGTTTAATTCTGATGTCTCATCTTAAATTTTGTGTATTTAAATATTCTACATTTTTGCTTTGACTCCATTTTCTAGAGAAATTGATAGGAATTTAGCTGTTCTTTTCTCGTGTTTTTTTCTATATACCGTCATTGAAGGAAAGGAAATTTTTAAATTGGCAAATGTTCAATACTACACACTTGCATTGTAATAGATAAGGTGAATTATTCTTATTTCGGCACGATAACTTTTCATTTGATTGTTAAATTACAAGATGTAATTACACTGGTTGTGTACATAATTTGAGTGAATTTGTGTCAACCTGTCAACCATATCTAACCTGAGCGTACTTCTGTCATTTTGTGAATTTTTTGTATTCTGTAGATACGTTTGAGTGTGCTTTTTTCATCTGCGATGGCTCGTTTTGTTTTTTAGAGTTTGACTTGGAAATATAAATGTATGTTCAAATATAGCATTTCATTTTCCATTAGGCTGTTTATTTTGATTTGAACTTGCATATACACTGATTTATACAATAACGTAAATATCTTTTATTCTAAGTTTTATTACCCTGAGGTTACCTGAATGTTTGTCTCGTTTTTTCCCGCATGCTTTTTGTTCTTAAACTCCACTAATTAATGACAAAAATACAACACACATGAGAAGAATTGCGAACTAACAGCGAAGGACCGTGTAACTGATACCTCCGTGCCGAGAAAGTCTTGTTTTGACGCCGTGTTCCCGCCGATCCAGTACAATCCGGATTCACTCTCAGTTGGTCAAACCGATCGTGCACGGTGTCATGAAGGGATTCAATGCCACCCTGTTCACATACGGTCAGACCGGGCCTCGATAATCGTACTCAATGACCGGCAATTACCGACGAACGTCCAGTACGACATCAAAATATCATGCCTTGAAATCTGCCAGAAGAGACTTGCCGATCAAAATCACGGAATCCAAGCGGCATATTGGCTGGTTAGCTTTCAACCAGTTAGCTTCGATTATGCTCAGAAGATGCTTGGTAGTGGACTCGGTCGAAAAACAACAATATACATGCTGCATTAATAATTTGTAAATAATTTTGCTCTTTGGATCAGTTGGCATCTCTTTTTGTCGGGAGACAACAATACATGACAAAATTGACGACTGGCGTTTTCATTTGCAAGCGATGTGTAAACTAAGGATATTGTTAAACACGGGCATGACATATATTCTGATAAATGGATAATTTTCGCCTTATCATTCCTTCATTGATTAGCATTCCTACCTTTTGAAATTACTAGATAATTTTCATGTCTTCCTTTGCTCATGATGAGTCATCCGGTAACTTATCGGTCGTTCGGTGTATCTCAACCTAGGATGCTAGTCACAGATGATCAGAATGGTGGGAACTAGGATGTTGAGACCGGATATGCATAAAGGAGTGCTCACTTCTCTGGAAGCAAAGGTTGACAAAAATCGATTACGTTTGGAAAAACGGGTAGCTCCGAATTACGCGAGTAGCTTAGAAGGTGGACGAGATGTCGGCGGTTCTATACCTGGTCCGTGTTGATCTATAAACACCTATGCTTGAGTCCAATAGAATTACCGCGGGGAGTACCAGAAAGTAGCAATGTGATACACGCCTAAACGTCTATCATTACTGCACTAATCTTGTTCCGATATTGATAAGGTTTTAGTCAGTGGTGGAGCAGATCTGATTCTTCATGTCTAAAAGGTTATTGAACAACGGCTTAGATTTGTGTCGAGGCTCGGGGGATGACAGCCATCGTTCATTAGTGTTAAAAATTCGCTCAGTTGGTCAATTGCATGAGACCATCAACTATTTTCGGCCAATTGAACTAAAACACACATACCTCAATGAAAGGTATATTGAGTAAAGTATAATTTTCACATTTATTATTTATATTTTTCGTGTATTGCTATTTCTTCGCTATGCTGATTTTAATGACAATATACCCAATGAACTGAACTCAGCAACATTTTCGGGGATATAATTGCATATTCATACCCCAGCCAATTTGTCGGGGTTATACCCCCCATGCGCCCCAAAATCTACGCCCGTGTTGTTGAAGTCGGGAAAAGTGAATAATTGATGGCGTAATTTTTCGATTCCTAGCATAGGGAGCACTCGTATGGTCTTGACATATCAACTATCTATCTTAAGATGTTGCAATTCGTCTAACACACTTGTCTTGCGATTTGTCTAAAGACATCTGCGTCTCAGTAATCACCGTATATCGTGTGTGTGTGTGAGTGTGTGTGTGTGAGTGTGTGTGTGTGTGTGTGCGATCGCGTGCGCCTGCGCTCCATCGATAAAAAGTCGCACTGAACGCGAAGCGGCAGAGCGACCAGCTTTCAGCTGCGGTCATTTCAGTGCTTGGCGACATTCTTTGTCAACCGTCAATAGACATCAGCTTAGCCTGGATCGATAGACCTACGCATGCGCTATGCCCGTCTGTAAATCTGCGTGTGTCCCTCTGTGTGTGTGTGTGTGTGTGTGTGTGTGTGTATGCGTTTGTTTCGTTCGTTGAGCGGTTTTAGTGCAATGCTCACAAGGGTTTCGCTTGCTTTGTTATTGTCTTCGGGTTCTTTTTGCGTGCGCTCGTGTGTGTGTGTGTGTTGGGCTTGAATTAAAAACGCTATTTGCTTGAGATCCAATCAGCATTGCCGCTTATAGCAATGTCAGCCGACAGCAGTGCTGTGAACAAGCAAGGTGCCACCGTGGAAAGTTTGAAAAAGGAGATTGAGTGTCTCAAAGACAAACTGGAAGAAGAGCGCAAGAAGATGAACGATCAGACAGGTAAGTGTATGTATGTATGTGTGTGTGTGTGTGTGTTCAGTGGCGTTGCCGAGGGGCAGGTTTAGAAGGGCTGAAACCCTCTCCAAATATGTGCCAAGTCCCTCCTGAATCCCCCTAATAAGCCTGACCATGAACATTTCGATTGTAGATTTTCATGTTTTGCTAAGCCCCCACATATTTTTCCTTCGCCCTCTCCCCTGCGCAGCCCTCCACCAGAAAAATTCTGGCGTCGTTATTGGTTGTGTGTAATCATCAACCGAATTAAAATGTCATTTTGAAATTTGAACCTTTTTTCAGTGTTTGAGTGAAGGGTTAACGGAGTAAAACAGGAAATTATAAATTCAAAAATATGTTTTTTATTACTGTGTATAACAGATCACTCAGAATTGAGTAAATTTCCGAACAACGTATGAAGCTATTACAGTTGGAATACTTTGACTTAGCTACTCAAAAAGCTACTTAAAAATGTTTTTCTCTTTTGCTCACAAGGATAAGGCAGAAAAAACTTCATGAACCACTCGCGGGATAAAAACGCGTATTTTGCATATGTACATGCTTACGCGCAATTTTTTCTCAACGGGAATTAATTTGTTACCTATGGAGATATTGAAATATACCCGTAGAGATATAGGGATAGTGAAATTATTGGTGATGATTTCCAGTGGTGTCTGTGACAAGTCGTCTAGACCCGATACCACCGTTGCCGATAAAACCACGCCGTGTTCTCAAAGGACATCAGGGAAAGGTGTTGTGTCTCGATTGGTCGCAAGATAAACGTCATGTGGTCTCTTCCTCACAGGCAAGTTCCGCGTTCAACACTGGCGGATTCAGAGGAGGGGGCTCAGGGGGCTTCAGCCCCCTGAGCCTAATTGTTTCCATCAATTTCTTATAACCAAAATGTTCACTAAAAGAGGTCAAGAAATATATATTTCTGTAGAATTTGATGATATAAGCATTATGGGAAATGATGTTCGCACATTATTGTGTGTGTAAATGTGTGTATATATCATTGAGAAAATGCCTCAAGTCTTGACCTTCACACGCTACCGAGTCACTCATACATAATTCAGGCCCCCATGAAATTGTACTCTGGATACGCTACAGGAGTGAAATTTGAATTTATTTTCTGTCATGAGCTTTTGAGAACTGGATAATATTTTGTCCTAGAATATCAAGTGCATCGGTTGTCATATTTCATCATTAATTATACAACTTAAAATCAACTTTTGTGGCGTAACTAGGCTATCTACAGTACAGGGCGTGGTATATTCTGCCGCCCCACCATGTATGCTTGCGAGTTTCTTAGCCGCAAGAGATCGCATTAGAAAGTCCATATGTCGATATGGATACAAAGAGGACCCCTTATATTACAGTGCATGCTTCCAGTCACCTAGTCGGAAATGATCATTAATTTAAATCGCTCTTGGCTTCATCCAGCTCTTAGTTATTTGAGATTTAACAACACACATGAAGTAGCATATTCAGAAATGCGAGTCAGATGTAATGATAATTTAACGTCTTCAGCAGCTCGTGTCCCGTCCCTCAAATGTACCGTCCGGGACGAACCCTTCTATTAACGCTTAAGCACGGATTCTGCTAATACGAATATCACAAATACGAGCGAGACAGAAAAAGTCCCTTGAGATACCGATAGCAAGAGGATTCCATGAATTCGTCATCATTGGATCATTGATCTTTCAGGACGGCAAGATGATCTTATGGGACGCATTCACCACAAACAAAGAGCACGCGATCACCATGCCTACCACGTGGGTGATGGCCTGTGCGTACGGTCCCTCTGGGAACAGCGTTTGTTGCGGGTAAGGCAAGTGATGCGATCTATGGGGCCAATGTGACCGGATTTTCCGCCGTAAAAACGTAACATTTCCAATACCAAGCGTCGTCATATGGCGCATCGTTTAATTTTGTTATTCGGTAATGTGTCTGCTGGGTTAAGTTGGTTACTTCACGAATAACATATATCATTTGCTAGTTCAGTGGTTCCTAGCCTTTTTTTCTCTGATTCCCCACTTCTTAATGAGTCATCTCTTCATTTTCCACAACAGCGCTGATAAATTCAATAAATTCAGTTGTTTCATCAAAGTCAAGTCAAGTCAATCAAATGTCAAGAGGTCATTTGAAACAAAAATAATCGAAATTAAATTGATAAAAACACACATTTGTCCTGTTCTGTCCGACCTTTAGCTTCCCACTTGGCAAATCTTCTATTCCCCACCAGTGCGGAATTCTCCACAGGTTAAGAACCACTGTTCTAGATGAAAGCTGGGCAAATGTGGAAAACGGTATATTTACTTGCAACAGCGGGACAAACTCAGAACATATCGGGACAGTTCTATCTAAAATTGAAGCTGTGGTCAGTGAAGTTATCGGCATAAACAAAATCACGGTCCTCCAGCCTTTCACACCTCAAAGTCATCTTGCTGTTTGCGTTCGGTTCAGCGGGCTGGACAACAAGGTGAACGTGTATCCTCTGAGTATGGAGGAGGATCTGTCGTCCAAGAAGCACGCGGTGGGCACTCACACGAGCTACGTGTCGAGCTGTGTGTTTCCGCACTCGGACCAGCAGATCCTCACTGGAAGCGGAGACAGCACGTGTGCGTTGTGGGACGTCGAATCAGGCCAACTGATGCAGAGTTTTCAGGGCCACGAGGCTGACGTGATGACCATCGATATGGAGCCTCTGGAGACGGGAAATATCTTTGTGTCGGCGGTAAGTGCTCACACGAGATACAAGAGCAATATCAATGGCGGTGCCAGGGGGTCTTGGAGGGGAGGAGGTCCCCAAAAAATGTGCCAAGCCCCCCTGAACCCACACAAATCCTGACCATGAACATTTCGAGTGGTTATTCATGCTTCGTTTAACCCCTGTATGTTTTTTCTCAGCCCTCTCTCAACCACCTCACCGGAAGAATCCTTGCACCGCCACTGAGCAGTAGCAGGATTCAGTACTCTGATTGCATCCTCCGTTGATTTAGTGAATACGCGGGTTCAAATACATGCGTTTGTCACGGTAAAATTCCCATTGTCGAAGTGAACGAATGCTACGATATTACATCATGATGTTATTGCCCACAGAACATACAAATACCTGCAAAGACCTGTATGTGACAAAACGAGACTGAGGGGGCTAGGAAACAACAACCAAATGAATGTTTAACAACAAGGAGGAGTGAACACATTTCCAATGATTATTTAAATTCTTCAGTGTATACATTATCACACAACTTCCGCATACACATGATTTCACCATTGGAACCATATTGTTTAAACTTTTTCTTCCTCCGTTGGAACACTACTTGTCTGTTTTGTAATTAAAAGAGCAATGCTATATTAGCTTTTTCTTTTGTTTTATGTCTGCCACCGATAAAGATTCCTTTTTGTCCATTGTTTTCACTGAACGTTACCAGTTATCATCAAAGTTCTATATGTTCTCGTCTTTTTGCGTGATACATCTGAACCTGATACGAAATATTTGCTCTTCGTGTTGTGTCCCTTAATGGTGGGCTAGGGCTGTGATCGGACGGCGATGATTTGGGACATGAGAACGGCCGAGTGCGTGCAGATGTTTGAAGGCCACGAGGCAGATATCAACACAGTCCGATTCTACCCCAGTGGAGACGCCATAGCCACCGGCTCTGACGATGCCTCGGTGAGAAATAAAACATTTTGGCCGTTTCTATTCGAGTTGTGACTGCTTTTTCGCTGATAATTATCCTCCAGCGCTGAAAATTGTCCTTGTCCGATAGTGATGTTTAAAATTCTAAGTCATTTAGTTATAATTTGTAAGCTATTTCTTAACGCTTAAAAGTTCGGCTGAACGTCTTATACTCATATCAATCATATGTTATTGCTGCCTGAAGGTGTCTTATATTTAGTTTTATAGGATAATTGTACTGGCGCAATACGACAATTCGACCGGATTAGCCTCGGATCAATGTTTCATTTGTTCAATTGATTTGCCGACTATCCGACAAGACTTCGAATAAAACATGCCAGTTCAAATGAGCTCAGATATTATATGTGAAACACATTTTCTTCATACTGACCAGTGACTATTTTCTTCATATTGAATAGAGCAGTGGTTCCCAACCCGTGGTACGCGTGCCACTAGTGGTACTCAAGGACCTTCCAGGTGTTACGCGAACACTTTCGATGCCATGAACAATAACACCAGGGCGTGAATTCCGATATGATATGAACAAAGTCTTGCCCCGCATTTTCCAGCTGGTAGAAAAAAGCAGATACAGCCCTCGCATTGAGTTGTCTTTTTCAGTTGATATATTTATTCTACTTGTATACAATTATGTACATAAAGTTATATCTAATCGAACTGAGTTTCCTAGAACCAGGTGGTACGCGACCCCAAGTGGTACTCGATCACAAAAAGGTTGGGAACCCTGGACTTGAGAAACACAGTGAGTGAATGACATTTGTTCTCCCGTTGCTGGTGTGTGGAACAGTGTCGTCTGTTTGATTTGAGGGCCGATCGGGAGGTTTCCTGCTACAGCAAGCAGAGCATTCTGTTTGGGGTGAATTCGCTCGACTTTTCAGTCAGTGGAAGACTGCTGTTTGCCGGCTACAACGACTACACCATCCACTACTGGGACACGCTCAAGTGTTGTCGCATTTCCACGCTCTACGGTCACGAGAATCGCGTGTCGTGTCTCAAAGTATCTCCGGATGGCACCGCTTTCTGTACGGGCAGCTGGGACTACGCTCTGAAGGTGAGCACGCTTTTCTTAGTTCGATCGTTTAAGAGGAGTTTTCCAACCGTGTTCGCTGGGGTCTAAGGAAAAACTGCGGGGACTTCGTCAAAAACAAGGAGCTATTATCGAAATGTTCATGACCAAGATTTTCGGAGGGCTTAGCATCTTTTTGGGGGGGGATTCAGCCCCTCCAAGCCCCCTTTGTCGCCGTCACTGGTGTTCACTATTCAACGCACATTTGAGTGCAGACATATTTGACATAGCAGATTCGATAGTATGCTAAGAGCAGCTTAGCGATTTACTCTGCTGTCATTGATTTATTTGGCCGTGTCTACAAGTGGAAGATTAGTAGACAAATCAAGGATGGTCCTCCAGGATCATCTTTGTCTTTTACACCTATCTGGTACTTGACGCAATTTCATATAACAAATACCAAATTTGGTCGTTATATTTGTTCTCGACAGGTTTGGGCCTGAACCGGGGACTGTGGACATCTGGCCATATGAAGCACAGAACACTGCCATATATTCAAGACGTCATAACACAGGGTTCCAGGGTGCACCAGAACTCGATATCCAGTATGTTGGATCCATTAGACCACTTCCTGTTTCGCTCGAAGAGAGCACAAGATGTAGGCTAGAGGTATTCTGTTACAATGCCCTGTTTTGTTGAAACCGGGTCTACTGCGACGCAAGGTTTTCGTTACCTATTGTTTCCCTGTTCTCAGAGGAGGAAAGGGAGAGATGGAATGTGAATCCAGCAGAGGTGACTCAACTTCACCACCATACTACCATTACGAAGACCCTTCGAGAATATGATGGGCATGGATCGCCTGAAATTGCTTCCTCTTGTATCTAATGCATAATTGTTTGTTGGAACGTTGTGAGTTTATGAGTGCGCGTGCGATTGTGTGATTGATTCCCACAGCTAGCCGATTTGACAGAGTTCAATGGAAATACACCGACTTTTGCATTACCGTATTTCAATGTATTAACCTATCCAGGAAGCGTGTTAGACTTTGATCTCTACACCAAT
The DNA here is from genome assembly GCA_916048095.2 of Sacculina carcini. Taxonomy (NCBI): domain Eukaryota; kingdom Metazoa; phylum Arthropoda; class Thecostraca; family Sacculinidae; genus Sacculina; species Sacculina carcini. The sequence continues at coordinate 10,539,836 of OU696575.1, read as the reverse complement.
GACACTTGCGATAGAAACAGTCAACCAAACACACCCCACTTTCTTGTATTGTCCCAATCAGCAATCCACACCACAAGACGAATTAGCTACGATATTTCGCCATCCTTCAAGAAGAACTGACTGTAAGAAACCGCCGACAATCTGGGAGCCTTTGAAGGCTTCCGGGGCAGGGACGCCGTCCTCTTTGGAAATCGATTGCTTCCTTTCCTATGCAGACTGTAGCCACTGAAAGCAGAATTGTGATTCGATTCTTTACTCTTCTCTTCGCTATCCGACAACGTCTTCTCAACGGCAATCAACAACCTGTTTGAGCGACTTTTCAAGCGGATCGCCACGACATCGCCCACTTTCCACTTGGGCTTCACACTCGACAACAAATCGTTGACTCCGCTGCGTGTCGCGATATGCACAACACACGGGTCAGACGGAGCCGTCAGCAGGGACGTCGCATAATAGCCGCCCTCCAGCGATACGATCCTAGCCGACAGCCGTCCACGCGCTACGTGTGCCTGATCGTTGAACGTCATCACACTGCCGCGTTCCATCAACAAGAGCTGACCAGCGGGCGAGATGCGCACCACACACGCCTCGATGCGATCACCCACCTTCAACTGCATCGAAGCTGCACGATGACAGCCAGGCAGCACGCCGGTGCGTCCTGCGTCCGTTCGCACCAGTAAATCGCCGCCAGTTGTCACCTGAAATACCTGTCCGTCGACGGAGTCTCCGACAGACACTCCAGGCACCATCCGCGCCAACTCGCCAAGACCGAAGCGCACATATGCCGCGCTATCACTACCCATCGTGGCACGATTGAAACGCGCCGAAAACAAGTACCTTCCACCGTTACCACTACCTTTAATATCACCGTTATCGGCGCTGCTGGGTAGCGCTACCAGCTTGGCTACCAGGCTACGACCAATCAACTGCGACGCCACGCTAGTTACACTATCGGCCGATTGCCAGCCATCGTCGAGAAACTTGGCCGCGATGGCGTACGTTTTCGACAGAGCTGCGCACGGAAACGCCACGCGCACACCAGATTGCGACACGGAGGCAATACAGCCCGCAAGCCTAGCGCCCACCGCCAGTTCTTGTGGCGACTGCGGATAAACAGAGGCGGCGAGCGCACGCAAAAAGCTCGGCTTGGCCGAAACGACACGCGTGTCGGCCAAACACGCCAAACCGACCACACGCAACACGTCCCCAGACCGATGGTGTGCTAGCATCGACATGGCGTGCTCGGGCACGTCAGTGGTGTGCTGTGCCGGGAGTTGGGCCTCCACACCACCGTCCAACATCACCAGCAAGTGATCCTGTCCTCGGCCTGTCACCGTAGCCGACATCAATCGACCGACAAAGTCAACATCGGCTCGCAACTGATCCAACATGGGTCGTACAATGACGCTGCGTTTGGAGTCATCGCCTGTTGCCGTCTCTGACACGGACACATTTTCCACAACACACTGCACCAGCCGGCCCACGTAGAACTGCTCCAAACGTTCCGCTCCAACAAACGAAGCCGGAATGAATGCGCACGCTCCGTTATAGCCAGTCATCAACACACCTCGATCGCTCACACGACACACGCACAAATAGCCAACGGCTCCTAGCGCTTCCAGATCTGCGGGCGTCATCAACGTTATATCCCCGCTGACAAGACGAGAGTTGTGCGTCAACAAAATCCTTCCTCCGCCGCCGTTGCTATTTTCGGCAGCGGCCAAACTCAACACGCGACACTGCAGTTTCTTGCCGATCGGGAACTTGGCGTGCCAGTCGGACAGCGGTATGTTGGTGAGATGATTGAGCGGGATAAATCCGCGGCGACCAGCCATTGTCACCTCACATCCGTGATCGTTGAGGCTTGTCACACTGCACCGTACCTTCTGGCCAAGCTCGAAGCCAGCAGATCCCGCCGTCGTCGCACCAGAAGCAGAGGCTTTCTTGCCGGGTCTGACACACACACACACACACACACACACGCATGCACACGTTTCCCTAGCTAAGAGGCCTCCATTATGAAGAGAGGTTAAACGCAATGAAGTTAACGACGTTAGAAGAGAGAAGAACAAAGGCGATCTCACATATATAAAAAACATCACAGAAATCACAACTCGGGAGGGAATTACACTGATAAAACAAGAAAAGATATAAAAATATAATTTTCCTTTCAAGAGAATAGACAGATGGAATAGGTTACCCAGGCCTATCGTGTAGAGGATATCAATATATTTGTGAGTTTAAGCACATAATGGATACACAGAGGCAAGGAGACAGGACAGGACAGTCCGAGCGTAGCTCATTTCCTCTACCACAACTAGCTGAACACACAGCATACATTCAAACTAAGCTCCTTTCAAGATGTACGTGTGTGTTAGGATATGTGTGTGTATGAGTGTGTGCGCACTCACGGCTTCATTGAGACCACACGAAATCCGTCCAGCCACGCCCCACGCATTGGCCAGCACTGCACCACATCGCCAGCTCGCCATCGCCCCCTTGACCCCCCACCCCCACTGGCGATGGCGGCTGAACGAGACAGCACACTCCATCCGGGACACCAGAGCGGCGCGCCGTCCTGCCGCGAGCTCAACCGCACCCCAAATGCATCCCCGTCGATCACACTGGCTTCCACCGGCTGCCCTATCCCCTCGAGCCGCGGGGATACCGGCTTCCCCCACTGGCTGTCTTCTGCCCGTAAGGTAACGTGTGTACGACGCAGTGTGGGCAGTGTGTAGAGTAGACGAGCGTGTGTTTGAGCGCCGATATTGTAGTCTGAAGGCAGGTCAAGGGGTTCGTCTAGATGCATGCAGCTAGCGACAGCGGTGTGCTGTGCTAAACAAGATAGCTGTACTCCGCTAGCCAGCACCTACACAGCAACACAAACAAACACAAACAAACAAACATATTTGAACACTTACAAGTGTAATACACATGAAAACATGAAACCTGTCAGTCCAATTCTATGTTGTCTACATTTGTGGCATGATTAAATATGTTGATGTGTTGTTTTGGCAATATATTTTTAACTGAACTGAACACACACACACACACACACACAAGACGAAAACACATCAACACACTCACATACAATGATAACAATAATAATAACATATATTTATTGATCAATAATAATACTTCTAGATGAATGAGCAGAAACAAGTACCTTCCTTTGTCACGTAAAAATAGAATAAGCACAAGTAAAACAATATAATATTAAAAATAAAGCTTATGGATGAATGAGCAGAAAAAATTATGCGCTCTTGTTACGCGCAAATACGATAATAAGGATAAAAATAGAATATTAATACTAATACTTCTAGACCAACCTTCTATACCAATACATCTAGACCATAAACAAACATAATGCACATTTGCAACGTAAAAATACAATACTACTAATAATACTTCTTGATGAAAGAGCAGATACAATCATGGCGCACTTTTGGCACGTAAAATACAATAAAAATAAAGAAAAACAATATGCTATTAATAATAATACTTATTGATGAAAGAGCAGATACAATTATGGCGCACTTTTGTCACGGTGACGGCGAGACGCGCGCCGGGCACAAGAGTCTGCGGCGTAAAGCCTGCATCGGCAGCAACGACAGAACGCGCCACTTTGGCTGGCTCGCAAGACAAATTCAGCGTTGTTAAGCCGTCGTCAACAGACACTGCAGTCACCACACACCACAATACCTGGCCGCATACTAGGAACACACACAAACACACACATACACACATACATACACATATACAAAGTATAAAGAAGGATTGGCTAGTGGGATTTACTGGGAGTATAAAAGCAGAGACATTAAGACATACACCGATGTTTTAATTATGGACCTCATCACATGATTATTTTAAAACTATTATTCAATTAAAAACCAACTCCAGACACTAATTATTTGAATTCTTGTTTACCCCTGATGTATTTAATTATTTTGTTCATTTTTGTTTTTATTCTATTTTCCAGACATTCACACTTGAGTAAATGGCCTTATAATAATGAGTTTTTAAGGCAATTAAAAACATAAAATAGTTTTTAACCCAAAGATTATACAACAAAGATAAATATGAAAATATATAAAAACATACTCGACACACAATGCTAAAGAGTTAGAATAAAAGCCAAAAATCACGGATGACCCGAATTCAAACACTCAAAGAGAGAAACATCAAAAATTATGACACAAACACACACACACACAAGACAAACAATCGTATATCTGTGAGCGAATGAATGCGTGTAAGGATTATTAGGACATTTAAATATGTGCAACCCCCAAATAAGCAAAAAATGAGCATTGAATATCGACAGAAAATGAAAAAAAAGATTGAAATATGTACGACAGGTTTGAGCAAAAAGCCAAGATTTCAGATAAATAAGCCCAGATTGGCAACCGTACCCAGATTGATGCTGTTTTTTCGCGCGCATTTTCTAGGCAGAACGGCTCGCACAGCGGCAATACCACAGTCCATGTCGAACACATTGTCCTCGACACTCTTCACTGAACACTGTAGCATCTGGCAACCCACACAAAGACACACACACACACACACACGTAAACACACACACACACACACATAGACATGAGCCCTATAGAGAACATCTGATTAGGTTCTGAACAGCAATGTACCACACTTATTGTGCTAATGTGGCTGACTCCATGGCAAATCGTCGACAAAATGTTATAAAATGTAAAGGCGATATAACGGAATGTTAGGTTTAGCATTACAGTCACTGTACAGACAGACACACACACACACACACACACACACACACACACACACACACACACACACACACACACACACACACACACACACACACACAAAAGAACACACAGGTACATAGACACATATATACATACACATACAAACACATACAAATATACAAAACAGACACAGCTAAACAGACACAAAGATACACACACACACACACGCACAGACACATACAAAAACACATACACACACAAGCACACACACATGCAAACATACAAATATACAAAACAGACACAGCTAAACAGACACAAAGATACACACACACACACACATACACATTGTTACCACAGCCAATAGGGAATTCAGAGGACTAACCAGTCCAGCCGCTAGCAATGAGGACGAAATCATGGCGTTCACATCGACCGGAGCAATGGACAATGTGTTACGCGCCTTGTGACCTGAGAGGTCACACGAGGTCACCATACAGGTCACGTACTGACCCGCCACAAACATGTCACCAAGCGATACACAACTCTGCCAACACACACAAACATACACACAGACAAACACACACATATAAACACAAGCTGTTGTTGTTTAATTGAAAGGGAAAATTAATGCTAAATAATATAGCAAATTGATGTTTGACTCTGGTATTTGGAATTGTATTTGTACTGAAAATATCAGCATGAATATTCATATTACTTCCTGTGATAGAAAAAATAAAAAATAATGAAACAGAAGTAATTAACAAAACTGAAAAATCCAGAAGCAAGAAAAATAAAAAGTAAAAATATTCAATGTAATACATACTTTCAAATTGTTTTTATTTTCAAGTTTAATTAATTATTGGCAAAAAACTTACTGCACAATGAGTAGAAAAATAGTTTTCTCAAAGCACGACATGCAAAATCGCACAAACACAGAAAAAGACATACACACACACACACACATACATACACGACATAATTCCCATCAACTTCCAGTATGAGCCCAGTAGAAAAAAAACAGATGGATAATATATTTTCCTTGGTAAGCAATAAAGGAAACGACAACTAAAAACAAAAAAACAACAACAATAAAATGAATATATAAATAATAGACGATATAAATACAGTAAGTCTCACACAAAAATTGCCGGAAAATATAATATACTGAGAATAAAAAATGAAATATAACCGCAGCCGGGAAATGTGAAATTTGCAAGCATTTTTCGAACAGTTTTTGGACCTATTTAAAAAAAAAACTGATCGTATGTACCAAACGTTCGTAAGTAGAGGACGTACTGTATATAATAGGGATAAAACACAATTACAGCAACAAAAACAAAATAACAAACGTAGCAAGCGGCAATTACCTGAGGGTCAGTGCGCAGTAGTCGGGTGTATGTTGAGGAGATATTTGACAGCGGCACAAAACCAGACAGTAGGCAAGGCAGTGTTATCAGCAGGCCGTTGTCTCGCACCGTGCGAACTCTACCCAACAATAACATGTGCGGCTCAAGATCCTTACAACATCAAACACACACACACACACACACACACACACACACACACACACACACACACACACACACACACACACACACACACACACACACACACACACACACACACACACACACACACACACACACACACACACACACACACACACATATGGTACAGGTATTGTACTGAATTGAATTTCACATGTCTCCAAATAGCGCTTCTTATGGACAAATGACATATGTATACATACATGTTTATACACAAATAAACACAGATACGTTAATCGTCAATAATTGTAATCAGAACATTCCGGAAACTGAATGAATAAAACCTAAAACAAGTCAATTATGCGGTAAAATCATGTAAAATGAAGTAATACCAACAACTGAGAGAAAAAAAGTACTAACAATCAACTAGAAAATGATTAAATTACATAGATTGTACAGTCTGAAATTGCTAGTACACTATACAATTTGCAAATAGTTAATCCAAATGAAAATAGACTTAATCAAAATGAAAATAGACTTAGTCAAAATGAAAATAGACTTAATCCAAAGGAAAATAGACTAAATCCAAATGAAACTGGATTAACTCTATTTGCAAATGGTATATATACCGTATCAAGTCTTGAAATCACTCACATACATACATATATACAGAAAGAAACACGAACAAATGAATTTGAATATAATTAAGTTAAATAAACACATACAACACAAATAACAGAGAAGACTTTGTAGTCTTCGTAAAACACAACCACCTCCCGGTAAACTCCGCGTTTGAATCATGAAAGCAAAGCGCAAACGGGAACTTCTAGCGGCAATGTTCACAGGTTAGCAACAAACTGCTGAGAAAAATACTGAGCATATACACTGATAAAACACACAACACAAACACACGTTCAAAATGCAATACAGAAAGCCCACCACTAATTCAGCCGGAATATTTTGAAGGAAAAGTAAAAAATGTGACGTCTCGTGCAGGTAATTTGGGGAATTCACCGGAATAATTCAGTTGAAATTTAGGAATAAGAAAAATGTGTGAGTTATGAATGAGTTAATTATTTCTGCTGGTATGTAAAGTCAATTTTATAAAGTTCTTGATGCAGACCAGTGGTTCTCAAATTATTTTCCACTTTTCAAATCAGCTGTCATTTCTCGCAACACCTGACTTTTTATAGCTATATGAAGAAAAAATATACAGACAACGTGATAGCAAAACTTGTCTGATTTAATTTTCATTCAAACAGCTTAAAAGTCCTTTAAGAAAAGAATAGATAAAAAGATATATTTCTTGTAATTGTTCACATGAATCCTTGCATCCCTCAGGAACCAGTCCCGCATCCCCTATAAGTGCGATTCAGAAGTAAAAAACCCTGCTGAAGGCAGAGCCGTCCTCAGTCACCTCTTGCTTCAGTGGCTCAATCAAATCCGCCTCATGTTGCTGCCGTTCTGCAACATCGTCACTGGTGACGTCGGCGCCGTGTTTCACCACCGCACGTCTCGATGTTTTCTTAGACTTCACCTTAGAATGTTTCTTGTCGGCGACTGTTGACTTCTGCTCGCAAGCACAAATCACAGTTCGAAGCAAACACCAAAGACAACAAACGCGCCCTCTAGTACAGTGATTCTTAATCTGTGAAAAATCCTTCATTGGTCGAGAATGCAGGGGCTGTCAAGTGGAGGATTAAATGTCGGATAGGAGGATAAATGAGTCTTGAATCCGAATTCGTTCATTTTCGTTTCTAATAACTGCTTATCGGAAAGTGAAAGAAAGTTGAGAATCACAGTTTGGAAAGATTACGGTTTGGAAGTTGACAAATTTAAAATTTGACTTGCCATTCTCCTCAGTATACAGTTATGAAAGAGTAACTACCTAAGGCAGCCACAAGAGATACATGACAATACATATCGTTTTAAAATTTAATAACCAATTGATTCACTATAGTAATAATTTGGCAATAAATAAGTTATAATAGATTGACCAAACCAAACACTCCGTGGGTAAAAGCAGTCAGCATGTTGCGTGCAGTTTTCATACACTGTTAAGAAAAAACATACCTGAAATAAACCGACGTCAGCGGTGGATCCTTTATCTGGAAGTTTTGTGATTTTGCCACCGCGAGGGAAACCTTGCTTGGAATCATCCATTGTCGCTCAGCTGTCGGTTGTAGGGAAACACCCGAAAACGAAATATTAGGTTCATACTACAGGACGAACCGTTATAACGACAACTAAGATTAAATGGCTGAATACAATTGTGCAGTACTAGAAGCTGGAGTGGTAATACGAGACTAGAAAACATGCAAAAACAATAAATCGAGTGATGAACGGAAAGTTGATGAGCCAACTCGACCAGTTTGTTTTGTAATTGGTGTTTTAAGCGCGCACCAGCCAGTTTAGACTATATGGCGCGCACCACTGTGTGCCCACCTACATTGGTGACTCCCGGTAGACTCAAACGGAGGTGTTGATGAATGAACCAGTCTGTCCAGAATTCATTGATAATGTGAACACAGAAGCTAAGCAAAAACATGTTTTTTCTGTACTTACATGACAAGCCAGCACAAGCTTAGACCACAAATACCACTCAATATGAGAGAAATTGGCAGAAAAACAACGTCAAACAAACAACGATTGAAATATATAAGCACGCAAGGTAAATAACCCACGTGAGCCAAAATTGTCAAATATAGAAGCACGCTGTACTTAGAGACGGAAAATTGCCACGATATACAGTATAGAGATAAATATGTACAGAAATGTACTCAGATTCATGATATACGATACATTTTTCACTACGTTACGACCATACAACTTCTTTAGAAAAAGTTAGATAATTGTCGGGATTCAACACTAAGCGTTTAAACTGCATCTCATTAAAAAATCAAGTAAAGTTCCTCGTGAGAGTATATATTAGAATATCATATAATAGAGATCAAGTATACACCATATGTCGTATGGAGTATTTGCGTCGTCTCTCAAATACAGACTGGGCCAATAAAAGAAAAACAATGCCCAAAATTAAACCTGACTCAGATGACCACGATGAGTAGTGATTCCAAATACAGTGGCGGATAGAGCGTTCAATTTTGGGAGGGACTGAATTAATTGGGGGGGGGCTGAATCTTGGGGGTGATCAGTAGGGCTGTCAAAAGTTAATAAAGTTACTTTTTCACCTAAAGGTCACTTTTTCATAAGCTACCTAAGACTACATGAAAAAGTTGTGTACGATAATTATTCAAAAAGTTATTAGGTTACCAAAAGTAACTTTTTCATCGTTAGGTTACTTTTTTGCTTTAAGGTTACTTTTTTATCGTCAGGTTACGTTTTGTTATATTTCTTGTTATTAGGTAAGTTTACCACGAAGTTTGGTGACTTTTTGCAGATAAGAGGCACAATAACGGTATATATGAGGATAAAATAGGAAAAGAGATGGAATATTAGGTCTGAAGATCAACAAATGTCAACATTTCTGCTGTTAGGATTTTGCAATTGATATTCATCTTAATATCCGTGCTACTCGATATTTATACGTTTTTGGGTACGCAGGATAGTGTAATTCCATTTTAGGAAATGTCCACGAACCGGAGGGTGTCGTGAGATGTTTGGAGCGTGGTATAGTACGATGTGTGAGCTCTCTATACCAGATGCTACACTGTAGCACTTGACAGTACGCATTTACTTGAACAGGAATTAGCACGTGATTTTCAGGAAGTGAGGTAGCGCCATTTTCCCACGTTTGACATTTATAAGACTGTGAGCACAGGGTACTACATATGGGAGGACGGGGGCATTCACACATGCAGTGTTTACGCTCACACTAATATACAAGCTGTAGTACGTGCTATTTGATAAAAAAGTGCCATTGAAATAATATAAAGAACATTATTGCGACCATTACTAAAAATATTTACATGTGCAATTAGTTTATTTCGCATTTGTATTAGCTTTCCACTATAAATTATATTCTGATGGTTATGCTCCTTTTTGCGATGTTAGCCAAATAATATTAAGTCACTGTTGATGGTTTGTTATGAAAATGGCACCAGATCGGAGGGTGGAAAATAGTACCAACTCGGAAAGAGGATTGAATAGAAGGACTGGTGTATTTTCTTCCTTCAGAACTACAAACAGAAATTGACCTTTTTTGAAGGTTAGGTTATTTTTACGAAGGTTAGGTTATTTTTGGGTTACTTTTTATATGTTATTAGGTTACTTTTTATGTTCATAAACAAACAACAAACAAACCGTGTATTTCACATAGCGCACTAATGAGCAAAGGCATGATAAACGTGTGATAAAGCGATATAAAAGTGATAATAACATTAAAACTCAGGTTAATTTTAGCATACTTTTTCTCGAAAATAAAGTTTCTTTTTTCTGATTTTTAGGTTACTTTTTTGACAGCCCTAACAATGACTAAGCATATTACCCGTATATTCGATTAAAATATGTCAAACAGTATACGATTGAGGTACAATTGATGTTGGTAAGTGGGCCGATACCAAACGCTTTAACCGGCCCACTATTAACTTACCTGGTCTTGTGATTCCTTCTGTTATAATGAACATGTGGATTGCTAAAGCCTCATGAGATTTGCAAACAAGCGCGGAAAAAATAATAAGCTATATCCGCCGAGAAAGACTCATCAATGTTTTCGAAAGATGGTAGCAAAACAATCGGAAAATCAACTTTATTTGACATCACAAAACCTGCAGGCTCATACAATCAACACATATTGTATATTGAACGAAAAAAAGTGAACAAGTCAAGAGTCAAACGCCAATAGAAATTAATCAATGCTTGCTTACAAAGTTGATGGATCAAAACATAAGATCAAAGTTGAAAATCCACAGTAAACCGCGTCTACGTTGCGTATTCAATAGTCACAGACACAAAATTTCGCGTAAAACGAAAAACAGTTCATACTGAAAACGCTAGTTAACAAGGTGAAAACAAAATATCGCGTACAAACTCTCTTTCACAGACTCACACACACATACACAAACATCGACTTGGTTCAATACGGAAATTCTACTCGATAGAATAGGACAATTGAAATGTCTTTAATCGTCGTTGAAACAGTACAATTGCACACCGAAAATAGGCTCAATTGATCTATTCCAAAAAAGTACAAATAAGCACTCTTCTAAAAGCAACACTACAAGCATATTCAAGCCATTCACCGAAATAAATTCACACATTCGATGGACAGAAACAAGCGCATTCAAAAATAAAATAGCCGGTCCAAAGGAGAAATGTCAAACAGTACAAAAAAGACAAACAAAATAAATACATACAAATAATAATATAAATTATCCATATAATACAATCATATACAAGCAAAAAACAAAGCACCAAAAAGAGAACTATTTGCACTAATCTCCGGAAACGACTTTTGAAACGAGTACTCATTCGAAGACATGTACGCGAGGACGTATCGTGTATACAAGTAAATCCATGTATTCATGCACATGCAAATGGTTGCTCAGTTGCTTTCACTGCTGACAGAGGCCTTGTTGCGAGCACGTCTGGTCATCAGTTCGACCAGCAGTGTGTTTTGCTGGGAAAAATCCATGTGAGTCTCAATTGCCCGTGCTAGCTGCGCTGTGGATGTGGCAAGTCCGAGATATTTAGCTGTGGATACCATGTCTATGGAGTTGAGCACTTCTGAATTGTTGCCGCACATTTCAGTTAAGCCCGACCACAAAGTCTCGCTCAAATTATCCATACACAGCACACACTGCAACATACGCACATACAGAGAAACTAGTCAACAAGTTTCTATCAGCTCACAGACAGACTAATGTCAAATGGGTACTTAGGAAAATATCATCCGCAATCCAACATTCATCCAAAAATGAATCCTATACTAAAACATATCCGATGATGAGAAACATGAATAATAATCCTTTCTTAAAGTTACGAACCGGGTACGTTTGGTCAAGCTTCAGTTCCGGTTCTCTTTCTTTCCTGACTAACCTCATCTAACCTAACAAAGAAAGAAAAGGCGACCCTGGACTGAAGCGCGACCAAACGCACCTGGGGTGTAACATTCTAGTTCCCCATGGACAAATACATTAATTGATCGATTGTTGTGACTCAAATACACCATAGATCGAATTTATGCATGAAAGTGAGCAACGGACTGACCTCCGCGAGAGCAGCCGAAGAGCATTTGAGTGGAGCTGCGGCGGCTTTGAACCACGACTTCACATCGGTTGCTGAAGAACCGAACACCTTTCTAAGACGGCACACTTGCTGCATCTCAGTTGTCATCCGTGGTCGCTGTTTCCGCGTCGCCTTGCCTTGACCTACGACTGCAGCAGACTCCAACAACAACTGACTGATGTCGTCCGCCTGCAGATCGTCCGGATCATCCATATCAACCTCCGATGTTCCGTTATCAGCAGCACTGTGTTTCGGCACCTGATCGCTAGAGATGTGTGCTTCACTATCATTATCATCAATATGAATCTGCTTTGTGGGAGATGAATGCGAGTCCTTTCGGCACGGTGAAAAACTATTTTCTCGTGATACATTTGTTGAACACTCGGCATCCGACTCAGAATCCGTTTGTGCTTCATTATGAGGAGGTGTACGTGAACGAACAACCGACGACGAAGGAGGAGCTTGTTCTGTACCAGCCATTGTTGATGGCTGAAAGGAATTCACGACCGAGAAGCGAGGCAATTCGGAGGTGACGCTGCCATCAAGACCCATGGAGAAATTCGTTGGGCGGCGAGCAGACAAATGGAACATACGTGTCCACTGGGAGCCGGCTGTGAAACTATCGTCGCGCATGACGCAGGAGGCATCTTGCAGATCAGGAGTTGTGGACGGACATGAGCACGCCCCGAATTCTCCATGAACAGAGCAAGCGTTATCAGCCACTTCATCTTCACAGCTCAATTCACAAAGATCGTTCTGGTTTGAAGGCGAGCTTGCATGCCCAGCGCTTCCAGCAGAGGATTGAGAACAATCAATGACAGATCGCTCCTCGTCGTCATTATCAATATTATCGCAGTTGACATGACAGCTAGGAGACAAAGATTCTTCAGAAGAACCGTTACGACGAATACCGTGTACACTATGACCATACATGGGTTTAGCACAGGAAGTTTGGTCAATAACATTCACAATACAGTCAGAAAGCGTAGATGAATCATCAACACCACTTGTTTGCTTATTACCCACAAGACATGCTGACACTGCTTCAATCAAAGGATTGTCGCTACGACAATGTCTGTTGACCGGTGGAATAAGACTTCGCTCGTAGCCGCTGTTAGAAGGCAGCTCTTGATCATTGCCGATAAAATTTTGACTAGAAGTTGAAGGTTTTTCTGTATTAGAATTGTCGGTTTCGGCAGATTTACGGGAAGCATTCAGAACAGTGGATGAATTTGCGTTAATGGGGGCACGATCCTGCACAACCGTACTGGACAATACCCTGAACGACATCTGCTGAGGATCATGAATGTCAGACAAAATGGAGTCCCGATCAAACATTGCGGCATCACCGGCCAAAATTGATATACGCCGCCTTTCTTCACTAACATGATCAGATTCTGGATGCTTATGGGTTATGAGAGGCGACACTCGCGTTCCTCCATTCAATGCAACATTTCGAGGTGAATCATTAGCCTCTTCATCGCACAAAGAATCTCTATCTGCTGACAAGTCTGGTGCGGCATTCTTCTTACTCCGAGAGCTTCGCATATCTTGCCGTTGAAGAGAAATACTGCTGCTATTCTGTGCTGCTTGACTAACAGACGCTCTACATAAGATTGTTCCCGCATCTTGACTTGAAGGTCCGTCAAACACAGGACAAATTTCGCTCGATATTATGGTGCACTGAGTTTGTACAGGACGAAGAGAACAATGAAACTGAGTACCAGGAGTACCGGCACCAAAGCTAGTGAAAGATCGTTGAGATACCTGCTTTACACTGCCATCAGCTCCTGCGCTCGGGATGTGCTCACGATTCCCAGAATGGATACCACGTTCACTGGCCTCGACCGAATCAACATCCATGTTGTGAGTACCTTCTCTATGATTTGAACACTTCGTTTTGGTAAACCTGTTAATTCGCGAGCGAACATGAATATTATCGTACATAGAATCTCCACTTGAATAATCAAATGGACCCAGACAGTTATCGACCTTGGGCTCATGATGCGAAGCGGATGAAATCTTTGGTGTCTTCGAGGCATATTCGGAGTTGCTATCAGATCGTATTTTGTTTCTTGCTTGAGCATCCCTATTTGACGACTCCAATTCAGCAGAGCTTTGGGGTGCATTCCCCATGGAACGGGATAATTTCCAACCAGGTCTGCGGTTCTTGCTGGCTGTTTGATGGCGATCTCTTGGAGACATGGACACTTCTTGGATGTTGCATGGTTGATGTTCAGTTTCACCTGGAACTTCTTCGTTAGCAGAACTAGCAATTAATTGTGAGTATGCCTTGGAGCGCACATGGAATGCTCGTGCAGGAGTTTTCAGCTGTGAAAGACACCGACTGTTCTCAGATCGGGCGCGGACTAACTCTGGATTATCATCACTGATTTCCAGCGCAGAAAGCCTCACTTCAACGGAAGACTCAACCAAATCCGGATCATTTTCCGGATAATCATGCCCAATAATCTGCTCCGAAGACCGTCTTTGAGTTCCTGAATTGCATGCAGTGTCATTAGTGACAGTATTCAATACAAATCCTTCTGAAGATGAGGTATTTTTCTGAAGATGGAGTATTCCCTGTTCGTTCTGACAGCTCGACTGATTACAGGGCACCAAATCTTTAGTCCCATGCGACGCCAGAGCATCGTCTCGATCTTGAGAAACACCGGGCAGCTCGATCACTTTGGAGGTCAAGGACGGAGCAGAAACGAACCCTCCGTTATCGGAATCACAAGGCGACTCAGATATGCTATGCATACTGTCATCTTCCATGTTAACAGACATCGAACACATGTATCTAAATAGTTCCCTTTTAAGCGTTTCCTCACCCCTAACACCCAGTTTTTTCAGATACTGTTGATTAACTGGAACCGACAAACGCTTCTTGCCTCCTCTTGTGAGATTGTTAGTCTCATCAAGCTCGTCCGATAAAGCTAAGAGCTGATCGACGGATAGATTTGAAGACTCCACAAAATCCTTAACACGCAACAAAAGTGAGTGATTCGAGTCGTTTTCATCATCTAATGGTGTAGCATTTAGCTCCACGGCAAAAGAATGAAGGGTAAGTTTAGATGAGGAATTAAAGCAGTTCACTTGCACATCATTGCTGACGGAATCCAAACAACCCTGGAGATATTGTTTCAAGCCTTCAAGGGAAAACATATTTTCATCTTCAAACCTTGTGATATTTGCTGAGGGAATGATAGACAAATCACCGATGGGAATAGTGGATGATATTCGGCCAAAATCTGGTTTTGCACAACCACCACTAATTACAGTGCTATTGAGTAGAGAGCTCACCCCGCTAGGTTCGGTATTTGAATCCGCAAGAGGACGACACGGAACGTCACTGTGCAAGGGCAAATTGTTCTGGATATTGCCAGCTAAAATAGACGAACGGAGACGAGTTTGACTTGGCAAAGAATCAGCAGATAAAGACTGCTCTGAAAATTTGCTTTCATCATAGCGTTCGCTAGAAACATTTCCCTTGTTGGTCAATTGCCTACCTTTGGCACGAGAACGAGTCGATACTCCAGAAGAACCGTTAGATATCCGCTTAGAAATTGGCGGAGGAAGGGTTGGTGGAGGCATTAGCTCACTGTCGCCAGTACGTTGCTTATCAAAGGAGCCAACAAAGCGCTCAACTTGTGAACTGCTATCGCAAAACGAACCACGTACATCAGAAGACGAAACTTCAGAATGAGATCCATGAGTCGGTTGTTTTCCATTAAAAAACGAGGAGCTATTTGGCTCAGGTAGCGGACGCTTACTACGCAGTTTCCTACGAGTGGGGCGTCGTTGTGGATCGATGTTATCGTCCGAAGTGGTCAAACTTTCATTGCTACTAGATACCTCGTTGAATGAGCTATGTTCATCTTCAGCAGAACACGACGCATCGGATCTCGGAATGTGTTGGATTGATTGTGTTTGGTGAGACAATAGAGGACTACTTGCAGAGGAGGTCTTTGCTGCTTGCCTAGTACCTACAGAAATGAGATTGCGCTGTTGTCTTCGGCGAGTGTGACGAAGTCGATAACGACTCGAATTACTACAATGCTGATTTTCAACATCAGAGTGATTTGAAGACTCGTCAGAAGTTGTGGAAGACACATCAACGTCGTCTGAACAAGTTTTACTATTCAATGACACGGAATTAACATCATCAGATGTGAGAGTACACTGTGAAGCCAATTCACTGCACATGACAGACGATGCATCGTGTTCAGTACGCTCATCAGTGAGATGCGATTGCGATTTACTTGAAGACTGTTTGTTGTTTTTCCGCCTGGAAGATCTAGTGGGTCTCGAAGACCTCGATGTGTTCAAGCCACTAGGACATGGTGGAGGAGGCATTAACAGTGTATCCATTATTGCCGGGTCGTCGTTAAGAGACGACGTGTTATTGGAAAGTTGCAGTTCAGAGGTAGAGCAACGCTTCAAATCCACCGCAGACACTGCAGCATCGCCAATCATTTGATCAGTGTGAGAGTGTGGACTGCCTTTCGAGCTACGAAGATTTCTCCTTTCGCAGTGAGCACGTGAATTATGAGCAGCACACCCCTCATTTTTGATACCACCTATCCCAGACTGGTCAACCGGTAGTGATGATTCCAAAGCAGATTGATCCACAATTCCCGCCGAACATATTGCGTCACTATCGGTCTGACTTTCCGGATCTACAGCGAAAGAAGCGAGACAATCCAAAATTTCGTTCATACACAACAAACTACACCTGGAACGTGCGTGCTCTTCT
Source organism: Sacculina carcini (assembly GCA_916048095.2). Classification (NCBI taxonomy): domain Eukaryota; kingdom Metazoa; phylum Arthropoda; class Thecostraca; family Sacculinidae; genus Sacculina; species Sacculina carcini. The sequence continues at coordinate 10,522,686 of OU696575.1, read as the reverse complement.
TGTGATCCAATCAGCATGGACAGGTTTTCGTCCAATTTATTGTCACACACGGTTGCTTCCAAGTCCCGAGACAACATATGCAAGTCTGAACAAGACAAATTATAGCTGTCCAACAGCTTCTGCAGGCGATGCTTATCAGCTTGCGATGGCTGTCGATTCTCGGACACGTCGCTACATCGCTGACCGATTTGTGCGCTGAAATCTGACGAGGCCAGCAATGGGTCGCCACTGGACTTCACAGAGGAAGCCGAAAGAAGACCGGCTCTCTGTCTGGCTCGACCAACAAGGAAACGCACCAATTCCGAGTGGGATAGGCTCGGTCGCAGGGACGAGTGTTGGTCAAAGGTCTTATCGCAGGCCGTAACATCTGTGGCATCAAGTGAGTTGTTGCAAATAAGGGTTTCGTCAGTGCCAACAGTGAAAAAACGGCCCGGATCGTCGGGTGCAGCACTCAAATCCATAATGAACGTCTGGCGAGAATACAACACAGAACAACGATTAAAAAAGCTGAAAATCCCCGTCTCAAAAAAAGAAACATTATCAAGCGAAAACAGTCTTGAAGGAAACACATTTAATGCCAACGACATATTCATATACGTTAGATGAAAATAAGAACACCATTCAACATGAAATAAACTTATGATAGATTAGTGCTGGATATTGTGTATGAATGACTATTTTGTGTGAGTGCGAGTGAAGGTGCTGTATGTGTATAAGAGCGTGCGTTTGAATGGCGGATCATTCGGTTGTTTGCTGAATGCGCGTGCCACGTGGTGGCGTCATGTTTTCCGGGAGTCGTTGTGTGAGCGTCGTGGAGTGTGTATCGGTGTGCGGTGCCTTGTGGGCGCGCGTGGGGCTGCAATGCCCCCGCGCGCCTGTCTTCTAATACATCTTCTGTTTTTGCACTTTATGTTTGCTTTTACAGAATTAGGACTTTTGGTACAATTGGTTGTTTCCGACAAAATTCCGCGTTAGATTTTCAATATATTGTTGTACAACATATACAGGGATTAACGCTAGCAATGCTATACATTGATATTTATGCGGATAAAAAACTTAGAATACACGCCGAAATAGGATAAACTATATTAAAGCAACGAAAAACAATAATATATCAAAAATAAGTGATGCTGAAGTAAGAAGGGAGTGAGCACACTAAGAAAGCACACTTTTAAATATTCAAGACTTTCAAAATAATCACCCACAACAAAACGCATCTATGCATTTCAACATGGGTTGTTGTTGTATGTTGGGTTTCAACATGGTTTAGACAGAACACGCAGTTCAATACATCCCCCTAGACCAGATTTTTTAATCGGATGACCTATATTTGAGAGGAAGTATTGTTATTTTATGAATAGGTTACCTCTTTTGTGGTTTGATTAATCTGAAACAAAATTTTATGGATTATTGTGAGAAACAAGTAGAGCAAAGCGAATGTATCCAAATGTATTTCAGATAAAAACACGCAAATTTACTTCATTTGTGCCTTCATCAGAACTAGTAATAGAAATCCACAGAAGCTTAACGGCCGGTAGACTCAACATGGAAGATGTTGATGAAGAAACCAGAACGAGCATTCAAATCTAGCAAATCTCTGGACCAGGGGTTCTCAACCTTTTCATGGTTCCAAATATACCCCTAATAGATTCTCGAATATGGTCCCAAACCACCATTACTTGATTGTTTAAATAATTATCACCAATCCTATCATTTGCCAGTATGTCTTCCAGATCCACGAGTATTTCAGTCGCTTGAATGTGCTGTATTTTATATACGGATAACTAGGAAAAAACATAATCATAATTAAATTGATTATTTACGTAATCATTGAAAATTTAAACCACCAGTACACAGAAATGAACTCCCAGACATTTACCCAGACACCTGGACAATTATACAGCGTTCAGGCAGCTAAGCTACTCGAGAGATGAAATATGCGCCAAGATAGAATGGTGATTAAAAAAATGTCCGCGCAAATAAACACTGAACAAACATCAAACAGCCGTTGAAAGGTGGTAATAGTGCACTTGCACTCTTCCCATGCTACTGGATTTGCCTGACATTAATAATACACATAATAACAATAATAAAACAACAAATTTGTGTACCGCAAGAGTTCATCATCATTAGTATTTAAATTAAATTTACAGAACACCATAGATTGTGTTTTATTGAATAATGGGTGTGTGTTTAACACAGTGTAAAAAAATGAAACAATATTAAGCGTATCTGATAGAAAAATCATTAGTTAAACACTAGTTATCTAGTTGCTGATAATTTGATAGCTGTTCACGCAAGCCACACATGTAAAATATGCAAGATTGTGTTAAGAGAATATTTACTGATTGTTGTTCACCTCAACAAGCTCCACTCTCATGAGAGATCAATATAAATCAAATAAAGACAATACAATACAATAAAAGGTTGAAAAGGTTGAAGGGCTAAGTGACAGCTGCTACACGGGAAGAAGCCGAAGCTTATGAACACACAGGTGTGTCCCGTGCAGCTCGCTGCCACCGCAGAACCGACCCTATCAACGCTATGGCGCCACAAGGACGGAAGACGTATTAGAGAGGGCCACCTCCCCAGAATGCATGACACAACACATGACTGATATCTGGTACCATTTACTGCTGAGTGGACAGGGGCTGTTGGATTATATAATTCGTCCAATGAAATTCTGCTCCGCCGGGTTTCGAACCACGGACCTCCCGCTTGTGAGGCGGCTGTGCTAACCACTACACCACGGAGTCCACAATTAAGACAATACAGTGTTCTATCCACGTGCAGTTCTCGATGTATTTTCCCCTTTACCACCAATAAAAACTCATCCCCACTCACGTTTTGAGGCCAAGTGACAGGAGTGGAAGTAAAGGTGAGAAAATTTAGTATTGATAGAGCTGGTATATGCATATAAAAAACTTGAAGAACATCACATGGGAGGTCACCCAAGTGTGTAAGTGAAAATTATGAACATTACTCAATAATAGGACTTCTAGGGAAGGTTAACAAGAAACAAACATTCAAAAAGTGAATGAAACAAGTGTATTAATAGCCCATGCTAGGCAAACAAAAGACTAAACCAGCAATGATAAAAGCATGCATTATAGAAAGGAGAAAAAGCAATATATAATAAATCAAGGATTAGACATGACTATAAGCGTCTGTCAAAAAATTCATGATTCAGAGATGGTATCCATTCATGGACTGTCGCATCCTGATACACGAAATCGAGATGCATAACAACCATGAAACCACACGTCTGGCACGCCTATGTCACTGCACATGGTTGTAATGGATGTCTTGTCTGGGTCAGAATTGAACAGCATTATGCATGTATTGTTGCCAACACAGGCGACTCTGGACGTAAGCTGCTCCGAAGCCCGGTCCATCTCATATCAACCTTCAGGAACATGTATGCTGATAGTGAATTGGTGAATGACGAGGTTGAAGGTTGACTTCCACGTCTACTAGATGGACAATTGTCATTCTCGAGGCCATCAGGTGTGTTGTTTCAAATAGTCAACGGAGAAAAATGCAGACATACAAACTAATTAGGGATTTAAGAGTGCTACAAGAGAAAAAATAAAGCAAAAAGTCAATCCAGAACCGAATGACACATTACAGTTAGCAAACGATTAGGGGGAATCGTAAAGAATGAGGGATTGAGGATTGAGAATGATAATTATATGACAACTCAAAAATTGACGAAGAGTGAAGGAAAAGAACGAAGTGAAGATGAAATCTGGCGGCTCAAAAGTTAAACGTTTCCCCGAAAACAAATCATTATAAGAATAAAACCAACAAAATTAGGCTAAAGTAAAACTCAGAATAAGTATACCAACACCAATCACAGAAAAACATCAACAACAACACAGAAAGTGAGCGCGCAGATGGCCAAAATTCAACCGTGCCGCTAAAGTTATATAATAAGTGATGCCAGATTACGTTAATCAAATATTTATTTCAAACATTATTGCGACAACAATTTTGCCCATATTTTATTACCTTACGGTTTAATTGACAAAATATTATGCCAAATATTATATTATTTTGGGAAAAATGAAATGTCCCAGCATTACATTCAAGCGATAAATAAACAAAATCGCGCTGAGAAGGTTTGATACAAGACATGTAATCTATCCTGTTGAATACAATTAAATTCAATTCAATTCAATAAACATACTGCTTGACATTTAAATTTGATTGCTAAAAATAACTTCATCTTGCACAGATGAAATTAGTTCAGACATGGACCGCATGGGGCGCTGGGGTCGCTGTCTAAGGGAATGATCAGGGGATGACGATACGGTAGCTCATAAGTTCATCTGCTGTTGTCGTGTGAGTAAGTGTTTGGATCGTTGCTTAACGATAGTAAAGATGACTGTGTTATCTCCAATTACAATCGAGACTTTCGACTCTCACGTCGTTTCTCTTCTAGATAAGCTGGACCATGTTCGTGGGGAGCTGCGACATCACCCCACGCGGGCCCCCATGGACCTCGAAGTTCGTCGTCTCGAATTTTGGCGCGCAGTTCTGTGCGAATGCGTAGGAACGTTGCTTTTCGTCTTTCTTGTGTGTTCGGCCAGTCTTCCATGGAGTCCTCTGGATACGTGGGCTCCACAGCGTTTATACGCAGCCGCCACTACGGCCGGCGTATCTATGGCAGTGCTGACTCAGTGTTTGTGGAGGTGTTCGGGAGCTCATTTCAACCCGGCGATAACAGTGGCCGCGGCGGTCGTCGGTCATATTTCACCGTTGCGCTGTCTCATATATGTCGCGGCCCAGTGCGGCGGTTCTGTCGCTGGAGCAACTTTACTGTACGGGTGAGTGTTGAAGTCACTTTTCTAGTCACTTTTATAGTCACTTTAGTCACTTTTTTGTCCCATTTTTTTGCGGAAGTCCTTTTTGTCTTTTTTTAGTCACTGGAATTTTTGTTGTTATTATTAATATAATTGATGAAGGGGATAATAAGGAAAGATTGCAAACGCAATCAATTGTATGGTTCTAATATTAATGCACTTTGGTCATTGTCACACTGACGGGCAAAGAAGGGATATACTGTTATAAATATATCTCAAAATATAAAAGTAAATAGGCGAAGCGGAATCGGAATTGCTTGCACAAGAGGCGTAGATTTGTGTCGCGGGGGATGACAGTTATCATGCATTATTGCTCAAAAGTTGGCTCAGTTGGTCAATTACATGAGACCTTCAACTATTTTCGGTCTATTCAATTACAACACACATACCTCAATGAAAAGTACAGTATACTTCTTACATATTTATAATGTTTTGCTTTTTTCGCGTATTGTTATTTTTGCTACGCTGATTTTGATGATAATATATCCAATGAATTGAACTCAGCGGACTTCTCGGGGGGTATAATTGCATATAAATGACATTGCATTACATGCATATTATATATACATGATAATTGCATACACAAAACTGTGCTGAACAAGTTTCTGATTGTATGGGAGGGAATTTATTTACTATCAAAATGTTGCTTGAACGTTTTTTTATATTTAATTTTCTTCCCATAAATGCCAGTGAATGCATGCTAAGATACCCCCTTTGTGTTTTTAACGAGTTAAGCTACTATTTTTAGCGCGAAGGTGTAATACGCTTGATCCGTTTAAATTGTAAATGAAATATAATTGTATTTTCGCGAATAACAGACCACAGAAAGGTCTGTTGATATATTTGGCATGCCTTTCCCGACATGTGCGACTATGCAAGTTTTACGTAGAATGAGATTGTTTGTATGCCTGTGTGCGTGCAATAGAAATGCATCATTTAAGGAAATCATAAAACGATTTAAAAACTATTTTATCCATACATTGTTTGGTTGTTTGTTTGCTCGGAGGATAATAAATCGAATATGCTTATCTTTAGGTACCCATCTCTGCTGTTTAATCAATTTATCAATCAAGTGAAACTTATGTTGAGTGATTTTCAATTCAATGATGAGATTTGTTGAGAATTTTGTTGGTTTCTTCACACTACAGCGAGTTATTTAGCCAGAGTTTGATGCAGTTTTGTTTGAGGTCTGCGCGCACATGCGGTAAACTTGGAGCAGATGTTCGCTCGCTCCAAACAAGCGAAGACGCCAAGAAATGTTTGCGCGCGCGCGCCTTGCCTCATATCCCCCTTCATCCCCTCTTGGACTCGTCATCCCCGTGTTTGGACACGAGCAGCCCTGGGGGGTGGCAGGTGTTCCTCTCCTGGTCGTCTGCGTTGAACATCTGTCGACCGGTCTTGTAGGGATCCGGCGTGCTCCTTTCCTCTCCTCTCTCTCTCGCACTGCCTCTCTGATTCTCTGTAATTACTGGGCGCGCGCGGGCGCTTTTGCGCTGTTGCGCTGTTTTCGTGACACACGCGCACGTATTCACCATTGAAATAAGCCGGTTGTTTAGCGTCTGTGGAAGTCATCAGATAATTATATCGCCTTGGTTGTTTATTGTGAAAATATTATCCAGATATTATTGGACGCAAGCTGTGAGGTTTATGCCCAAAGGGACGGATAAACATTGAATAATCAGATGCTTGATGAGATATGAAAATCAAGCTAAATTATATTTATCAGTGTTTGTTCTGTGTTTGTACTTCTATTTCTTGTCAATGTGGGCTTGTTCTTGGGAGGTATATTTGCTTGCTAAATAACATTGTGTTACATTATTGCTGTTATTTGTCTATCTATTTGAATTCATGTTGAAATTCATATTTGAAAGTTGTGTTTTGTAATCTTGGAACGAATATCTTTCAAGCTAATACCTAAGATTTTTTAATTCCTAAACGTTTTTATATATGTTTTTGTAAAAACAAACATGATTTTCATACAAATTGTTCTTAAAATTTATAATATCATCCTTTTTGCGGATATAAATGTTTATTAATACATCTATCCTTTTATTTATGTGGGGTATGTTTATTATACCGGCGATTTAGGATTTTTAAACTGACCTTTTTATTTAATACGTACATTCCCTTTTAGCGGTATCATGCGGTACCGCATAAATTGATTGTAAACAAAGATAACTCAGTTGTTGCCTTCATGTCACAACTTATTCAAACACCTAAAATAAGTATACAACAATATTTGATTTGAAATATATTTGAAAAAATAATTTCGTCAAATCTGGTTCTACTAGATCTTAATAGCTTATATATAATGATTTCATTTGAACGCTTTTTTTCTAACGTCGGAGGGATTGGCCGAGATGATTTTTTTGCGGTGAGCGGCGGAATCTTAACAGGTGTCTTAAGACTGTTTCTTGATTGTGCGTGCGCTTGACTTCAATGGTACCGCCAATTCTTCGTGGCTCCATTCGCCACCTGTTTGGGAATTCACGCCCAAACGTGTCATTATCGATGTGTTTAATTGCCCTTGCGTGTGTGTGTGTGCGGGTGTGCGCACGCTTTGACCCAGTTTCAAGGTTCAGGGTATTTTACCAGCGTAATGTGTGGGGTTCCCGTTGTTGAACTGTATGCTAAATTTCTTCATATGTTTTTGGCACGGATTTTTAAGCTCTTGATTAGTTTTAAATGGCAAATGCATTAATCGACTTGCGGAATTTTCCAGTCTGTCCACCTTTGGTTAGTTTTATTTGTTGTTAATTGAAAATATATCATTGCAAGGTATCACTACAAGTTTAATACAGTTTCAGAGTGAAATATGAAGTTATTCAGCATAAATTCGATTAAATGTTTCCGATGAGGAATATGTTTGCTTTCGGAAATTGCTGAGGAACAACCTCCGTGTTCAATTATAAAATCAACGGTGTGTCTGTGGATCTAAACAACACGCGCCAACGTATGTAGCTGCGTATTCTCTGGAGCAGTGGCGGTACCAGAATTCTACCGGCGGGGGGCTAAGGAATAGGACGCCGGGCTTGGCGAAACATGATGAACTACATGAGATGTTTATGGTCAGGATTTTTTTGAGAGGAGCTTATCAGGGGTTGACACATTTTTTGGGGGCTTTCAACCCCTCCAAGCCTCTCTTGGGGCCGCCACTGCCCTGAGGCTGTGCTGTCATGGAAACACGCACACACAGAGAGAGGCAATCTTTCACACTATCTGACTGTTCCGTTTTGACACAACTAGCGCGACCACCGATTTTGTCACGCGTAAATTCAACCTTGACAGTTTTTATTGGTTTGTATGTGCGTATGTGTGTGTGTGTTCTGGTAGTCATGACTGTGAGTGTGTATGTGTGTGTGTATGTGTGTGGTTATCAGTGGGGCCGCGTTTATCATTGGGGTCGACGTGTAGAGAGAAGTTACGTTAACGAGCTGTCTCGCTCCCCTAGATATCCTGCCCTATTCAGTTCTTTCATGTCTGCACTCCAATAGAGGCGCATCCAGGCTGCTGACTAATAGGAGTTAATCCTACAGCTAGGGGCTTGTTGATCTAGCAAAATGTATTCTTATTGCATGTTACTCCTCAATTTTTGCTTCCGGAGGACAAATACGCCCTCCACAGAATAAAACGGAATGATTTTGGCAAGGGGCGGTTTAAGCCCCTTCTAGCCCCTCTCTTGGCACCGCCATTGTTGTGCGACCCCTTGCCCCTCCTACGCTCGCTTCTGGGGGGCAATCAGTAGCAGTACTGTTGTTGTGGTTTCCGTTGGAGATGACTGGCACGTGCGTTGTGATTCAAATCAACGCTTCGGTCACGGGTCATTTTTGATCTGGTTTCCAGTGGTTTTCAACCAGTATCAACCTGTTTGTATTCTATATTGTGGTAAGATTAATATTTTTTTCATTTTTGTTTGAGTAAGCATTTATGTGTTGCATTCATGGTGCTCACATCGGATGGATTTTCCTTTTTTGCGCGAAAAATCAGTTGAACAAACCATTTGTCTGTTTGTTCCTAGGTAACTAGTTGAGAAAAGGAACGATAGAAATTCGATGGGTGATTATATTGGTAATATTATTAATTATAGTTACCAGTAAGGCGCCGTGTTCGGCGATGAACGAGCGAGCGCGAACAAAGAAAACCGCTTGTTAATCGGGCTTACGGTTCCAGAGATATAAGACTCAAAAAGCATGGGCAAAGTTTTCTGCTGAATTATAAGAGGGCATATGGCACGTGCCACGTTCCACACTGGGCACTGACATAATTCGGCATGGTCTCATTCGAGGCAGGAAAGATTGGGCTACCCAAAAAAACGCATGTTAATCGGACTTATGGTTCCAGAGATATAAGCCTCTGAAAAACGGGTAAAAAGTGTTTTTCCAAAAAGTAGGAGGGCATTTGGTACGTGCCACGTGCCACAGTGGGCACTGACATAATTCGGCTTGGTCTCATCCGCGGCAGGAACGATGAGGCTACCCAACAAAAAACTATGCATGTTAATCGGACTTATGGTTCCAGAGAAATAAGCCTCTGAAAAACGGGTAAAAAGTGTTTTTCGAAAAAGTAGGAGGGCATTTGGGACGTGCCACGTGCCACAGTGAGCACTGACATAATTCGGCTTGGTCTCATCCGCGGCAAGAAGGATGCGGCTACCCAACAAAAAAATGCATGTTAATCGGACTTATGGTTTCAGAGATATAAGCCTCTGAAAAGCGTGACCACGGCCGGCGGGCCGCTCATACTCATTTTTCTAGTAACACCAAGTATGAACACGCTCGCTATCGCTCGCTCGTAATAATACATGCCATTTTGATTTCACTCTGTTTCATGTTATATTTCATTTATTTCCTTGTATCATATCTTATTATCTATTTTGCGTCTATTTTCTTCGTTAGTTTTGATTTTTATTCTATACTGCTGAATTGTTTTGTGATGCTTGCTCACGTAAATATTGTCATTTTGCGAATTATGACCATATTTGGCTGTCTGAATTTAACTGCCATGTATTGTTAACTTTTCCTGTTTGGGCGATTTGCATATATAAAAATTATTATACCTGAATATCCTGTGATCGAATCTACTGTATTTCACCTTTCTAATCCTACACAGAACACACACACACACACACATGCATGTTTGCTGGGTGAACATCGCCGCGGGGCAAATTCCAGCGGTTAACACCTGCTCGGTAAAAATAGAGCCACGTCGTGGGTAAACACCTTCGCTAGCGACAGATGAGATTAACAGACAGGAGCGCCTCGAGGAATGTGCCAATTTCGCACATGTGCCCAACGCACACCAAATAGGGTCCCCATCAGAAATGTTCGGGTTTTTGGGGATTTTGAGAAAATGACACAAATTATAAGGAGTGATTATATTAAATGATCAATAAATGTGTCTTTATGAGGATTGGTTGTTTTTGGAAAATCAGACAGCATTTTTTTATTCTTTATCATGTGAATTTAATCATATAAAACACGTACATGCTTTATTTTTTATTTCACTGTTTTTGGCAGTAGTGAACTTGGGATTCCAATCTTTGTTTTGAAAGAGATACGATTATGTCTATGTGTGTCAGCGCGATTTACCTGGAACGGTATTTTGTGCGAGCTCCCTTGATTCCGGCGATTTTGAGCCGTCTCTGTGGAGTACTTAATGTGTTGCTATTGCTTGACAGTGTTCTATGAATTTGCCCACTCACGCAGGTCTTCAACTCCGAGTGTCCAGGGGTCGTTGGGCGTCACTCTGGTCACTCCTCCGTTGTCGGCTTGGCAAGGATTCGGCAACGAGTTCGTGATGAGCTTCATCGTGGCTCTGGTGTTCTTCAACGTCACGGATCCTTGTCGTCGGCCGCTGGGCATGAGCTCTCTCATCATTGGACTCAGCTACATGGCAGTGTCTTTGGCTGGTGTGAGTATTGGTGTTGCATTTAGTGTTGCTGCCGTTATGGGTAGCATACCGTGAATTACAGGAGCTAGGGATATTACGCCTGTTTGTATTTGTATTTGTATTTAAACGGCCACTTTAAAACAAAGTAAAGGCGAATATATGAAGACAATGGCAATCGAGGTATAAAATTAATCACATAATATTGGAAACAACATGCACACATGGTTATGTTTCACGGTAACAACGAATGAGATATTCACGCAGTTTAGAGTAGAATGAGCTGTAAGAGTTTGCAGCCGCAATATGAGAAGCAAGCTGGTTGAAAAGACGAGGAGCATGAAATTGAAACGATTTTGACGACCATGAATATTCGGAGACGGCGCGAATTTTTTAGAAGAGAATTGGATTTACGAGTGTTATGATTATGTGCAGAAACAGAGAAAAGTGTCTTGAGATAAGGAGGAGGATGGGCAGAATGAAGAGATTTGTACGCCAAACAGCAAATTTTGTGGTGAATCATTAATTTGAACGGTAGCGAGCCTATGATACGTTTGGCCTAGCTTCAGTCCAGGTTGTCTTTCCTAACTAACCTAGCCTAAATAACCTAACCCAACCTAACCTAACAAAGAAAGAGAAAGAGAGACAGTGCTGAAGCTAGACCAAACGTACCCTAGGCATAACATCCTGATTTCCGAATTACACACACACACGTACACGATGTCTCAAATTTATGTGCTGGTGCTGGTATTATGAGTGATGTTTTACAGCGCCAAACGAAAGAAAAGCGGCGAATAGCAAATAGAAACCAGACTTGAAGTAATATTCTGACGCGTGAAGGGGAATACTTTTAGAATGAACCCAGGAACAAAGTCGATCAACGTGCGCTAATGGCATCGGATATTTTTACCAGTAGTTGTTTACCGACTAACCAAATAGCTTTGCTTAATCCCAGTGAAGAACTTCACTTTATCCAGTGCAATTTGTGTATGTTATCGATAGGGCGACCTTTTGTTGCAAATGCAACTTTTTTATCATAGACTCTGTTCATCATAAGGGGCCCAAAATCAATATATTATTGATCTGAGGTAAGTATTAGATAAGTTATTAATGCAACTTTTTGTTTTTAGCACAACTTTTGCAACTTTTTCATTTTAAGAGCAACTATTTAGATTTAGGACAATTTTGAACTTTTAGAACAATTGTTTCATACTATGAAGAAAATGTTTCAGTTGTAATGGTGTACAATGCAGCATATGTTCATGTATTGTCAACATATACTCGGTATCAGCATGTATCTGGAAGGCGTGTGAACATTGCATCTGTATGCGGTGCTATACACCCTGAGTGTGCATAGCACCGCATACGGACATATCTGGACACAATACAGACACTCGTATATATATAGACACAATACAGACATAGACAATATAATATAGACATAAATATCGGATATAGACACGTGCATTTGTGCAATAGAATTAAACATTAATTTTTATACTTTTCGAGTAACCTTAGAGCAACTAGTTAGAGCAACAACACTTGAATATAAGTACCGCATAATCAGATGATGTTTTATCTGCAAAATCCATTCAGACCTTTGAACATTTAAGAAAATTTAAATCAAGTAAGAATTTCAAATTATATTGTGTATTTATATGTCACTACGAGGCATCAGTGCGACAGACTCGACAGACTAGACAAGCATGTGAAACATCTTAACGCAACCGCCAATGCTCAAAATGCATTAAGTAGAAACAAAAACGTGAAACTCCCAAAGTGTTAAGGAGTGATTTCAGTGTTTACATTTTATTACCCTATTATTTAAAATTGACGATATTTAGCGAACCATTGAGCTAAACTTATTAGCGCAAATATTAGCGATTTTTAGCGCATCCAAATGTCACCCTTGTCACCAGTGAGGTGACAGTTGAAGCTAATGAAGCATGGAATCCTAGCACAACCGCCAATGCTCAAATCGTATTGTGGTAATAGTTATCGAATGTAAAAAGAACAAATTTTCCTCACAAAAAGTATGTTTCTCATAATTAAGTGATTTTCATAATTAAGTGATTTTGAAAGGGTTTTAGTGAAATTTCTGCAACTTTTTAGCGCAACTTTTAGGATTTTTAGCTCAACTTTTCTTGGTTTTTAGCGCACCAAAAGGTCACCCTAGTTATGAATAATGCGAAACAAATCAATGAGTCTAAAATATATTGTCCTCGTCAAGGTGCCAATTAAAATGTATGTCCCGTTTGTAAAACACTGTTAAAATTGTCACAATGAAACGTCGTGCTGTTTGTCGTGTGTGCAATGATTTACTCGATGAGTTTCTAATCTGAACCCGCCACGCCGTCGTCACCATCTTCACCGATACCAGTCTCGGGATCTTCGGAGATTTTCGGTAGTGTGCGCTTGGTGGTTAGCTGGAGCACACACAGGTAGCAGTTGAGAAAGTAGGCTCCTTCGGGACGAACCGATGTCGCCAACGGACGACAGCTGCGGAACGGATTGCTGTGCGGTCGTAGCAACTGTTGAGTAGTGTACTTGCGAGCGGATGTGAGCTTTTTAATCTCATCGTGTAGCAACTCTAGTCGGCATGAGGTGATCATAACGGGTACAGCGGCTTCGGCCAGGGGTCCTTGCCACGTGCCAAGACCGCAGTCCTTGCTGAGAGCGTTATCGCAGGTCAGCAACAGATCGGGAGGCTGATAGTTGTCGTCCTTGAGCGCCAACGGATATGAAGTTGTGTGCACGTTGATGTGGAGTTCTCGATTGCAATTCACACAGTCGGGGCACAATTGCCGAACCTCTGCCAGTCTGTCCACCAGCAAGTCCCGGCTGTCCTTTTCGAAGTTGAAGAGCTCCAAGCGAAGTACGCGTATTTGGGGCAATCTATGCATCAAGTGTTCCCAGCGGCTATAGAGCCAACAGTCAACTGGTGACGTGATCTTCATTACGTGAATGACCATCGCTTCTTTCCGCCTCACTTCCAGGTCCAGCGCGATCTCTTCTACGGTGTAAAGTACGGTCAGTGGGTAAGTCAAAGTCTCGGTCATCCACAGAAGACGAGCGGTGCTGATACGATTGTCTTGTCGTGTTTGGCTGCTACCTTGCTGAGGGTTTTCTGGTGTGGGGTCGTACTCGGCAATCTGATTCCGAAGCAGCGTTCTTATATTCTCTCCCAGAAAATTGTGCTGTGCCTTGGGTTTTGGCAACAGTGGCGGGTAGGTGGGACGGATTCCGTACATATCACATTTGTACAAGTAGCGGTCGCACAGCAGGGCCTGCACATACTTGAAACATCGATAACCGTGGCTGATTTCGTCGATGAGCGAGTGTGCGGGTGAGCAGTACTGCACCATGCAACATTGACTGCACTGGTGTAGGTTGCTCATGGTGCGACACACGCGACACACCGGCGGAAACTGGAACATACTGGATTCTTCGAATGTGAGCGGCCGCTTGAGCGCGTCGGCAACTTCGCTCTCTGTCTGTTGCAAATACTGTCTCCACGTGTCATCGTCGTCCATCAACACTCCGCATGCGAACACGGATTCGCCGTTTTCGCGCACGAGCGCCCGACAAAGTCGCCGGTGGCGCTTCCAGTGCAGCTTCTGGTGCGCCGGACTGCAGTACTTGACCGTCTTGCAGCGAGAACATCGCGAGAAGCTAGTGCCGAGTTCGGGCGCGCGCTTGCAGTGCATGCACATACCCTGATAGAAGTTTATCTCGGCGTTGATTGTTTCCACTGGCGGCTGTTGTTTGTCGCGCCGGCTGTCGGGAACGTCGCCGTCCGCCAACGCAATCAACTCCTGGCGCACAGATGCCGCCGTCGCCGCGTGCGCCTCGCTCAAGCGCATGCTATTGCAGTGACTGCACCGACCATCCGACAAGCTGGGACACAGAGGTCCGGCCGTCGGCTTCTCCATCTCGGGCGGCCGACTGTCATCACTACTCTCCGACGAGGCTCCGACGGATGCAGCTCCTTCCGGCGCCGGTCCCCCGCGGGCTTCTACCCTGGCCACGCTGCTGCTTCTGAGATGTCCTCGTCTCAATCTGGCTACGCGGCCGCTCGCGACGCTGACAACTTCTTGCGGACTTCTCGCCCGGCCAGCGGCGGGGTTGTCTTCGGCAAGGCGATCTCCACGATGTTGGTCGTGGTCCCTGTTGTTCGTGAACGATCCGGTGATACGTCTCCATAGTCTCTTCATGACAATTCAATCCAGTCCAGTTGAGCACACTTCGCTAGCCGACAATTGGTCAGCGGGTGATTATGTTGACCTGGTCATGCACGAAACAGCACTGAAGCCGCTCAAAGCCAGGCTGTGTATGCGTGTGTGTGTGTGCGTTAGTGTATACGTGTCAGTGTGTACGTGTCAGTGTGTGTGTGTGTGTGTGTGTCTGTGTGTCTGGACGCGTCAATTCGCCTGTGGCTATGCCTGTGCTTCTGCTGTGCAGTGGTTCTCAAACATACTTCCACATGCATAGGGTTTCAGCTACTGTATGTGTACGTATGTGTGTATGTCTATGCGATTGTCTGTGATTGTGCGTAGAACGTACACACACGCACGCACACGCGCATATGAACACGCTCATTAGCGGCTATTCACGCGCAGTTGCATTTTGTTCAATAACCATGCGTATGCAAGATTGTTTTATCATTGACCAAATTTGATTGCATTATTACACATATATGTTTGATGTTCGATTTTTCAGCAGTGGTTCTCAACCTTTTCTGGCATCTACTAAAAATGATGGGAAAATTTAGCATCGCGACCCAAGCCTACATAAATATACGAATTGTCCTTATATGTAATTATTATGCTTGTAATAATTGTTTTATTTAATCATGGTCCGCTTGGAATCCTAACACTAGGCCTCATATGTTTTAATTATTTCAGTATCTGATTATAATATATTTCAGTGGGAAATGTTGATTTTCTGCGAACCCTTAGCGACCAAATAAAATGGCTTCGCAAATCTGGAACGGACCGAAATTTTATGAATTTTACTAGGTGATTTGTGAATATAAACATCATTGTCGCGTGCTTTGTGTGACATTTTCCTACGAATATTCGAACGAATCGAACAAATTAGACCAGCTGAAGACGAGTTTTGAAATTATTTTTTAGAATGTTCTGTTCTGTCGACTTTTCAAGGGAATTTTAAAGAAGTTTTCTATCGCAAACATTTAGAAAGCGAAATTAAAAACATATTTTCTGATGCTAGATTCCGATTAAGAATGCCGTATATCGATAGTTATATTTTAGATTCTAAAAAGATATGCAATTGTCAATATTGATAATTCTTGATTTAGAATCTAGTTTATTATGCAAAATTTGTTTTTGTTTATAGGTTCACTCAACAGGCGCGTCTATGAACCCAGCAAGATCTCTGGGTCCTGCTTTTGTTATGGACATTTGGAATGATCATTGGGTGAGTTTTTTATATGATTTTTTTTATCTATTATTCCCTTATATTGCTATATATTGTATACATCAGGAATTCCGTATCTGTGGAGAAGTTATGTATATATAGGCGCCGTATTAAGAATATATCGCGATTGTGCTTAAAATGACAATTTACTTTCAATTTTTACGCGTCGCCCCGGGAAAGTAGTGATTTTATTTTTTGCATCTTATTCAGTCACGGAATTCATCTGCACTGCTTATATATTTAATTCAATGCTGACTATATTTTTATTCTGTTCATTATTAAACATTACGCTAAAATTTTACAATAATATCCGTTTATTTACACTGTTAGGAATTATATATACACATAATATAAGTTATATATATATATATATATATATATATATATATATATATAATATACATTGATTTTAATTATTTGTATATGTCGATGTTTATATGGTTCTGAGTACTACTTTCTCTGCGTGTGTATGTATGTGTGTATGTGAGCAAACTACATTTTCAATGACGTTCCAAGTGTATCGTGTATGCATGCGTTTGTATCGTCTCGTATGGGTAACCTATGGGTTTGCATGGAGGTAGGTGTGTGTGTGTATGTGTGTGTGTGTGTGTGTGTGTGTGCACTCGTTCCAGTTGTCACGTCTCTTTGTTGGCGTGAAATGTATTTGTATGTGTGTGTGTGGTGTGTGAAAGGAAGCGAGTTGGCCATGTACTCTTGGAATATGCTCATGTTTCCCATACGGTCCTCGTAGCCTTCGCAACAAGAGGTCTTTGTGTGCGTGTCTCGGTTCTAGGACAACCGCCATACAGACTCGATCTCATCCTCTTGGTCCCTCTGCCTCCATCTCTGCTCTTTCTCTTTCTACATCTGTTCGTGAGGGAAGTTCGTTGAGATGAAATTGCCACAAACCAAACAGCATCAGCGTTCGACCAGGGATATCGCAGATCCCGACTATTAAGCCCAGATTCTAATACAAGATTCTACCCAGATTATATTACTGGCGGGCTGAATGACCAGAGCTATTTCAGGGTGGAAAAATTTCAGTCTGCCTAAGTTTTAGTTATCCTAAAAACCAGCTTCATTATAGTATTTATCATACCAATGTTGATAAGGTACAAATATGTACAATGTTACAATGTCAATTTACACGTAAATGATAGGAAAAGGATTTTTCAACTATTTTTATATGTGGAACAAACAGAATAATTGAAACATACTATCGGAGAAAAGTTTAAATGTTTGGTGGGCCTATTAGACCGTTCTGCTAAGAACCTAGCATTTCAGGCCTCAAAAGTGGCTAGACTTAATGATCGGGACCTACGGTAATGTAAAACTTGCGGTTTTGCATGGATAAAATAATCCATGATTTCCATGTGTTACTTTTTCCATGGTTTTCATGTAACTGGCTTCTGTAGTTGTGTTTTGCTCAATTAAATACTGTCAATCCTGTCGTATTTATGGCGTGAAAACGGGAATTACTGTTTTATTTTTCGTTATAGTGCGTACACTATACTCTGCCATAGAGAAAGTCTAATATTTTATAATAATAATATAATAATTCGCATATTTTATAAGATGAAAATAATATTTTGTGACTTTCGAGAACATATTTTGGCATTGTTCGGCACATGATATACATTAACCCTCAATTATCCCAAAAAGTTAGCAACTAATAATAACAATGATATGAATGCTAAGATTCTTGGGCATTTGGGGTATTTTCACTTTCGATAATTCTACTTTTAATCGTCCAGTGATATATGATTGGCTTAAATCGCGACAAGCCAATTCAACCAAGCCGCTTAACAACACTCAATCATGAAACAAACGTTTAATATTGAGGTGAATGTATTGAATTGCACCCAGTATGTGTGTACATAGTTTATATGATACACGTGTTGGGGCTGATGATGTTGTGTTAATGTTGATGTTGGTCTTATGCGGTCCTCGAGCTACGTCAGCAGCGGGTTGACATAATCGAAGCCAACAAACTGGCTCTGGTCGATTTCCTCAATATTGATTGTGTTGTCGGGTGTCAACCGCACCGGCTCGTTGGTGAACTGGCACCGAAAGTTGGCTAGGTCACGTTCGGTCTTGACGCGTGGCTTGTACGGCGGCGTCAACCGCCTCTGCTTCAGTAGCTGCCAGTCGATGCCACTAAAGAACGCGTGCCCAAATATGTCTTCGAAGCCTGTATCCGGATCACAGCCCAATCGCTCCACCGGGTTCTTGTTTAGGAGTCCCTTGAGGATGCTGTGCGCATTCACCGACAAAGAGTGCGGAAAGCGGATGGTCTCAAACATCACCCGGTACATATAGTCCATAATGTTCTGATCGGGCGCTTCAGAAAGTTCGCCAATGTCGAACAGACTGCAACCAGTCAGCATCTCGAACATGAGCACACCCAGCGCCCACCAGTCCACACTGAAACCGTACTTCCTGTCAAGCAGCATCTCGGGCGCGATGTAGTGAGGCGTGCCGCAGAGGGTGGACGTCTTGTCGCCCGGCCGCATTCCCTCCTTGCACAGGCCGTAGTCAGCCAGTTTGATATGACCCTTGTGGTCGATCAGCACATTTTCCGGCTTGAGGTCACGGTGGATGATGCCGTTCTCATGTAGAAAGCTGAGCGCCAGGCAGAGCTCCGCCGAGTAGAACTTGACCTGCTTCTCGGGCAGTTTGCCGTGGCGCTGCATGTGAAACCTGAGTTCGCCGCCGCGTACAAACTCAGTCACATAAAACAGCCGACTTGGACTTTGGAAGCACGAGTGCAGTCCCACCAGGAACGGGTGGTTAGACGCCTTCTCAAACACGTGCTTCTCGGTCTGCACTCGGCCGATACCCTTGTTGTCGGTAATCAGCTCCTTTTTTATCACCTTCATGGCGTAGACACGACTAGTTCGGCGCAGTTCCACCATCAACACCTTGCCGTAGCCGCCGCGTCCAATCACGCGGATCAGTTTAAAATCAGCCAGCGAGTACTGGCGCGCGGTCACGGGCGTGCGTGTTCTGGGTTGCGGTCTGGGGCGCGCGGTCACATTCATTAACCCGGCTGCATTTCTGCTCGGTCCACCGATATTCATGTTCTTCACATTATTCCCAGCGTCCCCAATGTCTGGCTGTTTGTTATTTATACTGATTGAACTTTTGCATTCTACAAGGTCCAATGCTTTTGCAATCTCATTGAAAACCATAGCTTCTTTGCTTAATGGCTTGCTGTCCCACTGGTGGCTGGCTATGACCCTATCCTCACAAACAATCCAGTGCATTGCTCGAGGGATATCAGGGTAATCAATGTAGGGCGATGGAGGCCCAGGCTCATCATAATTGGTGATCAAGTTGCTTAATTGATCAATCTTACGCGTGCAGAGATCCATGTAGCGAACCTCCTGAATTGCAGCGCGGACATTCAGGTCGTTTTTGGCCAACGTTTTCAAAATACCCATAATGATCGTTGCCGATGCCTCTTGATTCATAAAGTCAACGCATCGTACCAGCACTAGGATATTGTCCCGATTCAGGACAATTTTGCTGATTGATTTCTTCTCGCCGACTATCGCTTTCAGACATAGCACACATTGGCGCAACACCTGTTGTGCGTTGGTAATCCGAGTGATCTTTTTGGTTTTTGATGTTTTTGTGTTGAAAATCGGTATGTAACAAGTTTGAGCGGTGGTCTGCTCTTCTTGGTCAACGCGTTCTTTGGCCGACAGTACAATATTCATGTAGTCGAGCAGAACAATGACCCCTTGTTGCTGCTGTACAAAATCTAGCAGCCACCATCTGCCGTACATGCGCAGCGAGATCTCCAAGTCTTGTAGCAAAGTAGTGTGTTTGCCACACATGTCGAGAACTTTGCTGGGCTTCTTGGTGGTCATTTTCGCCGAGAAGTTGTTGAGATAGCGCACATAGTACGCGGGACACTGGCGAATGGTCTTCTTCCAGTTGGAAACCATGCTCCACTTTGAAGTGATGTTATAGTGGACGCATAGTCTTGCTGCCTTCTCGGTAACACCGGTCCAGGCGAGGTGTTTGATAAACGCCTCTTCAATATCGCGTTTGTTGCACATTGTTCGCTTGTTGTCTTCAGGAATAACCTTCAGCACTTGAGCAAAACTGACAGTATGTGAAAACGTTGCTTCACAACTGCAATTCAGTCCAGAAATGACTGTATCAAACACTTCTATACTAGTTACCTCGGAAATAAACTTTTTCGTTAAAACTCGTGGTAAATTACTAATAGGCATTTCCGTTTAGAATAATTTGCTGAAATTCATTATTTACGGCAGGTTTTTTTATAAACATTTTGATGGTTCTATACCCCCAATGGATTGTCGAGACATTTTGATGGTCCCATACCCCTCTACTTGACTGATCAAATAATTATCACAAATCCGATTACCTTCCAGTATGTTTTCTAAATCCACGAGTGTTTTAATTGCTTGAATTGATTGTACTTTAGATACGGATTACTAGTAAAACTTTACCATTGATAATTTCATTATTTGTCAGCCGTTAATAATCTATGCCAGTACCCAGAAATCGAGTCCCATACCCCCGCTTTTGGTTACCAAACCCCCAAGGGATATGAACATAACCGCTTAAGAACCCCTGATTTGGAGAATGATATGATAATTTATTATCCATTGAATCTGTGCATTTTCTTGTGGACAGATCTCGACAGGTTGAAACTACACGAAATGTGTGTGTTGGTTTTTAATTATACAGGTTTTCCTAACCGAAATCGATCGGTCCTGGTGTTGATATTAATTATTTTATGTTTTTGTATTCTTTGCGAGTCGTTTTACCAAGTGGGTATCTACAGGTGTCTTTTTATATATTGTTTTTGTGTGTGTTTGGGTGTCAGGTTTACTGGGTGGCTCCTATTTTGGCGGCCACATTGGCAGCTATGCTTCATGGACGAATGTTCAACACATATGGCCATCAGGCCAACACTCGCTCGGTCGACCTGGGTCAGTGACCTCTGGGGGCAATAGCCTTACTCGGGCGATACACACACACGCACATATACACACGTGTTTTTTCATTATTATGTGTTTCATGTTGAATTCAATGTTGTACAGTGGCAAAATACACTTCTTGATTTTACACACACACACACACACACATACACACACACACACACATACACATACACACACACTCACACACACACACACACACACACACACACACACACACACACTCACTCACACACACACTGCACACATTTGGCTCTCGATAAATTTTACACTTTCAATGTTAATTATTGGCATTATACATTTTTGACGTCATTGGTGGTATAATTATGATCAGTTGAATTTTAAGACATAATTTGTGTGTGCTGGTTTTTCCTAACATTGGTTTTATGTACTATGTTTGACTACTAGTTAAATTTTCGAGAATTCAATAGAGTGATTTTTTCTTTGATTAAAATCTTCATTTTGAAAGTCCCCTATGAAAATTGACCACAGAATTATAATATCTATCCTTGATTAATTTTCATGTTTTAAAATTGATACGGTTGCAGGTAATTCAGTTTTAAATTTGATTGCTTCATATGAGCGCAAGTCGATTCCGAACTTTATTCATTATACGGAACACAATTGAATATAAAGGTTTGAATACAAAGCCTTGTCAATCTGGATATATAGCATTTTCCTGATCCGCAGTTCTCAAGTCTTGGTCAACATTTTGATCAGTATCTGAGGTCTGATAGCCTCATTAAGGAACAGTCCTGATCCTCAGATTTTGTGTTCATACACTCATACAAAACATTGGAACAAAACGCATGAGTGGCACGCTTTTATTCAGTCCCGGGCGATTGTATATGTCAGTCTTACCACTGGGCATGTGAACCCCTGCGGTACAGGGATAAGAATACTGCCGCCGTACCCGCTGCCTGCCGTAATAGCAGGAGACTAAAAGCGGACCTTTTCTTCTTCCTTCCCTATTCTGCAACATCCAAGGGGCAGCGATAATCCAGCAGGGTTGGCACCCCCTTGGATTTCAGCAGCTGTCATTTCCTCTCCTCGAACTAAAGAAACTGGGCGTGCAACAATACCGCTCCAAGTTCCCGAGATTCAAGCAGTCGCTTTCATTGCACCATCAAGCGAATTTACATTGGTCTGTAATATCTGAGCATCGAGCAAGGTTATAATGGAGATGATTTCTGTATTGGACATCCACGTGGTTGTGTTTTCGTGAGCTTCCCTGTTTTATCTTTCTCTCGGAGTTGCATTCCGTCTACTTGATGTGTTCTTCCTTGGAACGGCTGCAACAGACTAATGTAGTATTTCACGGATCAATTTCTAGCAGCTACAATTTCCATGTGAATAACATGTGACTCCCACTGCTGTTTCTAAAAGGACACACTGGATCACAGCTACGTGACCAGTCGCACATAGCTAGGAAGCACCGGGTCCCGGGTTCGATCCCCGGACTGTGCGGTAACCTTTTATCAAGTCGCAAGTACCTAAATCATGTCAGTGCCATTTGTGAACTCCGTGGTGTAGTGGTTAGCACACCCGCCTCACAAGCGGGAGGTCCGTGATATGAACCCCGGCGGAGCAGAATTTCATTGGGTGAATTCAATAATCCCACAACCCCTGTCCACCCAGCAGAAAATGGTACCAGATATCAGTCATGAGTTGTGACATGCATTCTGGGGAGGTGGCCCTCTCTAATACGCCTTTCGTACTTGTCTTTCGTCCTTGTGGCGCCATAGCGTGGAGAGGGTCGGTTCTGCGGTGGAAGCGAGCTGCACGGGGCATGCCTGTGTGTTCATAAGCTTCGGCTTCTTCCCGTGTAGCAGCTGTCACTTAGACCTTTAACCTTAACCAGACATCAACTATGGATACAAGGTCGGATGAACCACTTGTTAGCCAACGTTCACTTGTCAGTCAACACTCCTGCAGCTGTGCAAACTGGTGTCTCACTTTTTATTCTTCGTTTGCGTCCTCCAACACGTGTATCGTTGACAAAAAAGCAATTCAAGAGCCGATCTTAAATTACAACAAGTACCTGATCAATTTTTAATCTTGATTTTAACTTTGTATGTTTTATTTTTAACTTTAACTAGACATAGACTTTATATTTTCATGAATCATATGTGTTTAAGTGTAATCACTTTGAATTTATCAGTGTTTTGTGTGAATTCCTTGGAAATTTGTTGATAAAACCATGAGTGGACAACAAATGAACATTGATTGATTGATTCTCCTT
Organism: Sacculina carcini; assembly: GCA_916048095.2. Classification (NCBI taxonomy): domain Eukaryota; kingdom Metazoa; phylum Arthropoda; class Thecostraca; family Sacculinidae; genus Sacculina; species Sacculina carcini. The sequence goes on along the minus strand of OU696575.1, from coordinate 10,499,275 downwards.
TGTATATTCTGTCTGGCTGTCTGCTGTTTTTCTCCAACTTTGTTTAGTCAAATGAAGCAAGTACTTTTGTGAGTACTTGCCACAAAGTACTCATCAGTTATGGATGAGTACTTTCTGTTAAGATTTCTAATACGCCTTTCTAATATTATTCCTCGGGCTTAGAGAAGCTCGGTTCTGCGATGGCAATTCGTAAACTCTAGATCGATTTTTGAAAAAGTATACAATATGTATTCTTAATGTTCAGCGTGTGTGTGTATGCGTTTTAGATTCAGCGGCAAGTCGCAGCGAGAGAGAATGTCTGGACGACGAACCCGACACCAACTATGCTCCACACTCAGCCATCTATAACGACACACTGCGTTCTCAACGCCATCTACCGGTGACACAACGAAACTACAATGGTGCTGCCCTCTTGACGGCGGATTGCAGAAGCGTTTGCGCAGCCAATGAGGCTTGCACATCTGATGCCAGGTCCATATATGGCGGTACAAAATCCCTCTACGGTGGAGTGGCTGGCAACAGTAGAGATGCCACCAAAGAGATGCGCATAAATGTCGCCAACGCCGGGGTTACCAGGTGAGCAGCCACGGCTGCCAATTTGGCGATTTTCAAAAATGGATGTGTCATTTGTGACTCTACCAACTTTTTCAGCTTGTTACCTATTTCGGCGTGCCACATTGAGCATGTTGCCCCTTTTGCAAATAAAAGTTGCCCCTTTCACAAACATGGGTCGCCAAACCAGTGCATTGGGTTGCTAATTAATGGCAGAAACTCATTATTCCATCGATAAATTGTACTATAACAAAATGTAATAATTATATTGCATTATGCCTATTTAGGATATAACATTCTAAGCAGGTCATGTTTAATTGAAATTACAAATAAAACGTAATCATTTTATATAGAGACAATTTGTATAATTAGGTAGGTTTGGGTCGCGATGCTTGATTTGTGCATACTTTTGGGTTGTCGCCAATAAAAAGATTGAGAACCACTGTCATAAAGTAATTGGTAACCTTGAATATAACCGATTAGGTAAGCTTAAATGTAACATTTTTTCCACAAAAGAAAGTATACAGCTAGGCTAGGCAGGATTTTTCCGATGGGGGGCTAGGGAAAAAGATACGAAAGCTTGGCGAAATATAGGGTCACCATATTTGGAATCTCTACAAAGAGCACATTTTTGTGCGCGCGCAAAAAATCGTGTTGTTTATTGAAAACTTTATTTTTTCAAAAGTTTGCCTTTTTTATAGGCCAAATGCGTGGATTAAACGTTTTTCGGGCACGGGTGAAACCATTATACACTCTCAGATCTAACATATCTAATTCAAGTACTTAAAATATTTGAAGTTTCTTTTATATATATATATATATATATATATATATATATATATATATATATAATATATAATATATAATATATATATATATATATATATATATATATATATATATATATATATATATATATAATATATAATATATATATATATAATAAAAAATATAAAATTTTTATATAATATAAAAATTAAAACCCTCAAAACGAGCATATGTCCGAGAAAAAGAGGACGTATGATCATCATACAAAACATGACCAACTACACTTAAAATGTTCGTGGTCAGGATTTTTTTTTTGGGGGGGGGTTCGGTACATTTTTTGGAGGGGTGGCATATATTTGGCGGACTTCCTTGGTGCCGCCGCTGATGGCAACGTTGAGTCCAATGGGCGTGTGCGTGTGTATGTCAGGTCTCAGTCAATGTATATGCGCGAGCGTCACGGGGATTGGCTGGCGCGCGCCACACAGGCCGAACAGACTCAATTGACAGCGGACAAACGTACACTCAGTTCTTATGTGTGCATGTCATCTCCTCGTCAAGCTCAATCACGACCGCAGCCGCCGCATGTTGACGTACGTCAAGTCCCGGTGACGTTCCGTCAAATGCCGCCGCCGCCGCCCGATACGGCGATATATGGATATCTGGCCGGATACGCCGGCGTCAGTGATACGCGGGGAGTTTCTAGTTTGTCTCCGACGGCAACCACGGCAACGTCTCTGATGTCTCCGTCAGCCGTGTCTAGTTGTTCCTACGCGACAAGACATTGAGCAGAGGGAGAGACTGGGAGAAGAGAGAGAGAGAACGAGATGTGACGGGTAATTTGGGGGTATTTGGGCAGTTACATTCTTCCGTGCAAAATCTAATAGATACATCTCATTGCAACGTCCATACACACGATATGAGTTTCCAATCAGCCAACCAGCTGAATGTTTGATTCTTGGACGAGGTATTTACCTTCGCTGCAAGCGTCATCATGATGTCATCATCGTTTTGTTCCAGCCAGTGTGTTGTCGTGTGGAAGAAGCGAACATTTTCTTTTGTTTGAGGGTTTGCCAGTTGTTTATGAAAGTGTCTGCGCTCGCACGGGCAATATGGCGAAAATGTTTTTTATATGTATTATTATGTTTTGTCAGTTTTGTTCGTTGTGGATTTTCTTTGTGCAGTCCATTCTTTGGTGTTCTCAAATGTCGGACAAATGCTTGTATCCACTTTTAGTCTGGTTGGAGAAGTTGTTTGAGTTGACTCGATCCACAACTTCTTTCTGGGGGCATCTTGCTAAACTTGTACTGAAATGGCGACCTCCCTTCGGATTTGGTCAAAAGAAACTATTATATCCCAGGGCAGCTACCCAGAAGACAGCAACTCTGAAACAAACCAGCTAGGTGATCCCAGAACACGAATTTGACAGTTTCCACTGGGCGACTAAGTACATAATTGATAGGCGAGCTTTTGCAGAAAACGTTTTCTCAACTTTAAACATTTTCGGTGTAGTGTCCCTATCTTGCACTATTTCCTCCGTGTTGAAATTATGATCTCGTTGTACGTAGCAAGTACAAGGACATCTTACCTTGCTTCGTTTTCGCTTTCATAACGAAAACGAAGCATTCTGAAGAGCTTGTTTTCGCCTTGTGGTCTTTTTCAGTTTTGACCCTACTTTTGTGTGGATGAGGTCGCCTACATAGTTCATCTCATGTTCTATGCATTTTTGTTTATATATTTTATGTTTTGTGTTCCATATTCAACTCGTGTCCGCATGTATTCGTCCTTTCATGCCACCTGGACGGCGGTCTGCGTGGACAAGTTTGTCAAAGAGATTGCTTTTTGTACAGTATTTCATTAAGTGCCATTCATTGTTCGTATTTTTGTGAAAAATATAGCCTAGTCGACCATTGCAAGCATTTTGCAGTGTCGGTACATACTCGCGTTTATCCAGAGGTGAACAATGAGAGCGGGTCTGGAGCGAAGGTCTTGACAGATCACTCCCATCCCGTCAACCATTCATTTGTCGGTTGAAATCCCCATCCCGTACGACGAAAATTTATTGAGAGACACTGCTTGTTTTGTCTTGTGTATTAAATTATAAACAACTGCAAACTCATAGCTAACGAATAAACTCTAGCGATGCATCTGTTAGTTTTGCTAGTACAAACACGCCTAAGGAACCGGTCTGCATAAATCTATACAGTGAAAATTTAAAAACTGATAATGCAGATATATTCCGTTTACGTCTGGATATTTGATCATTCACGCGAACATTTTACTGCAATAAAATATTACGTCCGATACGGAACTGTATTTCAAATTCATACTGAAATTGAAAATATATCGAAAAAGAACTTTTGAAGAACAGAAGACACTAACACACAGAGGTAGACTTTTGCAAAAAGCGAAAAATGCACAATGAAACAAGTTCAATAGAAAACTGGAACTATAAGTCACTTATAAGTTATTCGTATAAATACGAATGAAATAAAACCGTTCTTAGTAAAACTGCACGACAAACAACAATCTTAAGCTAAGAGAGAAAATAACAATAGAGCAAATAAAAATTGAGAATGCAACCATGTGGTCCCACAGAAGACAAGACCCACAGACGATTTCCACGAAAACCTAGTAATACTTCGAACCACCTTCACAACAGCGGGTTATAATATGACTATAACAATGCTATTTTTCGAGTTTGTTAGACATCCACAAGTATGGTTATACATATACACACATTCAGACATGAACATCCAAATATCTTGGCATTCGAGGTCAAGGTAGCCGTTACGGACTACTTTTGGAGTTCTGTGTTGCTTGCATGGGCCAAGACCACGGTTCGGGCAGGCTTGCAGTGTATGTGGGGTCATACAGTTGAGCCTGCACAAACGATTCGAGAGGCTCGCAAGTCGGGAAGACCGATGCACATTCTGTCAACAACGTCAATTACAATTTGTGATTCACTCGAATCCAAGTCCAACCTATGTTCGTTTTTGAGTGGAAACATCATTATAATCAGAAGCTTATACAGAGTACCGTCAATGGATACTTGCTATCCGCATGCAATGAATGAAATACCGCAGAAAACGGATATAAAAATTAACAAATTAAGCTTTACGAGATGGCACAAAACAGAAGTGATGTCTTCAGTATTGAGTGATGTTTTCATAATTGTATCGACATTCAGCATCAATTTCACGACTTTGACAACAATAATGGTACATACAACAGACAAGGGCGTGTCGTAGTTCAGTCATGCTTGAATTCAACAAAAGACACAATAGCAGTTTGTTCCGATTCAATGAGTGCACCCGCGGTAAAAAAATGTGCCACCCATCAACCAGATACTATCTGGAGTGTAATGAAAAACGACGACATATATGGACAAAAGCAAACAGATTGCTGAACCGAAATTCTGTGAGACTACGGGACAAGACGCTGTATGCATGAAATTAAACTATATGATCGTCATGCATATCTTCTAGTGCTGATAAAACGGTACACACGACAGTATACTGAAAGCTCACCTACACAATCCGACCACAAACCAACTAGACACATACAAAGAGTGATATACTTCCAATTAAAACTTCATTGGTTGAACACCTCATTGGCTGATGCGGAAACATAAATATGATGATTCCCCATTATGGAGTATGCTCATAAAATCGACTGAATCCACAATGCAGCGATACCTCGGCAATAACTGCCATCTCAAATAACGTTCGGGAGTGAATGTTAACCTCTACGGTATGAAGTCAACCTGGAAGTCTAGAGAATGTATGAAGGAAAGGCTACTAGTACTCTGTAGGACCACATAACTGATATTGCAACCATTCAATGATCTAGTGATTGTGATCATGTGATTGGGATCGCCTAGTGACCTAGTGATTGTGATCACCTAGTTATCTAATGAATCGAATGATTGTTATAGATAGCATGCGAACATAAAATCGTTCTATTCAGCGCATTTGATATCTGCATTTCAAACACATATATGCCAATACGATTATTTGCTAATGAACCTAGGAAGTTCCACAGCTTCTGCAACCGTTCATGCACTGATTCACAGATAAAAACATGCAGAAATACTTGAGATACGTGCACAATACACTGACTAGTCTTCTAGAATGTACCATGAGGCTGAATAAACAATCCCTAAACACTGTCGGTGGGTGTAGGGAAATCTGGTATGAAAGAGACGAGAGTATTCGATGGTTCTACAGGTCTACGCGTTTTTCAAGCCAGCTATCGTGCTTGTAAACAGGGAAAACTGATCAGCACAGACCGTGCTTCGTTCGAGTTCGAATCAAGTGGGCCTTAAAAACCGCACACCACTAGCGATCGGCTACATACAGGGCACATGCATTCAAACCATTGGCAAATAGATGCTAACCACACACAGACACATACATACACATAAACAGGGGAGTGTATGGGTACGGCATGCACTAACGGACAAAACATATCTGCAGGGTGCAAACACTGGATCAAACACAGTCGGTGGTCGTATCGGCGATACCGCGAGACGACCACCACTATAGTGCAAGTACTCACAACCGATTCACGAGCCTAGACGCACGCGCCTAGTAATGCGGACAGTGCTCTCGCGGCCAAGGGTACGGTTCCAGCACGGCCGAGCCGTACAAGTCATCGTACAATTGTGCCGAAATGAACTTGGCGATATTTTGCGGCTGGGGATACGTGGTAGCTACGTCTGTAATGACCCGCAGCCAAGGTCAAAGGTCAAAGGTCAACGATACAAACAAAGGTCGCGGCACAGATACAGTTTACCGGGATGTCGGAAAAGAACCATCCAGCCTTTGTCCACCGTTAGTGGTATATACAACGTGGTCTTCCTTAGAAACCTTTATGTGCCCATTGCTTTTTTCCTCGTGTGACTGACCAATAAAATGATTCGATGTGTGTCTAGTGGATTATTGCGATAATATGGATTGATGGGCAATATGTTATGTGGATATGAATCTATGTAACCTTCATTTGAGATATTTTGCAAACATAGGTCTAGAATTAGGGCGAATAGGGCGAAATAAAATAATATAGGGCGACCATATTTTCTCAGGACCGCAAAAAATTATGTTGAATAGTTGTGCATGGGCTCTGGAGAAGTTGCGTAGCGACAATATATTTGTATATGAGAACACAAGGACTTCTATGGGAGCCACGGGGATTCGCCTTGTGTTGAAGGGGGCAAGAGAAAGGGTTGAGAAACACTGGTCTGGGAAACATAGTTCGGAGCAAACACCCTTCCTTAGCTATACCATGATCCCGTGATATAAATAGTGAAATCAGAAGTGGTACACTGCAGTAATGATAGTCAACCCTTCCGCCAGAACAAAGATTGTGTGTGCGTCACCTAGCAAATCACGATGTTGCCCTAGCAAAAATAATTCCGTCCCTAAACGCCGAAAAAACTGTCAAGTCCTAAGTGATCCAACATTTTATTAACCGTTAGGAAAGATTTAAAGAACCTTCAGGATTCTTCTACACTTAGTTTTTCAATTTTCTCTCTTGTCCTTTGCCATCTCCGCGATCCATCCTATATGATCGAATTCTCTCTATCTGTTTTATGCTTTTCCCTATCATATAGTTCTACATCGTTATCAAACAACATATTCCCCTTGTCCCTTACAGCTTTGGTAAACACCTACTCCTTGCTAATCCAGCTTTCCTAATCCTTGTTCAGTTAGCATATCCTCCAATGTGTATTTGTGTGTAGCTGACCTGTCTTGTAGGCGTATTCGGCCATGTGGACGGCTATCTTCAGCGACACTTGCTGAATCTCACTGAGCGGAGGATACAAACGACCTCGCTCAAGATCCTCGTTAGAAACCAACTCGGCCAAAATCTACACCCATACATGGAACATATTATATGAGACAAGGTGTTGGAAAAAGACAAAAACGAGATGCAAGCTACAAACGAAAGTTAACAAAAATTTAACACAAAACTTACACACATGCAAGAGCATGTAAAAGACACTTCTCATGAGACTGAACGTTGAATACAATATATTTGTATACATAAAGAAGAAAAAAAAGTGTGAAAATTCCCCAGAAAAAATAGATCAAGAGAAGAAAGAGACGAAGAGAGCGGGTGGGAGGGTCACTGACCTCTGCGGCGCGGAGGAACACCTCGTCCTCAATGTGTCGCATACCAGAGCAGATGACACCGAGCGCTACGCCGGGGAAAATGTAGGCGTTGTTGCCCTGGCCAGGATACAGCGTTTTGCCGTTGATAGTGACCGGAGCAAATGGCGAGCCCGATGCAAAAATGGCGCGACCCTAAACAACAATGAATCGTCTTTAATTATGATTATGATAATGATGATTGGTGTTTATACGGAGTCCCCAGTCCATCACACGCGATGAAAACAATGATGACGATGATGGTGATAATTATTTAAAGATACTTGACTAATTATAATTAGTCAATTGTAATGGAATGGTGGGATTGTATGGGATAATGGTGTCAGGTGATTTTCATGCACAACTCAAGTGAAACCCCAAAAGTCTAACCAGAAAACATATGGAAGGGCAGCCACGCTATCGCAAAAGTTAAATAATTCACAAAGGCATTGTCAAACACTTAAACACTCAAACGCCAGGATTTTCCGGTTTGGGGGAGAGGGATGATGAGGGGCTAAGGAAAATATATGGGGGGTTGGCGAAGCATGAAGAACTACACTCAAAATGATCATGGTCAGGAATTTTGATAGGGTCTCATTGGACTACGTTTTATGGGGGGCTTCAGCTCCCCAAACCCCTCCTTAGCGGCGCCATTGCCGCATTACATAAACGTAATGCCAGATATATCCTCACATTGAAATTGAAACTGAACTGAGTCTAACACTGTGTGTGTGTGTGTGTGTGTGTGTGTGTGTGTGTGTGTGTGTGTATGTGTGTGTGTATGTGTGTGTCTGTGTGTTTGTGTGTCTGTGTGCTGTTGGTGGCCGAATAATAACATCACATCTAATGTATTAACACTATATAGAATACATACAATGACTCAACACACATACACCAACACAACGCTGACCTAACCAAGCAACCTTGCTCCTGAACTCCTTCCAACTGCCTAGTTCATTCGCACAACCATACCAACAGTCCTATTAGCTATTAGTCCTACAGTCTGGTTTATGAATCACCTGTGTGGCCTGATAGGCTTGTTCGGCGGTACACTCGGCCTTGCTGGTCGGGTTGGACAGTGCGAAAATGATGGGCTGCTCGTTGAAATCGCCCATCATGCGCAAAATCTCGGCGGTGAACATTTGCGATTGTGCCGAGGCTCCTGAAATGGCGCCAAAAAACGAGAAAAAGCTTTATATTCACGTTAACTATGATAATTTACCAATTACAAACAACAAAATCAATAAATACTAACTTTGGAGAAGCTGAAGTCCCACAAAATGTCACTTTCCTTAGCCCCCCCCCCCCACCACGTCTCCCTACGGAAAAATCTAGGAGCCGCCACTGCTTCGGGGTCACTGACCTATAAGAATGGACGGGCGGAATTTATCGACCATCTCCACCAGATTCTTCATTGGCGGAATATCTCGCGCGAACGGCGCCTTGTGTTCGTTGATGCCGCCCTCGGGCCGATGTTTGACAATCAGTCCTCGGGAGTCTATGAGCGTGATACGACCGTGAGCATCCTCCGAGCTCAATCCCTCCTTCATCATGGCGCGCACACACAACTTGGCAATGCCCAAAGAAGCCTGCCAACACACACACACATTGCATTATATTATGCTAGGTGGATATTTATATAGCGCCCTACACCTAGAACAGGGGTTCTTGGTTCGAAGGTGCTCGTATTCCTATGGGTGTGAAGATTTTTGTGAAAAATTAAAACAAAATATATGTTTACCTATGCATTATAATATTTTTTAGAAATCAACTCAAATGAACTTTAATCTGTATGAATATATATTGAAAATACTTTTTAATTACGTTCTTTCCACTTTCATCTTCTATAACCATCAAGAGTTCAGAGTGTGCAAGAACTGGCTGCTAATTTGAAAAGGACGCGAACAATGAAAAAGAGTTGAGAACCACTGACCTAGAGGGTCTCTGAGAAGCTGCACACACACACAAATATACACACACGCATACACACACACCCACATTGTCACACGCACACACACACTGACACACACACACACACACATTGACACACACTGACACAAATTGACAAACGCATACACACACTGACACACGCATAAGCACACACACACATAAACACACACACACACACACAGACTGACACACACGCATGTATACACATTGACACACAAGCATACACATTGACACACATACACACACATACATTGACACACAATGACACATGCATACACACACTGACACACGTACACACACATTGACACACACACACATACACTGACACACACACTGACACATACATTGACACACACACGTACACACACACACACACTGACACACTGACACACGTACACACACATTGACACACACACACGTAAACACACACACACACACACACACACACACACTGACACACACACACACACACACACTGACACTGACACACACACTGACACATTCATTGACACACACACACTGACACACACACACGTAAACACACTGACACACGTACACACATTGGCACACACTGACACACTGACACACTGACACACACGTACACACACTGACACACTGACACACACACTGACACACGTACACACACACACACGCACACACTGACACACTGACACACACACTGACACACGCACACACTGACACACTGACACACACACTGACACACACACACACACACACACACACACACACACTGACACACTGACACACACACACGCACACACTGACACACTGACACACACACTGACACACACACACACACACACACACACACACACACACACACACACACACACACTGACACATTGACACATACACACACACACACACACACACTGACACACATTGACACACACACGTACACGTACACACATTGACACACACACACACACACACACACACACACACACACACACACACACACACACACACTGACACACATTGCCACACACACACACACTGACACACACACTGACACACACGCACACACTGACACACACACTGACACACTGACACACACACACACACACACTGACACACACACACACACACACACACTGACACACACACTGACACACTGACACACTGACACACATTACATTACATTACATTAAGACATTTATATCGCGCTTTTCACCCGAGGGTCTCAAAAGCGCTCACACACACACTCACACACACACACACAACACACACACACACACAAGCACAAGAGTCATACACATACACAATCACGAACACACACACTCACCTACATACATACACCCATACACACACACAAAACAGACATATAAAAGACATATAGACAAGTACATATACGCACAATCACGAACATACACTCACGTTTACATACTCAAAAACACAAAAATGCACACGCATACACACATACATATTGAATAAGATAGCAAAGCCGACATACAGCACAGAAGACAACACAACATACAACACATTAAGACAACACAACAGGCATACAACGACATACACTCAGATTGACAAATCACAACAAAATAGACACACAAATACAAACCAGAAAACACAACATAGCAGACACACAAAGACATACACTCAAACAAATAGACAGAGAACACAACACAACAGACACACAAACACAGATAACAGAGCTCAACACAACAACACACATACAGCATACAATGGAGAAACATACAGACACAAGAACAGAAAACACACGCATGAAGCACATACACATAGAAGACAGAATTAGGAAACAATCAGACCTTATATTCAGTACTAATATATACAATATTATTAAGACAGTAATAAGACTTAGTGAGAAAGAAATTTTTAGTATGTTTTTTGAAAAGAGATAGAGATTTGATTGAGCGTATTGAGGGAGAAAGCCTATTGTAGATACGAGGTCCTAAGATAGAGAAACAACGATTGTAGTGAGAATGCCTAGAAGGAAAGGAAGGTTCAACTAGTAGAAAAGGATCGTTAGAAGACCTAAGAGAAAGAGATGAGGTTTTATAAGACAGAAGGTCAAACAGATACGCAGGCTTACGAAGATAAAGAGCTGAATGAATAATTAAACAAATACGATACTCAACAAGAGCCTTAATGGGAAGTAACCTAAGTTTTTGTAAAGAAGAAGATACATGAGAACCCGAAGGAAGATTAAATATCATACGACATGCTTTATTAATAATACATTGAAGTTTCCTAAGCTGGCGGTGGTTGAGAGATAGTAGAAGAGAACAGCAGTACTGAGTTTTACTAAAGATGAATGAGTTAGCTAACTTAAAGGCAGCAAGACACACACACACACACACACACTGACACACACACACACACACACACACTGACACACACACTGACACACTGACACACTGACACACACACACACACACACACACACACACACACACACACACACACACACACACACACACACACACTGACACACACACTGACACACACACTGACACACGTACCTCGCCGGCTCCAACAAACAGCAGCGTGTGGTCGGACAATTTGCCGCCCAGTTTCCTCATGGCTGCCAGCAGGCCAGCGACGGCCACCGAGGCCGTGCCCTGGATATCGTCGTTGAATGTGCAGTACTTGTGGCGGTACTTGTCGAGCAGGCGAAACGCATTCTGGTTGCCAAAGTCCTCAAACTGTTTGCAGGCGAAATGTTTCGTCGATAAAATACAGTCAAACAGACAAACAAACACACACACACACACACACACACACACTTAAATTTGAGATTATTTAATTTACTGTATCATTGTCTTATATATCATATATGGAATAATATAATATCGCATACTAAATATATTGTTATATCATTTTATTTATATTGCGCAATCTCCACCAAATGTCACAGATTCGTAGACAGTAGAAATACAATGCGGTATTGTAGTGTTATTGGTTTTTGACTCCCGTGTAACCAATAACAAATAACCAATAGGTCCTTATTTAATTGACATCATCTTGATATGTGTGTGTGCGTGTGTGTGTGTGTGTGTGTGTGTTGATGAGGCATTAACTCGTGGAAAGATAAAGTGTGGATTGGCTGCAGCGAACACACGATGACGCAATATTACGTGCAGTTCCCGTGATTGTATGAGTCTTCGTGTGCATTTCCGAGTACAATTGACTGTATAATAATGATCAATGATACAACAGGATGAATATGAGATGGCACAGGCCACAGTATTGAACAAATGGACACACACACACACACTCACACATGCACACACACACACCAACATACATAGCCACACGGAGTCAAATTCTGTCAAGAAAAAAATGTTAAAATACACCAGGTAATAGAATTGACATGCACAACGAAAAAAGACAAGCACAGAAACGAAAGAAAACAAACAAAATTGGAACAATATATAATAAGCAAAGTGGCACCTGATTCAGCATATTTGGTGCGAGGAAAAAGAATTAAAAGGTATAGGACCAAAAGGACAAACAAAATTAGACCAATAAAATAGACTAACTGTCGTCTGAAGCAGTGTATTTTGTACAAGACCTATGCATTAAGCATATGACCAAAAAAGACAAACAAAATGGACCAAAAGACCAAAACAGACAGACTGGCACCTGAATCAGTGTATTTTGGCCGTATCGTTTGACGACGGCGTGCATAAACTCGTCAATAAACTCGTCGTATAACTCGCCAGTAACTCGTCGCTGCTTCAAACCTATATAGAACTCATCGTCAAGTAACTCCTAAAACACACACACAGATATACATGTAGTGGTGGCATTTTGCAGTGAGTTTAGTAGGTATATTTTATGATATATTTTGAATTAAAAATCACCAGATTATACTGGCAAAAATATAGCCAAAAGGCCAACAAAAGCCAAACTGTCTAGCATTTTGTATTGATTAGTGGATGTTAGAAACCAATATGCACATGCAAAGTTTCTCCTAAGTTAGCATTTGAAGAGTGTTTGGGAGTATTGAAGAAACACATTGTAACAAAGTTTCAGTCGGACCAAATTTTCTCTTTCTATTTTCTGCTTTGTGTTGTGTTTCTATTAGGATAGCTTAGCAGCGATGATAAATATTGTCACACGCGTGTTGCATCCAAATGTGTTAATTAACCATATGCGTAGTTCGTAGTTAGGTGTGGGCGTGTAGGTGCGTATGTATGTGTGTGTGCGTGTGTTGCATTGCACGGAGCCCTACGTTTGTATCACATGTTCTGAGCGCTTGCTACTGTGAGTATGTGTTGAAACAGGGCGTAGACCTGCGTATTCTCAGAAGTGAAAACACCACTAGAGTCTATTGTAAATCACTGGTTGAGGTAGCCTTGGACCCAGGTGGCTGAGATGGTTGTATGTGTGTCTCTAGAGCCAACCCACACTGCTTTCATGGTCGCAAAACAGTGCAAAATGCCCTGGGGTCCGTATAAAAGAGGTTGTCGACTAGGCTTGAGAAGATTAGAACAGAGACATTCGAGATGTAACCATTGGAGCGTAGTAGGGAGTTAGGAGGTTGACATTGCTAGTCGGGTTGTACAGATAGGAGCTGTTTGGCTGTTAGTGTCTGACTAGCACTTTTTTCGACACAAGTATAGCGGCTTGTGAATATTTGATATCATTTCACTTAGTTGTTCGGATTGCCTGTGTGTCAACAATACATTCATCTTAAAACGGAAATTTGGGTTATTGCGGCACAACATCAAGAGGAACTTAAACAGACTTTCACTGTCAGTCGAAGATAACAAGGCGACATACATGACACATGATACAAAAACGCATAATACTGAAAATATAACTTATGGAAAGTAAACTACGTTAAAGTAATTTACCGTGAATAATGAAAAATTAACCTAATATAATCGAAATAAAAAACAACATTAATTTAACGTTGTGGCGTGTGCGGTGCATATCACACATACGTATGATAAGACTGCGATGTATAAACGGCATCATTGTTATATATTATTGTTTCACTATATATAATCTTCATTAAAACTGTATGTATAGTGCGCGCTGCACATGTTTTGCAATATTCACTGCAATCACTTGCGTAAACACACACACACACACACGCGCACAATATCATTCACTTCCTAGAACTACGGTGCGGACTACGGTGGCTACAGTAACGCTCACTCATCTCCGATATAAAAAACCCATGTCCTATCTTCATGTACAGTATGACAGGACTACTGTCTGTGACTGTGTTTTTGTTTTATCCCCATGCATTTGAGTGCATTGCCGTTGGCATATACACCTGTCGCTGGGTTATATATACGTAGCGTTGCCTCTAGCACACTGATTCGTTTACATAATTTTGTGTGCCTTGATTGCCTTCGTTGAATGTTTCACCTTTGAGTGTATTGACTAACTTGTATCGTTGACTAACCCATTTGTGTGCGCCTGTTTGGATTTTGATTGTACTTGTTGAGTGATTATAATATATCGTGTGCATTGTTTTCATAGTGTATCTTGGTAGCCGGCAGTGGTAAAAAGTCACATCAGAAATTCTACCGAGAACAATAAGGATTTAATGTAAACTAATTGTAAGTTAATTTAAGCTTGAGCACGGAGGCAAGTTTTGCTATATACAACACAGCCAGCATAGTTGGTAAGTGTGCTGGGAAAACCGTGCCTACCCACCTGGTTATTGGTTCCCACATCGAGTGAGATGGGAAGACACTGGTGTGGCTTGATACCGGCCAGTGCTGTGTACAGCGACAACTTTCCCACTGGTATTCCCATTCCCTGAGCGCCCAAGTCGCCCAGACCGAGAATACGTTCACCATCAGTTACCACAATAGCACGTACGTCATGCTCAGGCCTAAATTACCACACACACACCGACACACACACACACACACACATACACACCGACACACACATGAATACATACAAAATTGGTGCTTGAATGAATTAATACAAGCATTTCGGTATTGAGCAAATTTGAGTATAAAGAGAACACAATATAAATAAAATATTAGAAAGTAGTTTAATCTTGCTGACATACTGGTGTGTTTTGTTATTGAGAAATGTCTTCTACACTGAACTATCTATCTTGTTAATAAAGTATTAAACAAAGATGACTTTGAATCATCCTTTCAAGAAATATGAATTGTCTGTGCCAAATGAGAAATTGTTGTTGACAAAAATATACCTCTTAAATGCACAAAAACACCCGTACACACAAAAATATACACATAAATACACACAAACACACACACAAACAGACACACACACATACACAATTCCTGTTGCGTACAATATGATTAAGAAAATTAATTTAAAAAACCTAAAATGCGTTGATATTGAGAAAGCACAGTGCTTCACAAACGCAATGGTAATATTGGGGAGATTAAGTCGATTTATCAGTGTAAACGCACTGCAAAAATAACAGGATAATTACCGCATAATAAAATGCCCATACTGAACTGAATAAAGGAATGGATAAAAATAACACGAGTTTAATCTGAATTGGCAAAAATTCTTATATTAATTTTTAATTGACAAACTGTGTGTATTTCATGTATATTAATGAATGACAAATCATTTCCATCAGCTATACAAAATAGAAAAAAAATTGCAAGAAAAACAATAAAATAAACCTCAGTATTTATAATATATAATGAATAATTGTTTATTTATTGTCGAATTAAGATACACTTATTGATTTATGAATCACCCATTGAACAGGATATATTTTTAGCAAAGCAATAGTGAAATTATGGCATGACATAAATACGGCATATATTCTACGGACTGCAATATCTGGAAAACAACTATCAAAATGCATGCATGCATGCAATGCATGCATTACTTGTTTGTTTAGTTAAAATCGAGAAATTGAAACCGAAATTCCCTTAGCAAATTTCTTATTTGAGAATTATTTTCAGTTGCAAGATTTAATAGAATTTTAATACCATCAACGTGAATTAAAAATAAAACCAAACATATAAATGAACACAATATATCCCCATATATAACTTTACATTATTATTCCAAAAGCGACAAGCATTGTAACTCGTAATGTGTGTGTATGTGTAAGCTGATGTATAAGCGGATTATACCCTGTTGATTATATAAACAAATGAGTGAATACACTCTAAAATGTAAAATCAAATCTCAAATACAATCAAATGATAAGGGCGTAGATTTGTGTCGAGGTTCGGGGGGGATGACAACCATGTATCATGCATTAGTGTTCAAAGTTGACTTAGTTGGTCAATTGCATGAGACCCTCAACCATTCTATGCCTAGTCAATAACAACACACACACATAACTCAGTGAAAATGTATATTGCATATAATTGCACACACACACACACACACACACACACACACACACACACACACACACACACACACACACACACACACACATACACACTTGTCGTGTATTGTTACTTTTTCGCTATGCTGATTTTAATGACAATATACCCAATGCACTGAAGTTAGCAGAATTATCGGTAAGTATAATTGCATATTCATACCCCAAGACAATTTGTCGGGGGTATATATACACTCCATACCCCAAGGAGAAACATAACAGATACACACCAGTTTTTGAGCACGTCGTAAATATGTCCCTTGTCGTGTATGGAGATGAAGAGACCGCGAGGACGACGGAAGATGAGACCAAACTTCTGACAGGCCAACCCGACAGTGGGTGTGTACACTAGTGGCATCATTTGCTCAACATTCTCGGAGAGCACACGGTAGAACAGCCGCTCGTTGCGGTCCTAACACACAAGAGAGATGGCATTGAGATGAGGGTGTGTTGGGCACAGAAAAGCAAGGAACAGGCTAGTGAGCATACAGATACAGTAGCAGCCAAAAATTTGGACGTAAAACAACGACAGAAAATCTGTATCAACGGTATTAAAATGGTACCATTTTTTTAAAATTGACTATTTTTGACTTTGTTGATAATAATTGATAATATTAGACTGCCGATAGCTGGAAACACAGAGACTAAATGTTTGGTAGCTGGCACAACAGAGACAGCGGCTTCCACGAAACACAAACCGACCTCTAATGATGCCGAAACAATACATCACCTGATAATTTCAGGTATCCTGGTAGAAGTCAACATATGGGGTTCGCTATCAGTCATGCAAAAATATGAATATTCAGCCCGTGATGTTGAAAGCGACGGTCTTATAATTTATGACCAATTTACATGCAAATGTACGTCAAAGGTAAAGGTACATCAAGAGACCATAAATAAACTCACATGCACATTTCATTTATTAAATCATTCATACAGCGCATCGATATTACCTTCATTCAGCCATTGGCTATTTGAGATTAAAACAGATAAGAACAAAATAAGAACACGAAAGAACAAAAAACTTCTTCAGCACTTCTTGTTACGCCCCCTAAAACGTGGCGCCCAGAGGAGACCGACCAAAAAACACGTGAAAACGCTATAAAAGCATGCAACAAGATATAAGAGCACTAAGAAAGGTTGTTACATAGAAAAGGTCCATTGAGCGGTAAAAAAGAACAGGTTGAATCACAATCAGTAGATAGTGTAGGCCAGTAGCTAGCTGATTCGGCAGGAAAAGAGAGAAAACTTGTACCATCGAGTTTAGTGCAGTGTTCGGTTGAGACTATGAACGTTATTGTGCAAGCACAACCTCATCCATGACCGATAAGAGATAGTTGATTTTGTGGCGTACATATCCATATAATTTTGTGTTTTCTTGTAATTCTATTTTTCATGATTCGATGTGCATATTTTAATAACTTCGCGTTACCGTATTTGCGTTGATCAATGATTTTGCGTGATTCATATTTCGATGTCCTGTATTTAGTCGATGAGTTGTGCTTAGTGACTAGCGACTAGCGTTTGTCCGGTGCTATATTTAGTTGCTGAATTTAGGCTCATCTGAGAATGCTGACATTTGCTCACGCACTTAGCAACAGCGTTTGCAAGCACAGAGCGGAGTCATACCGTATATTTGGTATGCGCGTCGGTTCGAGAATGTTCTAGAACCACGCGATTATACGTCATGTTTGTACGTATAAAAAGGCGCCTGTGTTTCGCATCTGGGCAGATACGCTGAACATTTCGAGTCTGGCAGATATAATCTCTGTGTCTCGGTAGTTTGGCGTATTCTGTCACTCGGGTCTCGCACAACGTTAGAGTGAAGTGGGTATTCATACTGTTCGCTCATTCGTTGTTCGCCCGCTAAGGCTAATATCACTAGCATTGCTTTAGATATTAGCTCGTGACCCTTTTCAAAGAGAGTGACTACACCTCTGTCTGGGAGTGTCGCCCATTTCTGCTTTTTTGTAGTTTATATAAATATTGCACGTTTGCAACGCGAACGTTATTGTCACTATGTGCACTGTGCTTACGCAACATTGTTGCTCGCTGCGCGTATTTTTACTTGTGTGTATAGCTGCGCGTATTAATGTCTGCCAGCAGGTTTATGAACAGTCAATGACAGCGATATCATCATGGTGATCTTCGCTATCCACGACCCATCAAAGTCACGTCGATTGCGTGATGTTGATTCCGTTTGCTCGTTCCTTGCTCTTGTCTAGTTTTTGCTTTCGCCTTCGGTTCGGTGTGTTTGATGTATTTTCATAGCGTTTATCAATGCTCGATCGATGTCGCAAAACATCACAATTGACAAATGGCACAAGAACAACATGTATTAGCATTATGAGCCCGTCGTTTCGTTGAGTACCACACTGTGGGTTGCTCCGTGAAAGATTCACGTGATTTGTTGAGCAATCAACCTCCAGTTGGTCATATGTGCCGTTACAAAGAACTCAATTCCCATATACCCCATTGGATGTACTGAGCCCCACAAGTTCCATGCATGTATTAAACGAATCCTTCGTGTTTGAAGTATTATGAGAAAAATCACAAATCACATACGATCAAGACAGTCACACAAGTAGGCTACTACTGAGTGGACCGAGTTGTTTGCAGCACAGATATCAAGGCCAAGCGATGTGGCGTGATTAACTGCATCCAATGATGACCAAGCAGAGTTTGACGTCACGAATCATACGAGTGGTTGAATCAAACCGCCGAACCCCTGACTAACTGACTCACCGAACCCCATGGGGTTCAATCGAATCCGGGTAAAAAACCACGGCCATAGACTCAAAACCATATTCATACACATGTAAGTATATACACATATATATGCACCTATATGCGTGTGTGTATGCATACGTTTGATTGTGCAAGCACAGCAAACATTGACAAACAAGTTTTGCTGAACCGGCTCATGTTATGTTGCAGATAGGATGCAAGCAATGTTGCAATGATGCATACATGCAACGTTCAAGACGCACCCAACATTAGTCTGCCATTTGCAAATCAGCGGTGCCAAGGGGGGCTTGGAGGGGGCTGAACACCCCCTCCCCGAAAATGTGCCAAGCATCCCTGAGCCCCCAAATATCCTCACCATAAAAATTTCGAGTGTAGTTCCTCATGTTTCGCCAAGCCCATGTCTCTCCCCAAGCCTCTTTTCCTTAACCTCCCTCAGCCCTTCCCCAGGAAAATCCTGACGCTGCCACTGAATAAAAATCAACTACAATCTCCTACAGCAGATCTACTTGACTAGGAATTTTCCAGCAACAACAAAACTGGGACACATCGCTGGCTTTGACATCTCGCCAACACTATCAAATATGGACAACTTCCACTGACAAACACGCAAAATAGCCCGCACAGAGACCATTGGCAATATCGTCCTTGTCCTCCACGTACAGCAGTGGTTGCCAAACTTTTTCAGTTTGCTGACCAATTTAGCATGTCACATCGAGCATGTTATCACTTTCGCAAAATGTTATCAACCTTGATATATACGGCTAAACTAAAACACTAGGGATAATTCCCCGCCATTACCCCCGAAAAATGCTATATTACCCCAGGGGTAATTTACCCCTAGACTGGGAACCGATCATGTACAGCGACCAAAGACGAAAACGAACACACACATAGCCAACTCAAAATAAATGGAGCTTAAAATCGGAAATTAGCTAATATTAAAAATATCATTACATTAAACTCGACACACAAAGTGTAAAACTGTTTTCACACGCGCGCAAAAGAAGCAAAAAATACGTTAAATCATTTATTAAATTAAAATTCATTATTATCATTCGCAAAATCTCAGGAAAAGATCAACTATATTACATTTAAAACGAGCTAAAACTCAGTAATTATGTGAGAAAATATTGAAACAAAACAGTTCCATTGAAATATTTCAATTCAAAATTATTTCAAATCCAAATTAAGAAAATAATGTAACAAATCACTTTACATTCGCTATAACTGACAGGGCTTCACAATGCATCTGGACCAGTTTTGTATGTATTCACGTGCTTGTTTTTGGTGTGTGCCCCTTCTAACCAGGCATTAAAAGTCCAAAAATACCTCGTATTCCTCGCAAATCAATCCACAGTGCATTTTGAATAAGATGCTCAAATTTTATATTCACAAGTCACAAGCAATTACCAAACAAAACCACACCCCCTACACTTTCTGCCCTATCCCCGAAAAAGGCATCAACGTTTTTCTTGATAAACGTCCCTGCATATTTTTCACGCTGACACAATAACAACGCATCTTCAACACTACAAGTGAGTGGTATCGTGTAACCTGTGGTGGATTCCTCACTGGTGGGGGATGGAGGAATTGTCAAGTGGGAAATTAAAAGTCGGACAGAAAGACAAATGTGTGTTTTTAACTATCCGAAATCGTATATTTCCTTCTCTAGTGACCTCCTGATATTATATTTGATGTAACAACTGGATTTAATGGATTTATCGTTGTTGCTGTTGTGTGCAAAATGAAGGCTGTTGGTTCAATTGAGAAGTATGGAACCAGAGAGAAAAAGGGATCACGGACCAGTGCTGCATCTCAAATACAACCTGACACACACGCTCTCACCTGCAATCCGACCAGGTAAATGTACTTGTTGAGGTCCTCCTGATAGCGGGCCAGGTTTTTCTTGCACAAATCCACTTGTTCACTCTGCGTCTTGAAGCGGGCAGGCAACAGACCGTGAATTCCCAGCCGCTGTCGCTCCTCCAATGTGAACGCCATGCCCTGATATTTAAAATGAGATCCATGCAGCCGATATTATACATTGTGCATATTTACATATAATTCTACCATAACTTACAATCTCTATTCTCTTCGATTCGACACTCCTCTCCTAGATTCTGACCTTCGCTGCAAAGACACTTTTATGGATGGTCAGACTATTAGTTTCTTTGCAGTAAAGATAAAAAACTAGCGACAAGTATAGAATATAGCGACGATTGTAAGTTGTGAAACAGCAATATAATTCAATCTCGTAAGCATACGTGAGACAAGGGAGTACTACAATATTGCCCTATGAACATAGTGGCCAAAAACGCCCGCATGCTCCCATACTCTGCAATAGGGCAATATGTTCACCTCGGCCAGTGTAGCGTCAAAGGCGTATCAAGTGCGGTAAGTGCGACTGTGGTTTGTGGCCAATATGTTCACTTTTCACCATATCATAATTTCAGTGGTTTTCAACACAACGCACGAGTTTCTATACAACAAGTAGCTAGCACCTAACATACTGTGCGGCTAGGTTTAGTCTTGGCTAGGTTAGGTCAGGTCAGATCAAGTCAATTTAGATTTCTGAGCCTAGCCAATAACCCCAGAGTATGTGAGGTGCTAGCTACTTGTGTATGAACTCTTGTCTTGTGTTGAAAACCACTGAAATTTCGCCATGGTGAAAAGTGAACATATTGGCCACAAGCCGCAGTCGCACTCACCGCTCTTGATACGCCTTTGACACTACGCTGGCCGAGGCAACGCCACCTAGATACATCTATAGATGTATCTAGGTGGCGTTGGCCGAGGTGAACATATTGCCCTATTGCAGAGTATGGGAGCATGCGTGCGTTTTTGGCCAATATGTTCATAGGGCAATATTGTACTAGATCCTGAGACAATTCTGCCTGGCTACACTAGCAGTTATATATAAGTAAACGGTCCCGTTGGTGCTGGAGAAATTCATAATTCAGTATAGCTGTATGTATGTATACAAGAGTGTTCCTTGCTAATTAATATATTAATTAATATATCAATATCTACAATGTCGTATCGCTGAATGTATCGAGTGTATGAGCAGAAATTAATTCCAAATACAGAGAATGTGGCGAAACGAGTGAACAAGAAGTATAAATAATCAAGGAAAAACAACACAATTAATATATAGAAAATAACAAGAACCAATGTAGAAAAGTTATATTACAAACACCACATACACACACACCCTGACATACATTCACACAAACAAACATGTATTGTGTAATTTCGTTTTGAACAGGCAAAATACTCAAATGAAAACACACAACTCTCAGAATGAGGTGTAATTTGGTTCTAGTAAGAAAATTGAACGTTCACTCGAAAAACGCACCAACATCGACTACCACAGACATTACAAACACACACACTTACACTTACACACACACACACACATACACATACATGGTGGGTAGCTAAAACGTGTGTCGACACGAAATAGCTATTGCAAAACACGAATACGGCGAATGATAGGAAAATGGTAGGAATCGTGCGAGAGAATATGGGATAGACAAACAAAGAAATACGTGCATAACAAGAATAGGAAAGTCATACTAGAAATCGCTAGAAAATCAAAGCGATATATACTAGATTATTTTGTATATATAAAAATGAATAAAAACGGAAATAAGAAAATACCGCCACATGTGTAATGTATCAGCAATAAAAATGCAAAAAACAAGACCAACAAATTAGCGAAAAAAAGATTACAATATCGATATTAATTCAGTTAGACATGTACTAATGACAACAAGTTCACAAAATGACAAAATGTTCGTTTTCACGCCTTGAACGGCTATATCAATTATATTTGGGATGGTTAAGCCGCGATGGTCTCACCCCTAGGATGTGCGAGTCTTGTTCCTAAAAGGCAGCGATGATCCTCTTGAACAATTAAAGAAACGATATTTTTACCTGTGCTTTATATTTTTTCCAGGGGAGAACGTTTTGCTTAATCCTCTTAAAGGAAGTAGAAACTGTGTTAGAAATATTGAATAAATCAATTTTGTGATCATGTTGTTTGTATTGTTATTATATTCATTCATTCATTCATGTATTTTTTCCAGCCTTCATGTCAACAGAACCAAAATATGTAATTAAACCAAAACTGGAAAGGCAATTGAAGCTAAATAGCTTGTGTTGCCTGGGTTAAATCAAATTGTTAATACGATGCAATACATACACGCTCACATATAAACATATTCACGCGCACTAATTCACTCATCTAAACACTGATAAATATATCATACACACAATCACACTCCAACACTCATACACACCAAATACACACACACCCACACACACAGCACAATCACGATTTATCGCACTCGACCATATCCTATATTTTCATTGGTCAGATTCTTCAGAGTAAGATTGAATGTATTGTTTTTTCAAGTTTTTCTTGTAGCTGGACAACGTTGGAGTTTGTTTCTGGTCTTTATCCAATTCATTCCACTGCGATATACCTACATAGAAAAATGATAAGCTTCTTAGTTTGGTTCGTGTGTGGGGAAAGAGGAATTTGTCTGTATGCCTTGTATTGATTATGAAGTATGCTTGAATGTTAGATGGTAATTTCTTATGATATGCTGCATACATTTTAGTTAAATTATTCAGTTTTACTACATCATCAAATTTTAGAATATTTTCATTTTTGAATGAAGGTGATGTATGCTCCCTTGCTTTCAGATTGTCTATGATTCTGATAGCTCTTTTTTGTGCAATTCTTATGGTTTGCAAGTTAGTGTAATAAGTATTTCCCCATGCTTCACAGCAGTATTGTAAATATGATTGAAAAAATGAATAATAAAGGGTGGTTTTTGTTTTAGTGTCGAATATTTCTTTTACTTTGCTGAGAAGGAAGTTCACTCTGTTTAGTTTGGCAGTTACATTGGATATTTGCTCTTTCCAATGCAATTTGCTATCAATAATTACTCCCAGAAATTTAGTAGATTGTTTCCTATCAAGTTTGTCTGCCCCTATGCTTATACAGCTGTTTGAGGTGTCATTACTGTTACTGAAAACAATGTAATTAGACTTTTTTACATTGAGCGATAATTTGTTACTCGTGAACCAGTCTTGTAATATTTTTATGCCTGAGTTTATTTTTTCATAGAGTTTATACGTGTGTTTGCCTTTGTAGAATATGTTGGTGTCATCCGCAAATGCTATTGTTTTTGTGTGTCTCATGATGTTGAATAGATCGTTGATGTAGAGTATGAATAGTGTCGGTCCCAGTGTAGAACCTTGTGGAACCCCGCATTCTATGGGTAATTGTTCAGACTTTGAACCACTCACTTCAGTGTATTGCGTTCTCTGTGTTAAATAACTTGTGATCCATTGTAGGGTTGTGCCTCTCATGCCGTATAAGTTTAGTTTTTTCAACAATATTTTGTGATCGACAGTGTCAAAGGCCTTCTTCAGATCCAGGAATAATCCAACAGTTATTTGACGCTGCTCAAAAGACTCAGTTATGTAGTTGATCATATCAAGCACGGCTTGTGATGTGTTCTTGCCTCTTTGGAATCCATATTGATTTTCATGTATAATTTCATGCTTTTTTATAAAACTTATCAATCTTCGATGAAATAATTTTTCTAAAATTTTTGAAAATTGATCTAGTAAAGAAATTGGCCGATAATTTCCGCTTTCCTTGTTATCTCCAGACTTGTGTATGGGTACTATTTTTGCAATTTTCATAAGATTTGGAAACGTTCCCGTGGAAAAAGATAAATTGAAGATGTATGATAGTGGAGCGGCTATATGATTGGCGGTGTCTTTAACTATCTTCATGTTGAGATTTAGATGATCTGTTGAACATGTCCCTTTAGCAGACTTAATTGTTTTCTTTACTTCCATCTCTGAAACGGGATAGAGGAACATAGTTGATGGAACCATGTTTACATGCTGACAGTCATCTATGCTAGTCGGGCTGGTCTTAATTGCTGAGGCAAGAACTGGTCCAATTTTCACAAAATACTCGTTGAAATGACTTGCTATGCTCTGAGAGTCCGTAATTGTGCCATTTTCTGTGCGTAGCTGACATATCGGCTCTCTCTTTTTTGTTTCTATATTCAACGTTGCTTTTATGGTTTGCCATTTTTGTCTGATTGTGACATTTCTATCAGAGAAGTGCCTCGCATAGTAAAGTTTCTTGCTCGTATTTATGATTTGTGTGAGTTTGTTTCTGTAGTGTTTGTAACTTTTCTCATCTTCTTTCTTTTTTGTGGTCATAAACTTTCGGTAAAGCACTCGTTTGTTGTCACTGGAGATCTTAATTCCCCTTGTTATCCATGGCCGCCTTTTGGTTTTGTTATCAGTTTTGGTTGTATACATCGGTAAGTGCTTATTAACAGCCAGGATATATAGGTCGACAAACCGTTCATAAGAGTGATTGACATTATCAGATAATATTGTGTCCCAGTTGATGGAATTAAGATCCCGGTTGAGCCTTTGTACTCGCTTGTCAGTATATTTTCTTCTTGTATAACACACCGGCTCCTTTTCCGTGATTATGTTGTTGACAATAGCAAATATTGGGTAATGATCCGAGAAATCGTCCTGTATAATGCCACTGGTGATATTGCTGGCCACGTCGGTGGTATATATATTATCAATCAGCGTACTGCTTTGCCTGGTTTCCCTAGTAGCCTTCCTTATCAGCGGATAAAAACCCAAGTCCATCATTGTGTTAATAAAAATCTGCGTCGACTGATGAGTATCGGCGTTGAATAAGTTCACGTTGAAATCGCCAAGCATAAACCACTCCTGTTTGTGCATCACGTCAGTTATGCCAGTAATTGTTTCAATATAGTTGCTAACAGGTGTGCCAGGCTGCCTATACACACAGGAAACACGCACTGGCTTATGCCCGGATTTCACCGTGACCTCAACCGTTATTATTTCCATAACATGTGCTACTTCAAACGTAAACGCTGATATTTCCTGAACGTCCAGACTGTCCTTAACAAATATTGCCACTCCTCCACCTCTCATATGCGTTCGAAGTTGTTGATGTACAGTATATCCTTCAATGCGACAATAATCCATTGACTGTTGATTAGACCACGTTTCAGTAACAGCAATAATGTCCCAATTGTGATGTAAACTATCCAAAAATTCAACCAATTCATGAATATGTTTGCACAGACTGCGTGCGTTAACGTGCAACATCGATAGTGTCTGATTATCATCGAAGTTTTTCACAAACTCATCTACAGTGTAAGTTTCAGAATTATGATTGTCTAAATTACCTAGAGTCATTCCATTGTTGTCCAGATGTCCAGAACTTATATCAATCATTGATTATGAGACATTGGTTTAGTGGACAATCTGACCAGTTGCCTCTCTTTGATGTCGAGATGTTAAGATTCAAATGAAGTACAAAAATATCATACTTAATTGGATATATGGCCCAGTGCGACGAGTTAGTAGCATGCATTATACTAATGATTGTGCTCATACAAAAATAGCAATACCCACGCATACTTTCACACCAGCAGACTTGAGCGCACACACACAATTGCACACACATACACGCACACACTCCTACACTCACGTAACCATCAATAATCACTCTCTTACACAGATAAATTCCTATATGGATGATTAGAAAATGTAGCTCACGCACAATCCTGCGCACATATACAATTTGAATGTGGATATTTACAATACATATCCTCACACACACAAAAGCTCTTGCATTCGCATACACACTCACTTTGACGCAAACACTTATAATAGCATTCATACCAATTCGAATACCTTGATGCAGCGGTGAATAAATTGCACAATGTGAAAGAGCGGATATTAGATGTTAATTGACTGCTGACCACCAAGCAAGTTGTCACGCCGCCCCTCCGACCGTGCCTTATGTCGGCTTGTATATCGCGACCTCGTGATCACCGTATCTTGTTTGACCGACCGCTCGGCAGACTGACCACTGGCGTTCGTCGTCGAGGGCTGCAGTTCAGTCATTTTCCCCACAGGACCAGTGTGACGGATGACCTCCTCCATCGATGTCACTCTGGCTGGACGGGCGTGTTCGGTCAGACGAAATACAACTCCTGATTGGTCTGTCCAGACAGAGTGCACCTTGCCTGCCTTCCTCATCTGTCGCAACTGAAATGCGAGCGCACTGTTTTGTGGAGTGAGATGATCGTTTATATATATGTACTTTCTAGCCGTTTTTTTCAGCGCGGCCCTCGCCTTAAAAAATTCTTGGCGCTTTCCCGCTCTCTCGAAGCGGATCAAAAGAGGCCGAGATCGTCCAGGTTTTCTCTCCCCGAGACGGTGAGCATACTCTATGTCCTCCGCCGACACCTCAACTCCAATGTTGCTGGCCAGCTCTTTAACCAGTTGGACAGGACTCTCACCTGCTCCCTCGGAGATGCCCGACACACACAGGTTTTTTCGCCGACTGGCTTGCTCTAGCATGGATATTTTTTGTTGTGCCAGTTGTAGTTCTTCCCTTATTTCGGCGAGTTCTTCATTCTTTGCAGCAACTGCAGCCGTCACTGCTGCCTCAACAGCCGGGGCCACGATCTTGTCTCGGAAGGCTTCAAGAATCTTCTCATTCTTCATACACTCCAACATTGCCTCCAATAAATCCGCAGAATGTGCCGCTGTGCGAGCCATGCTAATATTTACTTAAATCAAATTACTTTATAACAATTACACAAGCTCACAAGTCCTCTCACTTCAAACAGCAACTCCAACAAAAATACACTCACTAACTTATAAATGAACCGTCTTGAAACGAATTAAGGTTAAGAACCACGTAATTATTTACAGAATGTCCCAAAAAATGTAAACACACTTTAAGTAATCGTAAACTTTGCGTTTATTATAATTTAAACATTTTTCAACACGCAGCATAATTAACAAATACCATATTATCGCCTTGTTACCGCATGTTCAATTTGAAGTATAAGTAAAAAAGAACATATCTCTAATTCCAATGTTGGTAATTCGTATTGGTGTTTCCTTTTGAAACTCGATACTAAAATGTCTTTGCACTTCACCTGCGTCCTCATACTTCCAGTAACATTGAAAAATAATCTGCCTTCTTCAAAGTCTAGTCTGACTGCAATAAATTCATTAAAATAAACTCGCCTAAATGAATTCAGTCTGCGAGGAAACAATGAATAATCAAGTTAACAGCAGCTAAAATATGTAGGCATTTCATTTGAGATCTCCTGTATACTGATTCTGTACTGATTCTGACCTTGTTGAGACGTGGGTCGCGAATATAGTCCACTCCACGCACCATACTCGGACAAATATTATCGCCGGTTACCTCGTGATAACTGCGTTGGCCCAGTCGATCATAGCGCTGATGCTCCATGCCCACAATTAGTGAACGTGCACTGTTGTTAACAGCACCTCTGCACCAACAAACCGCCAAATTTTACAAGAAGTTAAAAAAATAGACTAGATTTGCTAGAATTTGTTGTTGTTGTTGTAACTTTTTCTGCTTTTCTATATATTACATTACATATATATTTTATTATGTATATTTAACATTATATACAGAATAAGCGCTATACGCCGATACATACATGATAGCTCGCTAGTGAATATAATGAAGCCTGAAATAGATACACACGCACGCAAACACACACACACACACCCACACACACACACTGATACAGATGTTTGCACAATTAAACTCAACCTTCAAGCTTAATATAGCTAAATAGTTTAATGACTCGGCGCCTGTTCATATGTACAACGTATAGCAGACTCAGTTGAATTCGAAACGTATAAAATATATAGACACATACAAATAGATAGATAAATAAATACACGAATAGCTCCAAATAAATACATAATATAGATACTTCAAGCTGAATTTACTGTCACCTTTCCAAGCGAATATTTTAACAATTTAACAAAAATATGATGAAAAAATTCACAATGAAATACAATTGAAATAGAACTGCTGGTGTTAAAATTTGGAGTCCAATTTTGACAACGATATCGCACGACAATGATATCGCGTTGTTTACAAGGTAATGCAGAATGTATATCACAAACATGCCAATGTAATGCATGACAGGGTATGAAATCAGTCAGTTTGCGATGTAATCGAGTGGTGAACTCGCATTTATCTTACGCTTATGTTTTTATTTATTTTCCGTAGTATATTGTGTGTTGTAATAAATATTCATTGATTCAAGCATGACTAAGACACGGAGGACTGAGATATATAAGCCATGTGGCTTCAAGTCCCCATGTTGTGTGTTTAATAAGGGTTAAATGTTAAAGGCCTAAGTAACAGCTGCTACACGGGAAGAAGCCGAAGCTTATGAACACACAGGTGTGTCCCGTGCAGCTCGCTGTCACCGCAGAACCGACCCTCTCCAGGCTATGGCGCCACAAGGACGGAAGACGTATTAGAGAGTACCACCTCCCCAGAATGCATGACACAACACTTGACTGATATCTGGTACACATTCACTGCTGAGTGGACAAGGGCTGTTGGTTTCTAGAATTCGTATGAAGAAATTCTCCTCCGCCGGGTTTCGAACCACGGACCTCCGCTTGTGAGGCGGGTGTGCTACTACTACATCACGAATGTTGAATGCTGTATGTGGCTAAATATATGGTATGATGATATATAATTAATTTGTTAAAAACGACAGCAGATGTGCACATTAAATACAGGATTGAACAAAGATGAACAGATCAGATCGTATGAGTCAGTGACACTATTAGGGAAGTTACGAAACTGCCAAAAACTATAAAGAGCAACGAATATATAATATAGTATTAATAATATAGTATAGTATAATATAGTATTAATAATATAGTATAATATGATCCAAGAGAATATAAGCGAAAAAGGAAAATTCAATAGAATTAAATTTAGGAGAATAGAAAAAGAATTCATGAAGATTTATCAAGAAAAGAAGTGGCCAGCAATGAAAAAAAGTTGTGTGAAGTTGTTAGAAATTATGATTTGAAGTAGAAGTAAATATTTTTAATAGTATCATTTAAGTAAGAAGTGAATATTTTATATTCAACTTTGTCTGGCATCAAAACATGCGCATCGTGCGTTGAATTTCGTAAAATTACACTAAGCTAAGGATAGATACTGATAAGACGAAAGCGGCGCAGAAACAAAAAGCTCACCAAACTGACAGACGGACAGACAGCAACAAGCACACAGAACCAACGACTACACACAACTGAGACGAGCTGGTTACAAATGCGGTGGGGGCAGCGCTTAGTGTGGGGATGGGAATGGGGGGTGAATCATGCTGCACGACAATTTGGCCCGCTGCCAAAACGTGCTCAAGGAATGCGGCCGTGCACGCGCTCTGCATGTTGCCGCTGACATTCAATGGCGTACACAAAGGGTACCCTTAAAATATACTGAATAAATAACAGCTGAATGGCGATATTTTTGGGACAGACAATAATTTGTTTCTTGAAACAATTCACAGACAAATTATGCATATTTATTAATATTTAAGATTGATAAAAAAATACTATATTTCTGAATTTTCTTTGAAAAACCTTCAAGATAACTGATTCAGGCTTCACACAGATACTTAGACAAATGCTTGAATTGCGTATGAAATCCTCTACAAACAAGTGGTATTTGGACTTGATGTCATATGAGGAGGAATACTGCATCTATTTCTTAAGCTAAATATTCTATATAGTATTCACTTTATATAACCTGAGGTAGAACTATACACTACACAAAAACAACCAGCCATTACAAAACTAATACACGATTATTAAAACAAATTTATGAATCATTATTACAATAAAACTAGGTGGCAAAAGTGTTAGTGATTAAATTTGGTTCTTACAAGATCATAAAACTACGCGAGTCAGTTGAAAAGTAGAAGCTTTATAAAACACCAAGAAGTATTTTTATTATCGTCTTATCATTATTTTAACCAGTTGGGTTGCCAAGAAGTAGAATTTAATGATCAATACTGAACTGATTTCCATACCGTACAGAACAACAAATCAACCATATTTGTCTACCCGTAAAAAACAACATTTAAAATTACTCTTGAAAATCACAGCAAAGCGAGCAGAAACTCAAGCGCGTTAATTTACACGTATATGGTGCACTTACAGCACAACATTTGACTTCAAGTGTCGCGACAACATGGCTCAAATCCCTGAGAACTTCCAGTACATAAGACAAACACCCACACACCCATTCACCATCACAAACACATGAACCAGCACACACACTGACTGACTGACTGAATGACTGACTGAGTGAGCTCTGGAGAATCGATAGCAGAAACTAAGCGGTGCCAAGAGGGCTCATACGGCGCTCTTCTTCGGCTGAGTGCCGGCACATGCGCACAACGCTCCAAACATAATAATCAAGAATTAAAAATAATCAAGAATAATCTGATAAGAATGATGATCAATAAATATGCAATAGAAAATACCAAGATTGACACGGAGAGCGCATTTGTAGTAATTTAATTTCATCACTGAGAAGAATCAAGAATAATGTAAAAATGGGATAAAAAAATTATTCAAATCGTTGTATATAAGTTTTGTAACTGATTTCTAATTTACATGGAGGTACAAATTATTTGATTATTGTTTACATTTTTTCACATACATTCTGGAAAAAAACGCCGGTAAAAGCGTTCTTTGAATTATATGCAGTAAACATTTTTATGCTCAGATTAGAAAAAAAAATTGACATTTGACACAGTTGAGAGTGGAATTCAAACTAAACTTTACAAGGCAAACAAAATATAGATTACAAAATATATTTTCAATGAAGCAAAACAAAATTATGATTACAAAGTTTAATTTCAACATGACAAACATTATCCCCTTTTTAATATTATCAATCAAAAATAAATGCGCTTATATTATAAAACGGCAAAATCACTTTCACTTTCTTAATCACTTTATACGCCATCATTTTTATCACCGGCCTTAAGAAAAAAATTTATCTTGACAGATAATTTTATATATTGGTAAAAACTTCAACAGCATAACCTTTTTATCATATTTTTTTCAATATCCATCAACTATTCAAGTTATGTATAAATAAATAGACAGGTTGAAAAAAATGCTTGGGCTTCTGTGGCTTGAAAATTAAATTAAATTAACTTCTATACTATTTCCTTGTAGTCAAGTATTGATGAATCAGGTATTAGTAGATTGGGATGACTGCAATGTGAAGGAAAATGACTTGTGAATGTCACTTACTAACCCACTGTCCAAACCGGTGTTCTGTCTACAAACTGCGACTGTGTTACCCATGAAGCACTGAGCACTACTGAACCACACATTCTACCAGTCAACAAACATACACACACACACACACAAACACACACACACACACACACACACACACACACACACACACACACACACACATACACTAGCACACATACATACTCACGAATACACACACACACACACGAGCACGAACACAAAAACATACACAGTAGCGCGTGTATTGAATAATGGATTCGTAGTGTGTTGTGACATACGTATGTACACACACATACACACATATACACACACACGTATATATATATACACACACACAAATAGACGGGTTAGCGTATAAATTGTGTGCGACCATTCGCTTTGAATATTTCGCTTTGAAGCATATGATCACACAAATCGTGCCAAGGATCAATCAATTTATAAAGGGGAAAATAGTTGATGTATAATTGCCTCAAGTGTGTTTGTGTTATTTCATTATCACGGGAAAATTATAAAATATGCTGTAATATTTTAAATTTAACTTGTTATTTTTCTGATGGGCGGCTGAATTTGATTAAATCAAACACTTATACTTCGATCCGACTTTTCCCACTTGGTAATCCTTCCATTTCCCACCTGTGGGAAATTCTCCACACCTTACATACCACTATTTCAAGCCAAAAATAAAAACAACAAAAACACATTATTGATATACATTTTGGGCACCACTTGACACACACACACACACACACACACACACACACACACTCACGTACATACACACACACATACACACGAGGTGTTACATAAAACACACACTTTCAGGTTGTTCCAAGTGCACGCATTGGTGAATTCGAGATTTCAACACAATATAGTTCAGCCGAGTCTACTGGGGTGTGTCTAACCCATGTGCAGCTTATGTGCAGCTTATGTGCAGCTTTCGCTGTTTTCACGTAGACAAGTGTGTAGAGTTGTAGTGTGGCTGGATTGCTTAATTGGACGTTATAACTGCTCAAATATCCACTTGAAGCGAGCGCAGAAAAATTGCGGATATATATTTATAAATTAACAATAAACACATAAGTTTAATTGAAATAATATCGGTCAAATCCACACTTTTGTTTAAGCAGCGTGAAAGGTTTTGTGAAAATACCAGATGTGGTATTAAATAAGAATTGTCATTAATAAAACCGGCAGGATTTTAAAATTTATCTATGAAAATAATTTGGCACATGTTATACAAGATCATTGCTCGTGAGGTGTTAGCTGGTAAATTAACACATTATTAATATCTTAATTGAGAAAACCACTTGTCTGGCAATAAATTTGTGGCAATTTGTCATATACAAACTTTTTTTAATGTCGTTTGATATTTGAATTGCATTCTGACGAGAACATTATATATACGTGGTTTTATCATTTGAAATAACAGTGCCTAAGCCTAACAACAACAACAACAACAACGTGTATTTGCTATAGCGCCGGTAAAACACAAGCGCGAAAAACGGAAAACATCAATTGAGATAAAACGACAATTGTAAAGAATATGGGAGAAATGAGCAAGTAAAAGAAAGAGAAGTCACAAAACAACCAAAATTGGTAAATAGCAAGCACAAGCACAAAGGGCACAGTTCCAAAAAATCAAGTGGTATGTTCGAACAATAAAATCGACAGAGAATTATTACAGAGAACATTCACAATAGAATAAATAAATCAGCAAGGAAGGAAAGGAAGCAGTAACTGTGCTCAAGACAGGGAAAAATAAGACAACGAGGAGAATTGAAATAATCATGAAACGGAGAAATAGTTCAAACAATATCACAGAGAGGCGAAAGGAGAGAGAGAGTGAGAGACGGGATCAAATGAAATGTCAAAAAGGTACAGGCGAAGCCGATGGCGGAATGACCAAAATGTAGAGGCGCGGTGGATATGAGAGGGAAGAGAATTATACAAGCGAGGGGCGTAAAAGAAGAACGATTTAGAGGACCAGGAAGATTCATTAGATGCACGAGGACAACTGAGAGGAAGAGGGCGACGAGAGGAGTGTGAGTCAGTAGGAGACAAAAGATTAGCAAGATAAGAAGGTTGGTGAGGATCATGCAGAAGCTTGTAAATGAGACAGCAGAAGCGAAAATGAATTCGTGGAATGATAGGAAGCCAGTGGAGTTGAAAAAGTAGGTGAGACGTGTGGCGAGAAAAGGTAGGATGAAAGACAAATCGACAAGATTGGTTGATCACACGCTGAAGGATTAAGAGATGAGAACGAGGAGCACTAAAGTAAAGTGAGTTACCTCATACAAAATATCATAAAAATACTATGACTGAAATATATTTAATTTATACACATACAGCCCATATCAACACCCGTTTTATTACAGATTCAGTACAAATATGGTAAATACTCATTTGGAATTGAACTTGCTGCATCTGGAAAGTTTTATGTTTTTTTAAATACAGTAAGTTTGCTGGAAATATTATTCAATTTAATCCTCTTATGGCGTGCCTTTCTAATTCTACGCTAAATGAATATAATCAAAATTACAAATTAAAATGTATGTATAATTTTATGTTTAATTTATGTATTTTGAATATATTTTATAACTATTCAGCTAAGTCGGCTGATATAAGAAAAATCGAGTTGATCTTCACACTGGATTAGTTAGCACGACGCAAATTTGTATATAACACTGCAATGGTGAGAAAAAACTTTTTTGCAAAAATGATTTTACACCTGTAGCTACTTAGACGTGCATAGGAATCGTGTTCAAAATGTAATTATGATTTAGCGATACAATTATTATCCAGTGCCGATTTTCCGTGTAAGTTTCCTGATGAAATTCGATAAAATATAGAAATGAGATAAGTTTAGACTTCATAAATAAATTTTAAATGCTAAAAATGAGTTCCAGCTGTTCATATAATATATTTTTGCTTAAAATATTGTCCATGTTTAAGTGTTTACTCGCATCATGTGTATATTACTGATAAATTTGACTGCAACTCAATTTGCTTATGAATGTGATTCACGCCACCTATATTCACCTAGACATACCCACAATGTACACGCTCTCTTTGTACTGGCGCATACACTAGGGGGGGGGGGCTTGGGGGCTGAAACCCCTCTCTTAAAATATGTATTTTTTCCTCAACTCCTCATAACTAAGAAGCTCACAAAAATTCGTCAAGGAAAAACATATTTTGTAGTTTGTTGATATAAGCATTATTGCAAAACACATTCGCGCATAATATACTCGTAAATGTATGTATATATATAATTTAAAACAAATTTACAGCCTGCCAAAAAATAAATCAGCTCTCTGGATCCGCTAAATTGCACCCTGGATCCGCTATTGGAGTTGTGATATTCGTTAGAAACGTATCAACCGCCACATTTGTGGACTCGGTGGTGCAGTTGTTAGCACACCCGCCTCACAAGCGGGAGGTCCGTGGTTCGAAACCCGGCGGAGCAGAATTTCATTGGGCGAATCCTACAATCCCACAGCCCCTGTCCACCCAGCAGAAAATGATGGTACCAGATATCAGTCATGAGTTGTGCCATGCATTCTGGGGAGGTGGCCCTCTCTAATACGTCTTACGTCCTTGTGGCGCCATAGCCTGGAGAGGGTCGGTTCTGCGGTGGCAGCGAGCTGCACGGGGCACGCCTGTGTGTTCATAAGCTTCGGCTTCTTCCCGTATAGCAGCTGCCACTTAGGCATTTAACCTTTTAACCTTTAACCAAACCCCCCAGTCGGGGGGGGGGGTCTAGAGTGTTTAAGGGCCCACCTGCCACATAAGATTAAATTTTATCATAAAGTAACGCATAAAAGTTCCCAGCTTAATGGAGACCGACGGGCTTCTCGAAACTGCATTTCATAAAGTCGGATCTCTATTACAATAATGCAGTGCATATGATTGAGGCACCAGTATAGACCATAAAACCTCGCGTCGGTTGTGGTAACATTCCTTTTTTTATTGCTGGAAGCTTCGATGCCTTGAAAGGTATATTACCAGAACGTTTTGCGTTTTGCGAACGTTTGCGTTTATTTTCAATATAATATTGTTCTTGAGAGACCAGGATACTTTGTTACAGTTCTACTTGTATTTATTCATAATAACATACATGGTATCCGTTTCTTATATCACATACATGGTGGTCGTACCATGGGGTCTTATCATTGGGGAAGCGGTGATTAACTAATAAATCGTAGTCATGGGCATCAATGGTCTTGCATTACCGGACTATACAAATAAACCAACTGCCAGCCAGCACACAAACACAGACACCGTCGAAACTGAGAAGACAAACGGTGAAGAAACTCCATCACTGCTGGATGCTGAGATCAGAGGACAAGCCAGAGCTTGCTTTGCAGTCCCCACCAAACCTCCAGCCAGCTGGCTTGCTGTCGGATCGTCACAAGTTGCCAATCCTTGGAGAATACAAGCACTCAGTTTTTCAATGGTGTCGCAAGATTGGCTATTGGCCAAGACACTCAACACCTTAACTATGCTATCATCGGGGCTTGCAGAAAACACATTATGTATGCCTGAACGATGCAGGCACTGATTCACTGTGTGACATGTGGTCTTGCTCTGGATACAACGGCGGACTTTATCACTGCCAAGCAATGCCATCTCTTCTCCATCGTTGCCACACAAGAAGTCCAGCAGAGTGTCCATAACTTTGAACACTTGATTTGGTATATCATCGGTGAGCAATGGCATCTTGAGACACGGACTGAGTTCTAACAACGCCGGCTTGATGCACTTATCTTTGACATTGCGAATTTGCTGGCATCCCAAGTCGAACAGTGCACTAATGTCTCCATGTATGAGAATACTGAAAGCAACTGAAATCAGTTTGTCTAGTCTTGAATTTCCTATAAGGCATACTCCCGTTTCTATGACGACCTTAATCACCTTGAGTGATGCAAAGTCTGCATCGGCTTTATCGCATTGTTTCATCAGCGGACTCAACAAATAACGTTTCAGACTGCCCAGAGCCTTGAGATGCCATAGGAAGGCATCTGTGTGGCAAGCCATCAAGGCTACCGTAACCAAAACCAGAGTTGTGGATACACGCATGGCAAAAGAGTTCGGAGACCTGGACCAGAAAAACAATAGTATTAGATGGAAATACTGTTGAATGATCAATCATGCTTTTTAAACTAATAAACAAAGTCAGCTTACCAGCTATCAGAAAAAAACCTCATAAAATAGTGTACTACAGCCAGTGCGTTGACTGCGAAAAGTAAATTCCCTAGTTCCCCAGATCTCTCGATACCAAATACAATTCCATTGTATATTACAGTGTGTGTACATAATTCGAGACATCGAGTGTTAGAGTGGAGTCTACAATTGGAATGATCTGCCCTGTACCACTGAAATATTCAAGTATATCTATGGTCATCCAGTTGAGAACTCAAGTTAAACTAGCTTTTTATTGAGTATTCTTGTGAAAAAGATCACGTTTTGTATACCCTCAGTCTAACTAGGATCTCATAACAAGATCTCTATATGAACAAAGCGATGCTACAAAATAAGCTCACGTTATAATTATAGACTCGCAAAATACCAAGGCAATACTGAACTCTGAAAGTGAACATATATCTGACATTAAAACTTACTTCTTCACTCTTGAGCCCCCAAAAATGACTCTTTCCCGCATAAGGTGTTCAAGTCTATAAATGGATATCATATACTAGTGCCTGTTTCATACCCTATATGTCCGATTTTACAATATCCATAGAAATCGTCTCCTTCACAGTGGAGAACCTTTGCAATACAACACATACTTACTTCGACGCAATCAAAATGAGCTACTTAACTGTATCCATATCAATATGCTCCAAGCAATGTTGAGTCATCTCAGGCGTATGCATCGAAAGGAGGGAGGATAGTGCTTCCCTAGTACTCAGCTAATATAGACAGTTGCAGAGACCACAATGCTCTCCTGCACTCGCCTATGGGCAAGCCAGATATATGTTTATATGATCCATCATTAGTCGGTTCTTACATGCTGAAGCTGAAAAATTTACATGTCTCAGGTGACGTATCAAATACCGTGTTTGTGATCATTTTGCGTTGATTTACAGAATCCAATCTGCGGAAGTCATTATGGTGTAAATTAATATTGCCGGTGAAATACACGTTCTTGTATCTTTGTTTTGAAACATGTTGTCAAACACAAAACAAAGAAAATGATGCGCAAAGTCACAAAAGTAGTCAAAAAAAATTATGTTCCTTGGTAATTTTGGTGTCTTTTTTGTCTATTTTTAGCCTTTTTCTATTTCTCTTGCAACTGACGCGTAAACAGACAGTTGCTTACCGAAAGAATTTGAATACTCAAGGTAAACCAGGTATTGAATTCATATATGAAAACACACCATTCAGTCTGGAATAGGGTACGGATGATCTCAAATTAATCCACCGCATCTTAACGCTGATCTCCAGAAACCAAGCTGTATTCTGGAAAAAAGTCTCTGTATCGGGTATCGAGAGCCGATAAAAATTGAATATGATACATCAATGTGATAAATCTCGATAAGCTCCGTCAAAAACGTCGAGAGATCCACCAACGAATTGCTTACAAGACTAGATACTCATTGCACATCCATTTCATTGTCACAGATGACTCTGCTAGCGACCACGTATAAGAAACTACTAGGTAATATGCTGTCCCGATATTGAGAGCAAGACGGCGCGTTTGACATTATGGTGGGCTCATATTCCTCACTTCCACATGAACACAGCCTATTCCACCTACGGCCAAACAGTGACCAGAACTTCCCGATTTGTTTTCTTTGGAACAATATTGTCGGGGATGAAAAGCACCTTGTTACAACGCTCGTTGTACTTATTCACAATGACTCACATGATAATCGTTTATTATATCACATGTATGGTGGTCGTACAGGACTTATTATTGAATAAACGGCAATTAATTAATAAGTCGTAGCTGTGGGCAGCAAGGGTCTTACATTACCCGACTACACAAAGAAACGGACTCCGAACGAACACACAACCACAGACGCCGTCGAAGTTGAGAGAACATTCGGTGCAGAAATCAACCACTGTTGGATGTTACAACCAGAGGACAAGCCAGCGCTTGTTTTGCAGTCCTCACCAAACCTCCAGCCAGATTGCCTGCTGTCGGATCGTCACAAGTTGCGAAACCTTCAAGACCACAAACACCCAGTCTTTCAATGGTCTGGCAAGAATCGTTACCGGCCAAGACACTCAATGCATTGACGACGCTATCATCGGGGTTTGTTGCAAACGTATTATGTATGCCTGAACGATGCAGGCACTGATTCACTGCGTGACATGTGTTGTTGCTCTGGATACAACGGCGGACTCCGTCACTGCCGAGCAATGCCATCTCTTCACCATTGTTGTCACAAAAGAAGTTCAGCAGCGTGTCCATAACCTTGAACACGAGATCTGGTATATCAACGGTGACCAATGGAATCTGGAGACACGGACGCAGTTTTGACAAAGCCGGCTTGATGCACTTATTCAGAGCACGGCGAAGTTGCTGACAGCCCATGTCAAATAGTGCACTAGTGTCTCCATGTAGAATTACATTGGCCACAGCTGGAATGAGTTTTTCCACTTTCGTTTGGCTTATAAGACATATTCCCGTACCTAGGAGAGTTTTTATTAGCATGGTTTGTGAGCCTTCTGCATGGGCAAGTTGGCATTGCTTCATCAGCGGTTTCATCACATGCTTTTTCAGACTGCCAAGGAACTTTAGTTTTGACAGGAAGGCGTCTGTGTGGCAAGCCATCACAGCTACCGTAACCAAAATCAGAATTGAAGACACACGCATGGTGAAAGTATTCGATGATCTGATCTGGTAAAACAACAATATAAGATCGAAATCATGTTGAAGCATCAATTATACTTTTATACTGGACAAGCATAATCAACCTTCCAGCTATCAGAAAAAAAATCCCACAAAATAGTCTGTTAATTTCAGGCTCCAAAAGCTAGTGTATTATGGACCAGGACATTCACTGCGAATAGCAAACTCCTTATTTACCTAGATCTCTTGATACCAAATACAATTGAATTCGATATGTCATATATGGTGTACATCGAGTGTTAAAGTCGAGTTTTAAACGCGAATAACATTTCCTGTACTACTGAGACGTTGCAAGCTTATCTAAAGTCATCCAGTTGAAAACATATGTGAAACTAGATTTATATTGAGTATTCTTGTGAAAAAGAGCTTGCTGCATATCCCTCTGTCTAACCAGGATCTCATAACAAGATCTCTATATGAACAAAGCCATGTTAAAAAAAACTTACGTTTTAATTACATACACGCAAGATACCAAGGCAGTCCTGAAAACTGAAAGTGAATATATATCTGGTTTTAAATGTTATTTAATCCTTTACTCTCGGACCTCCAGAAATGATTATTTTCCGCTAAATTATTAAAGTCTATAACTGGATGCCATCAACAATTGCCTATTTCCTATCCTCTACGATCCACTTGAAAATCTCCAAGTGAGAAGTTTTCCCTCATATTGCAGAGACATGGAAATGCAACACTTACTTTCCTTGACGCAATCAAAATGAACCACCCAACTTTATTCTCATCAACATGATCCAAACAATGCTGCGTCACCTCAGAGGCGTATGCATCGAAGGGAGAGAGTATATTGTTTCCACAAAATTTCTAGCACTCAGCTAATATAGACAGTTCCAGAGACAACAATACTCATTTGCACTCGCCTATGAGCAAGTTAGATATTTGTTTATACGGTCCATCGTTAGCCCGCTTTTACATGCTATCGCTGAAAAAATGTCATCTGTCTCAAGTGAGGTATCAAATATCGTGTCTGTGATCATTTTGCATCAGTTTATAGAATCCAATTTACGGAAGCCATTGTGGTGTACGTTAATGTGCATTCTACCTTTGAAATAGAAGTGTTTTATATCTCTGTTTTCAAATATGTTGTCAAACACAGAACAAGGAA
The DNA here is from genome assembly GCA_916048095.2 of Sacculina carcini. Lineage (NCBI taxonomy): Eukaryota > Metazoa > Arthropoda > Thecostraca > Sacculinidae > Sacculina > Sacculina carcini. Next base: position 10,457,546 of record OU696575.1, on the reverse strand, counting down.
AATCATGCGCAAAGTCGCAACAGTAATATAGAATTAGAGGGCTTCTGCTCCTTGGCCATTTTGGTGTCCTTTTGCCATTCTTGGTCTTTTTCTTCTCTTTCATTTGACGCGGAAACAAACAATCTGCTTACCGAAGCAATCTGAAGATCCCATGAAAACGAAATACTGAATCCGGCAATCAAATACTACTGTAGTGTGTCAATTTGTAGATCGTTCGTTGTTGTTCCATATGTCAATCAATCAAACAATGTTTGGTAACAGGGCTGACCCGTGCGTGTGGCGCGACCATGTGTGACGCCCCGCCCACTTGACCTGACGGTTGTGTAGTGACGAATGTCAGTCTCGGGCCAGGCATCGTATGTGTTGATGCTCTGTCATTTTGAGAGTCTATCAGTGTATGAGCTGGAAGTCGTGTGTGTTTTGTCGGTACTCGTGTTCATTGGAAACATTTTGACCACGAGGAAAAATACGCTTGGCTTATATACTCATACATTACGTGTTTCAACATTAATGTTGAGAGTGTTCCGCCACCTCAGCTGTTCCACAGTCAGCCGGGAAAGTCCCTCGTCCTGTGGGCTAAATGGAAGTTTTCCTTCGAAAATTATATGACCGCGAACGGGGGCGACGTGTTTTCATACGCCCGGAGAACATCATAGCTAATTCACTGCATTGCAGCGAAAGGTCAGCGCACGCATAATTCACTGCCAGCTGGTCCAAAAATTGAAGAACAGACTGACTTTGATCACGCATGCAACGACTAGCGGATTATTACGTGACTAAAGCCAATTTAATTTACGAGCGATTCGTTTTCTGTCAACGAAAGCATCGTGCCGACAAATCTACCGCAACGTATGCAAACGCGCTGAGAGGTCTGGCAGCATCGTGACAATTCGGTGCGTTGTCGGAAGACATTATTCGTGATCAAATTGTTGAACACACAGTGCATTCAACTCTCAGATAACGGTGTCTTCAAGACCCGAGCCTTACGCTAGACAGGCTGCTGACTGCTGCTACGGCTTACGAGGCTTCAAAACAACATATCAACGTTCTCGCAGACAACAGAAGACCAGAACGTGAGGCTAATCTTGCTACAGTGGTGTCCAAGAAACCTGCTTCAGCCGCTCGCGGAAGATTGAGCCATTTAGAGCAAAAATGTGGCTACTGTGGCAGGTCACACATACTTCCCTGCGTCGAGTTTTGTCCCGAACGTAAAGCTAAGTGTCACGCTTGCGGCCGTGCAGGGTCACTGTGCTAGTGTCTGTCGAGCAGACAAGGCAGGCCATTCTGCCAATTATTCAAGTGACGTCAAAGATGTAACAATTTTATCGTGTACGACACATGTACCGAAAATGTCTCACCTGTGAAGCTAGAGTACAGATCGAAGATTGTTAGCCCGTTTTAATCGAGCTACAGATGGACTCAGATGCCAGCGTGTCGTTGCTGAGCTTGCCAGAAATTTGCTCGCCAGAAATTTGCTGTTGTCACTGTCTTGCACACACCAACAAAATTGTTTGGAATGGGGCATAAATGAAACGCTGTGAGAAGGTCGTGTGAGCGCTGTGAGAAAGTCGTGGGAATGCTGGAAGCAACTGTATCAGTCCGTGAGCAATCGACACCAGTGACATCCTACGTCAATGATCAGGCAATCAAGAAGGAATCATGGGGCAAGAAGCGCTTGATGCGCTGGGTCTAACGCTTCGGCTGCAGTCGAGGGTTGTTACAGTCGAGGGTTGTGTCAAGGCGTACCCATACCAATCGTCACACACTGTTTGAGACCATCCATTGGCGCCGTCAATCAAAAGCTGCCGTGCATATTCGGTTAGCAGCATCAGATTCGCCTCAAGTCGGACGCCGTACCGACTCGTATACCACTACGACGTCTACCGCTCGCCATCAGAGACGAAGTGTCTCAAGAGCTCAAGCGACTTTGTCAAATAGGCATCATCGAACGGATAGAAACTTACCCGTGGATTAGCCCTCTGGTGGTAGCCAAGAAGTCGGACGGCAAATGCGTGGATTTTTGCGGCCCGAATAACCAGTTGATCAGAGAAATGCACCCAAAGCCCGACGATACACGAGCTTCAATGTCAGCTGAGTGGAAAAATTCCATCGAAGCTGGAGTAAGAAAGTAGACACCACCAGATGCAACTACACCCACAACCAAGGCCCATTACAACTTTAATTAACCATAGATTTTTCAGTTTTGCCGCGTGTGGTTTGACCTGGCATCGCCATCGTGGTTTGACCTGGCCTGGCTCTGCATTTCTGCATGATGCAGAATGACAAGCCAGGTCTCACTGCTACAAAAAGACGTTGAGTTCAACTAGACGCCCGCTCATAAAGCGGAATTTCATGCTATAGCGCAACATGGCGTCCACAATTTCGATTCCAGCTTAAGCACAGCGGTCATAAGGGCGCCAACGGCAAAGGGACTGGCGTTGTACTCCTTGAGGTTTCATCGAAGGGAGAAAGAGAGAGAGTTGTCGCGTTTTGGAGGCACCACATAAATCCCGCCGAAACCAAATATTCAGTGACAGAACGTGAAGCTCTAGCCGCTGTCAACTTAATAGAGAAGTGACATATTTTTCTTTGGGGAAGAAATTTCGTTCTGCGAACTCACCATGCAGCACTGCGCTCAATTCTCTGAGAGCCTTCAGCGGCCGGGCGGATGCCAGAGTAGGATGCTGGCAAGCACAACTCATGCAATACTCGTATCGAGTTTAACACGTCCCTGGTGAAAAATTAGCGGGTGTAGATGCGCTTTCACAACAGCAAATCGACAACAGTGTGGCCAAGAACGACGATCGGGACGACCAAGAGGTTATCTCTACGTTGGTTGATGAGTAGCCTGCACTTTTACGAGATGCACTGAGATCCGTTTCGCTTAGGGATAAATAACCTTCAGCTTTGCGTGAAGCCATCAGTAAATGGTTTCCTTGGTCTAAAAAATTGATTGATTAGCTCATTCGTCCATTCGCCCAAGAAAAAGATGAGCTAGCTGTTGCAGGTGATCTGGTGCTGCGCAGGCAACCATCAGGTCGTAGCTCCAGTGCAGCTCAGTTCGGAATACTCATGTACACGGAATATTCCGTGTACATGCGGCTCATTACGGCGAGGCTCGTACAAAACAATATTTGCGTAGACTGGCCTGGTGGTCTGGGATGGACAACGACGTGCATCATTTGGTCGCCAACTGTCATCACTGCCAGCACAGCAATAAAACACTGTCCAACCGCAGGATACCGGCACCAATGAAGTCGGTCACGTTTTCCGACAGGCCGTGGGTCACGTTTACTCTGGGCATTGTGGGGCCTATTAGCACAGCGCTTGTGGAATGTCGTTACGCGATCGACTTGATCGTCTACCTCTCAGAGTGGGTGGAGATTGGCTTCACCGTATGCGTTGACACCGCAAACATAATACGGTTTCTCGATGTCATATAGAGTCGCGAATGATACCCGGACAAACTTGTCACAGACAACGGGCGTCGGTTTGTCAGCGACAACTTTGAACAATACCTTCAGCTGCGTGACATCCAGCACAGGCGCAGCCATCGTCACGGGGTCAGCGTCGCAGGTTAACTGCTCGTCTGCAAGCTTAATGTGCGTTTTTATGTGTGAGTGGATGTAGTGCGTCAATTTGTTACTTATTCGTTGTTGTTCCATATGTCTATCAATCGGACCATATTTGGTGAAAAGGCTGACCGGTGCGTGTGGCGCGATTAGGTGTTACTTGACCACTTGACCTGACAGTTGAGTAGTGAGTGATGAAGATCAGTCTCGATCCAGGCGTCATGCGTGACGGTGCTCTGTTATTTTGTGCGTCTGTGCGTCTATCAGTGTGAGCTGGAAGTCGTATACGTGTATGTCTGTGTGAGTTATATAAGTTGTTTTGCCGGCACTCGTGTTCAATGGATAACACTGCAAAACCCTTCAGTCTGGAACAGCGTACAAAAGATCTCGAATTAATCCACCGCATCTTAACGCTGATCTCCGACATCCAGAAACCAAACTGTATTCTGGAACAGAGATATGTGTGTCGGATATCGAGAGCCAACAAATTTTCAATAGAATAGATCGATGTGATTAATCTGGATAAGCTCCATCAAGGACGTTGACAGATTCACCCAAGACTTGCTTGCAAGACTACATACTCGATGCACATTCATTCCATTGTCACAAATGAATGTACTAGCGATCACGTATAAGAAACGTCAAGGTAATATGATGTCCCGATATGTATCACAGGACAACGCATTTGGCATTTTCGTGGGCTCACATTACCTCACTTCCACATGAATGCAGCATAGTCCATCAATGGTTAAGCAGCAGAGGTGGGCATTCCGAACAAATGTTTGCGAACCTTTATCCGCGAATTTGTTCAGACCAGCGAAATCCCGGATATGGGTTTGGAGGTTCGGATTCGGACCGACTTCAAAAAAGATTCGGACTTTCGGGTTCGGAACGTCTTTTTTTCGCGAATCCGAACATCCGAGTCCCGGGAAAAATTCGAAAAAATGAAGACGACCAGCCATTGGTTTTAACTTTTACGTGGTATACAGATTTGGTGACGCCTGTGTTTCCGTAACAACTAGAGACCCCTATGACCGTTAGTGTTGTGTTTTACTTTATCGCTCCTCTTCAAACTTACTACTTAATTTCCACTTTAATTTCAGTATGGGCGTGTAAGTGTGTGTGTGTCTCAAATGACCACTGCTCGAAATGTGCTCGATATGCAAGCCTGTGTAACTGTGTTCAGCAATGCGAAACAAAGACTAGTATTACTGCCTGGACTGCTCTTTTTTGAATTTGGAAATATACTAGTGGTGTTTAACTCGTTGGTTTTATTGTACCACGAAGACTCGTCATGTTGTGACTGTAGCAATCAGAACGCTTGTTAGTGATGCGCAACCATCGCGCATGCGCCGGTGACTACGCTTGCGCAACTTTTTGTTTTTATTCTTTACTGTCTTGTTGTTGTCTTACTTGTTTAATGAATAATGTAGATATATTAAACACTTTCTTAATCGGAAATTTAGATTCGGAGAATCGGAATGAGTAGAATTTAGGTTTTGAAATGTTCGGAAGGTATCGGAATTAAGGTTCGCTTTGCTTTTTTTAAAGAGCTGGAGGTTTGCGGATAAATGTTCGGAATAAATGTTCACACCGAAACATTGAAAATCGGGTTCGCTATTCGGACGTTCGGAACACAAAACCAGCGATGATTCGGGTTCGGATTCGGAACCAAAAAATGGTTCGCGCGCCCACCTCTGTTAAGCAGTGACCAGAACTTCCCGATTAATTTTCCATGTAGCATTGATGACGGGGTTGAAGCCACCTTGTTACGTTAGTTGTACAACGCTACAACGCTAGTTGTACTTATTCATAATAACTGACATGATACTCGTCTATTTTATCACATGTATGATGGCCGTACAGTACTTATCATTGGGTTAACAGTGATTAACTAATAAGTCGTAATCATGGACATCAATTATCTTGTATTACCGGCTTACACAAAGATACGAACTGCTAAAGAACACACAAGCACAGACGCAGTATAAACTGAGAGGACAGACGGTGAAAAAACACCACCACTGCTGGATGTTGCAACCAGAGGACAAGCCAGCGCTTGTTTTGCAGATTTCACCAAACCTCCAGCCAGATTGCCGGCTGCTGGATCATCACAAGTTGCGAAACCTTCAAGACCACAAGCACCCAGTTTTTCAATGGTCTCGCAAGATTTGTTACCGGCCAAGACACTCAATGCATTGACGACGCTATCATCGGGGTTTGATGCAAACGTATTTTGTATGCCTGAACGATACAGGCACTGATTCACTGTGTGACATGTGTTGTTGCTCTGGATACATCGGCGGACTCCGTCACTGCCGAGCAATGCCATCTCTTCACCATTGTTGCCACACATGAAGTTCAGCAGCGTGTCCATAAACTTGAACACTTGATTTGGTATATCAACGGTGACCAATGGAATATGGAGACACGGACGCAGTTTTGACAAAGCCGGTTTGATGCACTTATCCAGAGCTCCGCGAAGCTGCTGACAACCCATGTCAAATAGTGCACCGATGTCCCCATATATAACAACACTGGTCACAGCTGAAATAAGTTCGTCCAGTTTCATTTGGTTTGCCAGGCACACTCCCGTATCTACGATAGTCTTTATCACCATTGTTTTTGCACCTTGTGCATCAGCAAGTTTGCATTGTTTCATTAGCGGTTTCATCACATGCTCTCTCAGACTGTCAAGAGGATTTAGTTTTGACAGGAAGGCGTCTGTTTGGCAAGCCATCACAGCTACCGTAACCAAAATCAGAATTGGAGACATGCGCATGGTGAAAGTATTCGGTGATCTGATCTGGTAAAACAACAATATAAGATCGAAATCATGTTGAAGTATCAATTATACTCTTATACTGGTAAAACATACTCAATCTTTGAGCTGTCAGAAAAAACTCGCAAAATAGTCTGCTACTTAAAGACTACGGAATCAACTGTGTTATAGATATCCTAAATGAGTTAACAGTATGATTACAGACTCGCAATATACCAAGGCAATCTGAACTTTGAAAGTGAACACATTTCTGGTTTGAAAGTTACTTACCTCTCCACTCTTGTATTTCCAGAAATGACAATTAATAGCACAAGTAATTAAAGTCTATAACTGGATACCATCCACTATTGCCCTTTTCCTCTCATCTACGGTCCGCTCTGATGTCTCCAAGGGAGAACGTTTTCGCTCTCAGTGGAGAGCCCTTGAAATGCAGCACTTACTTTCCTTGACAGAATCAAAATGGGTCACGTAACTTGATCCTCATCAAAATGATCCAAGCAATGTTGAGTCACCTCAGAGGTGTATGCATCGAAACGAGGGAGGATAATGTGTCACTGAGATTCATAGTACTCAGCTAATATAGACCGTTCCAGAGACAACAAATCTGCCTTGCACTCGCCTATGAGCAAGCCAGATATCTGTTTATACGGTCCATCATTAGTCAGTTTTTATATGCTGAGGCTGAAAAAATACCACACGTCTCAGGTGAGGTATCAAATATCTGCGGTCATTTTGCGTTGATTTACAGAATCCAATATACCGACGTCATGGTGGTGTACATCGATTTTGCCGGTGAAATGGAAGTTTTCTATATCTCGGTTTTAAAACATGTTGTCAAACACAAGCCAAAGAAAATTATGCGCAAAGCCACAACAGTAAACTGGTGATAATATTTTATTACAATCCTCGTGGACAGGATTAGATGTATTGGTCAGATTTAATTTGCAGTTCTCAACATCCGAAGCAGACTTGTGTGATATCGACGCCGGGGTCGGACTATCAGTTGACTGCGCACGGAAGTTCTTTGTTGTACTCCAACTCAAGTGTATGTCAAATCCACGTTGGACTCATACAAACTGCAAGAACGGTTTGGGTGGATGTTAGAATCTGATAGCTTCTGCTCCTTGGCCATTTTGATGTATTCTTATCCTTTTTTGGTGTTTTTCTTATTCTCATACATTTGTAGAAACAAACAGTTGCTTACCAAATCAATTTGAAAGTTCAATGAAAACCAGGTATATACTGAATTACAGATGATCTCGAATTAATAAATCGTAGCTTTACGTTTGTTTGCAGTGGCGGCGCTAAGCTGTTCTTACCACTGTAAATGAAGTACTGTAATTTGGGTTCAAGTTCGAGGACTGAATGAGTGTGCCCCAGTCCCTTATTATACTATTATGTAGTCAGCGTCCGAGTGTAGCTCTTCATGATTCGCCAAGCCCCCTAAACTTTTTCCTTAGCCCCTCCCCCTTCTGCCCCCACATTGAAAAATCCTGACGCCGCCACTGTTTGTTTCCAGCATACATAAACCAAGCTGTATTCTGGAATGAAGGCTCTTGACAGTGTATCGGGAGCCGACAAATATTGAATAGAATACATCAACGTGATTAGTCTAGATAAGCCCCGTCAAAAACGACGATAGATCCACCGACGACTTGCATAAGTCCCTCCCCTAGGCAATATGCTGTCCCGATATTGAGCGCAAGACAGCGCATTTGACATTATGATCGGCTCAGATGATCTCACTCCCAAATGAACGCTTCCTAGGGCGTCAATGACCATAAATTTGTACTTCCTTTCAGCTCTCAGGAAGTCATGACACTCAAATTTATGACTCGCATGATTTTATCACTGCGATGATTTCACATTTTCCAGAAATTGGAAACAGTGGTTCTCAAACTTTTTTTGGCAGCGGCCCAAAATTCTGCACAAATCAAGCATCGCAATCGTAGGCCTACATAGATATAAGCATTGTCGTCATATGTAATGATTATGCTTTAAATCATAATCAGCTTGATTTAATCATGGTCTGCTTTAGTCAAATAATTATTATTATTTGATTATGGTCTGCTTAGGTTCCTCAGACTAAGCGTCATGTATTTTAATTATTATAGAATCAGATTGATATGTTTCATGTAGTAGAAAATTGAATATTCTATTCAAACCTTTGGCGACCCAATACAAAAATTGGCTATTTTAACTTTAGGTCGCCATCCAGGGTGTATAAACCTAGTATTTTTGAAAATCACACACTTACTAGAGTTACTACGCAATTCCAAAGATTTACACCCGAATTGCATAAAGCAATTGGCTACGATTAAAACAACAAAATACACCAAAACAAAGCTGAGTGAAATGAAATAATTTCCTGGAATAATAGAGCAGTTTACTTGCTCAAGAAATTGAGATTTATTTAAGGCCAATTAAACATGAAGTACTTGTGCTGTATTGCAAATAATTCCACATATAATGTGAGGCAAAAGTTGTAAAAATAATGACTTTTAGTATATATTTATGCATATTGCGCCTCATTGAAAACTGAATTTTCTTCATTCTAACGTGCTTCTTCTGACATTATGAGCTATGGTGAATACAGGTTGTATATTCCAGTTACACTTCCCATTAACACACTCAACGACACACACACACACATACACATACACACACACACACACACACACACACAAATGAACTTTAACCCGATATCTGGTCATCGACCGATACATCAGGTGAACATTAGATAGGACCGACTCAATAGATGAATACACATCAAACGGATGCTACATAAAACTCATTCATTGCAAGGTATATGATATTTCAGAAGGCACATTGATAATGTACGTCGGACATAACATCCTTGATACATCACTCATATGTGTATCTGTGTGTGAACAGGATCTACCGAAATCCAGATATTCTGTCATTCAAAGCAAACAATGAATTCGTCGTTTGTGTGCGTGTGTATGTATGTGTGTGTGTGCATGTGCGTGTATGCATGTATGTTTGTGTGCGTTTGTGTATATATGTGTGTGTGTGTACACGGCAAATCAGAGATATTGTAAGTTAATACATTAACCAAATACGCATTTACTAAATGTAAAAGATAATATTATTATACATAAATACAAATAACAATGTTATCAGCTACTAAAAGTGTGCATATTTTACTCACTTAATTTAGTGTAATATATGGTAATAATAATAATAATTCACAATATATATGTGATATTCATTCATTCATTCATGTATTTTTTCCAGCCTTCATGTCAACAGAACCAAAATATGTAATTAAACCAAAACTGGAAAGGCAATTGAAGCTAAATAGCTTGTGTTGCCTGGGTTAAATAAAATTGTTAATACGATGCAATACATACACGCTCACATATAAACATATTCACGCGCACTAATTCACTCATCTAAACACTGATAAATATATCATGCACACAATCACACTCCCACACTCATACACACCAAATACACACACACCCACACACACAGCACAATCACGATTTATCGCACTCGACCATAACCTATATTTTCATTGGTCAGATTCTTCAGAGTAAGATTGAATGTATTGTTTTTTCAAGTTTTTCTTGTAGGTGGACAACGTTGGAGTTTGTTTCTGGTTTTTTCCCAATTCATTCCACTGCGATATACCTACATAGAAAAATGATAAGCTTCTTAGTTTGGTTCGTGTGTGGGGAAAGAGGAATTTGTCTGTATGCCTTGTATTGATTATGAAGTATGCTTGAAGGTTAGATGGTAATTTCTTATGATATGCTGCATACATTTTAGTTAAATTATTTAGTTTTACCACATCATGAAATTTTAGAATATTTTCATTTTTGAATGAAGTTGATGTATGCTCGCTTGCTTTCAGATTGTCTATGATTCTGATAGCTCTTTTTTGTGCAATTCTTATGGTTTGCAAGTTAGTGTAATAAGTATTTCCCCATGCTTCACAGCAGTATTGTAAATATGATTGAAAAAATGAATAATAAAGGGTGGTTTTTGTTTTAGTGTCGAATATTTCTTTTACTTTGCTGAGAAGGAAGTTCACTCTGTTTAGTTATGTGATATAATGTGATACATTGTCATATGTTCGTGATGTATGTCTTAATAAATGAGTTTAATATCGTATTTGTTCTTTTTGGTTTTCGAATAATTTTATCGTACTTTATCTTCCCAATTGTTATTTCTAGACCATTCTAATAATCTTTGTATATATAATAACTTCATTATAGCGGGTATTTATGAGTATCAAGCATATAAATACATATTATTATCATTTTTATGTAAATTAATATCTTATCATAATTGAGTTAAATCAGCGCAAAATAAAGACCGAAATATTTAGTACAACAAATCTTCCAAAAAACAAGTTGAAGATTTCATCAGGATAATTTTCAGCATTTTTCAATTTTGCATGGTTGTAGTGTTAGTTAATTAATTATATTTGCTTGCCGTTCGTTTATTATTATTAGCTCATACATACTCATTTACATATTAGCAGTACACAAAATATGAACGAAAAAAACAAGACTCACAAACCGCCCACAGCACACACAAGCACACATACACATACACATACACGCACTCCAATATATGTTTTATACATATGCTTCCCTTATAAAAATGAGACAATGAATGTGCAAATATATTCGCTTGATTGATGTTCATCTAATAGAGATCTCATCCCCATCTATAATTATATTATACATATGCATATATAAGTATTTTATATATGCATACATAGCTGATGCAATTATGGCTCGCTTTTCGTACAATACACACAATATTGTACAAATAGTTGTACAATATTTGCCCACAAATAACCGCTCATTATATGATTTCCATCGCAACTGTAAGGTCTTCCTTCTACTGAAACCTAATTTGCACATTCATAAATACACACCCACGTACACACACACACACACACACACAAATATACACACACACACACCTACACACACATACACGAGATAATAGTGAGTACGGAAGTTCGGTGAATTACTCGTTATCTTGGCGAATCCGTATTGACATAATTGCACTTTCGTTTGCGACGAATCCGGAGCTAATAGAACAATAATAATTTTCCATATAAAAACTTCCTGTGACTTTTGAACGTCAACATCTGTGATATCAAATAAGTAAAGTTAAATTAATATATTTTTGAAGTACTGAAATTGCATGGTAAAAGTGAAAGTAATGTTTTAAATGTTTAAAAAATGTAAATGTTGTATACTGGAGGTGCCTGTCATTAAGCCCACCTTATCATTAAGCCTGTGATTTTCTGGTCTAAAATATTAGGTTTTTAGTAGCAAGGTCAAATAAGTTAATATTTACTCCGGTGGTATTTTTCAAATGCACTCATTGTTCCACATATATAACATGTTACAAAAATCCGTCCTTTCCTATCGTTTGCGTGTAAATTTACGTTTTTCAACAAACTATTGCACATATTTGTACTTTATTAACATTCCTGCTGCAATGAAGCTTGTTCTTTTGGAAGATTGCTATTTTGTATAACTAAAACTTAGGCAGACTGGATTTATTTAGCCAGAAATAGATCTGGCTATTAAGCCCACCATGGAATCGAGATCTACGGTAGCATTGTAGCATTGTTCCAGTATGATGCGAAAATTTATCATCAAATTAATTAACTTTTATCCGTATGATGATCCAGTCCTTTAGAGCAGTAGTTCGTGAACTATGAGGAATTCCCCACTGGTGGGAAACGGATGAATTTCCAAGTGGACGATTAAAGGTCGGACAGGATTTTGTATCAACTAAAACTGTAATGAGAACAAATAAATAAATATGAGAAGAGAAAGAACGCTATCAATTTCCATGCATCTTTATTATCAACGAACAGACACAAAGAGAAGATCAATAACATTAAAAACTATTTAAAAAAACCCTGGAGATGAAGCAAGGTGAAGCAAAATCACCCTACTTCTCACAAACTTCCACAACACAGACACCTACAATTTACAACAAAAAGTTCACCTGCAAATACAATTAGTAAATGAAAATTACTCTTATATATCTCCGATGTAGCTGGCTGTCTCGTAGCCGAGTTGCTAAGCGCCTGCCTTGTGCACGAGAGGTCCAGGGTTCAATCCTGTGACGCGGCGAAACGGGATTGTGTTCGCTTCTGAAAAGTATATCATATTTGCCTCATGGGTGGTTTCGTGTGCACGTAGTCGTGTAGTTTTCTGTGTAATGGTTGCGTGACTGCGGTATAATTCGTGTGTAGCGGACGGACCTGTGGTGTGCCAGCTTGGACAAGGCTTTGCCCCAGCAAAATTACAAGCCAACACAGCCTTCTCCACTGCTGTGCTCAAATGCGTAATTACAATCATAATTGATGTAACAAATATACTGAGTTACTCATCTTCGGCGACAGCAGTTGATCATATCTCTGTCTGTCAATGATAATCATTTGCGAGAGATCTGATATTTGATATTCACTATCGTGACATTCTGATATTTGCCCATAATCCCTGTGGCCAAATAGCTTACACCACAGTTCAGCGGATCGGATATCGTACCTTACATATTACAACCTTATGACAACGCGGAATATTACACGAAATTTGATATGCAATGCAGAATTTGATAGTATTGGTGATGTATATGAAAAATTATGCCTCATACAGTTTTAGGTTACACGAGTTAATCAGCTCATCTATTTTTCAATTACCGACATTATTAATGGAATGTAATAACTGATTTTCTGCAAAATAATCACTGAACTCAGTGTCAGGTGTACTGCTAATATGTCTATGAGGCAAATCGTATATATTATGATAACGTTAGCGTGAATTTTTCAGACACTTGACGAATTTTTTGGCTCTCGACATAATTTAAATCTTCGTTAATTATATCTGGTTTATTCGGTCCTCCTGGTTTTTGGATCAGTATAGTGTTTGTAATCATATTCAGCTCACAGCCTCTTTCTCAATACTGTCTCTACATTATAAATATTTGTGTCTAGTCTGAATATGTGAATTGCCCTTGGACAAATTCATCTGCGCACGTTCAAATGGAAGGTCATTCAATTAGACTTGTATTCGTGGCAATAATTAGAGGAGAATCAATTTAAGTAAATTAGATAAGTTGGTATATACGAGGTGTGTGTATATGTGTGTATATGTGTGTAAGTGTGTGTATGTGTGTGCCAGTTTTCGTATGGTTTTACTAAAGAAGGGTGCGGTTCTGCATGTGTGTTTTTGCGCACCATCTTACTGGTATTTATAACCAGCCGTAGATAATTTCCCGTTGGTGTGAAAGTGTCTGAGATGTATGTAAATGCGAGCTAATAGCCAAACAGGAAGTCAATTTTCCCTGTGCATGCAAGTAAAAAAAATATACGATAATTTCAGGACCTTTGACCTTTGAGAGAAGGCCTCTGATTCTGGTATTATTATTATTAATTACAGGCAAATGCAGTAGCATGGAAAGAGTGCAAGCACTATTACCACCCTAAGGTGGCCCCATGTACCGGAAGCGCCCAAAATATGGTATTTTTGATTAAGAATATTCGTTGTCTATATAAGATATAATCTTCTAAAAAAACTCGGAATTCACTACTGGATAACCCGAAGACAAAAATCATCCAGAGCGTAAAAAATGTACGGACAAATTAAACAGCAAATATATATATATATATATATATATATATATATATATATATATATATATATATATATATATATATATATATATATATAATGTAACTTGTAGTGAACAATAATATTGTTCTTCGGACATTTTTATCCTTATATACAATATTTCATATACACACATACATTCACAGGAGAAAAGAAACTTCACACACAGGCAGATAAACAAAAACGGCTAGTATAGAGATGTAGTCAATTCTATCCCATTTACTATAGCAAGCTGACGTCACAAGGTTATTAAAAAATAATTGGTTAATTGGATTTATACAGGGTGTTGAAAATTTTGCTGTAAAATGGAAATTTATGTGAACTTTCAAAATGAACCCCTGAGATACAGGGAATGAGAACAGCCACCGTACCCGCTGTGTGTCGTAAGAGGCGACTAAAAGCGGACCCTCTGCTTCTTCCCTCCCTGTACTATCATATCCAAGGGGGAGCGATAATTTAGCAGGGTTGGTACCCCCTTAGATTACAGCAGCTTTCTTCTGTCGTATCATCTCCCCGAATAAAATAAAAACCGAAATGAAATGTGTGCTAATCGCCTGAGATTTTAGAAGCGGTGCTCCGAATATAGCGCCTCGTAGTATCGACCACTTACCTCGATAACTAGGCGATGTAGAGTCTCTTAGATAATTACGATCTTGTAGAACAATTGCAGACTTGAACAACACTAGCGTAAATAACACCAGCAATACTTGAAATCACTTGCACAACAGACCAAAACATATCACAATGCTTTTATGCTTGATAGCAGCTCGCAACCCCAACATCACATCGTGCCTGTCCTAGCTTGACCTGACCGACTGGGTGGGACATGCCACGCAGCTATTGGCCGACAATGTCGTGACGTCATCGTGACGTCACTCGGTGTGACCGCTCCGCCTCAAGCGAACCAGTCGAAGCACGCCAAGTTCATCGTAATTTTGACACTTAATGTATGTAGTCACTGGTGGATCCATGGGGGTTCAAGGTGCTGAATCCATCCACCCAAAAAAAGTTTCTATCAACTCCTTATAACCAAGAGATTCACTACAAAAAGTAAAAAAATGTCTTTCTGTAGAATTTGTTGATATAATCATTATCGCAAATCACATTCGCACATTATTGTGTGTGTAAATGTGTGTATATATCATTGAAAAATGCCCAAGTCATGACCTTCACAGGCTACCTAGTAACTCATACATAATTCAGCCACTGTGCAGTAGACATGTGGTTTTCGCAAAAACACCGAGTATTATTGTTGAGCGCAATTTTTGTAGTCGTTCGTAAACACGTGTTTTTGTGTGAAGGATTTAGCCTGTTTCCAAAAAGCACAAATTAACAGGCTACAGTAATGTGTAAGGCTGGAAATGTGCACCAGAATATCGTTACTCAGTTTATTGCAATGCCGTAATCAGCAAGATCAGCGCTGTTGCTGGCTGCAGAAAGATAAGATTACATGTTGCACCCGTATAAAACATATAAAACTCTAGTATGGATTTTCTCAGGCAATCTTCGCCATACATACATGCATACATACATACCTCATACCTTCACGGGTATGACGAAAACAATACTATAATGTATCTTATCTGCAATCTCAGCAATGATGACATCGGAAGGTCACCAGATCGTGAAGAACACGGAAATTATTGGCGAAAAACGTGGTATAAGACCTCTGAGACTCATCGAAGCTGCTTGGCGCATTTTCTGTAAAAACGAACCGCAGAAACATTTACAAAATACTATATACAAAATAATAATTCGTTCAGGATTTCAAATGGATTTTTTCAATAGTTCACAGACAGTCAGCCCGTTATTTCTGGGAGTTTAAGGGTATTATTTGAAAAGTACTGATATGATAGATGCTATTATGCAGAAAGTAACGTAAATCTGATTAGTAGAAAATAACTATAGTGAAATTCTCAACGATATTCCAATCTTATTTGCTTAATGAGCTGATGTAGATTTTTTTATGATAAATTTTGCTGTCTTTCAACCGAGTTAATATATTTCATAATATATTATAAATTATTGGAGCCAAATTAGATTTTACACATCTGTATCCTATACACATTGTTTTGGATTATAATATTTAATCAAGTTATTTATATTGAATCTCTCCAGGTTGGGCACCGGTCATTAAATCATTTACTAGCTTACGTCATATTACAGTTGGATTTTTCTCAAAAAACATCAACAGTACGATTCAAAAATTAATATATCATTTCAGCCCTTTCACGGAAAGACACAGGAAATATTATCATATTTTTTTTTGGAAAGTTTATCAGAAAAATGATATCGAAAAAGTTATCATAAATAGCTTAACTCACCTTTTCTTAGCCGAATTTGCATCCGCGAATCAAACAAGCCACGGTAATGTTAATTTTCTATTAAATATTAATAAATAAATAAATTCGAATTGTGAATACAATGCAATTTGATTAACATTAATTTTGCAAATATTTGACAAGCACGCCTATGCGAAATAGGAACGAAGACATACTGAGGGCAATGAACTCTAATGTACAAACACACTGAATCACTGTGAATTGCCAATTGTAACACAGAGGTCATTGAACCGTACAGGTCATTGACCCGACGTCAGCCATTGGACGAATTTATGATATTTGAAAGATATCGGGCTTTCACAGTTTACACGTCTCATATGTGGACTTGATATCTATATTTATGTAAAAATAATATATATATATATATATATATATATATATATATATATATATATATATATATATATATATATATATATATATATCTTATATATATATATATCTTCTATTTTTCTGAAAACATTTTGACATAATATTTACGTTGAACTTATCAACCAGTTGATTCTGCTGGATTAAAACAATTTATATGTTATAAGCATTATTTCTTTAAAAAATTACACTCACTCAATGACAGTATATTTATTTAACACATACACACACACAGACATATATACATACACAAACACACTAATTTAGGAACGTACAGCGTGCACATTTGCACACAAACATACAAACACCTACAAACACAAGCTCAAGTACATAAGCACATATAGCACGTATGTTCAAACGAGGTCAAATATGTGATAGCTATGTCAATGATTGTAGCATGTCCATGGTTTGCAACATATAAAAATATTAATTCTAATATTTAGGTTAAATTACGTTGAGTCAGATTTATTTTTACATTCCTTCACTTCGTTTATCACTTTCCTTGATTCAATTTGGAAAACTATTTTACATGTGTATTTTTGGAGCAATAATTTTGATTTTGAGTAATGTTTCTAAAAACTTAATTATTCAATTTAATGTATTATGAATATAATATGAATATACTGATTTAATATAATAATTTATTAAAGCTTCCAGCTTTCATCCAAATGCGATTTATGTCATAATCATAATTGGTGAAAACGGTTGATAAAAATTATGAAATTAGTCAGCTTTAAAGTAATGTAAATTATTCGCCAATAGTTATTTGGACAGCAACATTGTCGCGAATGGGACAATAAATAAGTTATTATTGATAAAATATAGAAGAATTGCTGTTGAACGTTCTCTATATTGCATCTATACGTTTTCAACATATTTTTTCAACCTCTTCCTTCTAATGCATTCATAATTTTCCCACCTGTTATTTAGACTAAGTGTTTTACCACTTTATTGCTCTTTGCTGGGAGATTGAATTGTCAAGGAAGCTAAGATAAGCTTCGGGGTATAGCGTGTATATCTATGCATGTATAACTAATTTATGCTGTAATCGGATTTGAGGATGAAAAACCAACCTGGTCAAAATATATACAAATTTGCTGGCTTCAATGTGAATTTTCTGTACGACAATGTCACAATATATGTGTGTGCTAATTCTGTTTCACCCTATCTCGTTTCAAGTGGGACAATATTTTAGAGAGCCGAGCCGACCCTCTCCACGCTATGGCGCCACAAGGACGGATGATGTATTAGAGAGGGTCACTTCCAATAATACATGTCACATCACATGACTGATATCTGGTATCATTTACTGCTGGGTGGACAGTGGCTGTGGGATTATTGAATTCGCCCCAATAAATTCTCCTCCGCCGGGTTTCGAATCACGAACCTCCCGCTTGTGAGGCGGGTGTGCTAACCACTACACCACGGTTTCAACTTATTAATTGTTTTGATAATATTGATGAGTATGATACACAACTTGTGAGTTTTGTGCAATTATGCGGCTGGTGTGAATGAGAAACAACAGGATTACTGATGAAACATACAAGAGCACAATGCCAATTATCTATACATTCCATAAAAACAACAGTGATTCACTCAACAGATACGCAACCTTGACACATCACCTTGTGACAAAAAGTAGAAGTTATTTCATCTGAGAACCGAAAATCACTGAATGATCAGAACACTCTGTTTTTAGTCAGACTTTGGTCATAACATCGCTAATACCGGACGGAGATGTTGGGACGGCTAGCTCCAACGTCTGATCAACGCATGATTCGGACACTTTCTTCCTTTCCTCTTCGTCCACCAGCTTCGTCTCGATCTTCTGCACGCTACCATCACATTTTGACAACATATATGCTCGAGATCCAGCACCAGTTGTGCCTTGTAGTTCAATTGCCGAATTCTTGCTAGAAGAGGCCGGTGAAGTGACATTGAGAGGTTTTCGCGACATCAATCGACCTCTGTCAGTTGACGGAGCCGAAGTGCGCAAGGTCGTTCGATGATACTTGGTGCCGATAGCACCACGCTGATCCGTCCCAGCTCTTGAGCACCACTCTCTTCCCGTAAGCACGGCAACCACTGTACTGCGGTACTTGTCGCTGAACGCGCAGTAGAGCACGAAGTTGACGGCCGAGTTGAACGCCATCATCAGGTTGAAGACGTTGCCCAGGATTCGTCGCACGCTATACTCCCGAGTCGACGGGCCCGGTTCGTCGGCAAAAGCAGTGTAGACAAGCATACACGCGTGCGGCAGTTGGCACAGCATGTAGATGAGCACAACGGCAATCAGCATGATGGTAACCTTGTTCTCGTTCCTCTGTCCACGCGTGTCGTTCGAGGACTCGGTAAGGTTTTGACGCTCGCGCCGGGAACGTCGCACGGCCGCCACCAGGAAGATGTTGAAGACGGCCAGCAGGATGAGCGGCAGGACGACGAACGTGACGGCCGTGAACCAGTAGAAGCCCAGACGGTAGCCGGGATGTTGGCCAAGTGTGCTGTATTCGGGCACGATCTCTGTGCGGTTGTTCTGTCAGCAAACGCACACGCCAACATCGGCAATCAGTGGCGTCGCCAAGGGGAGGAGGTTTGTAAAGACTGAAGCCCTCCCTCCTCGGCCAAGAATGTGACAATTCCTTCCCCTGAGCTTTCCTCCCAAATTCTGACCATGAACATTTCGAGTGTAGTTCCTCATGTTTCGCGAATATACGCATTTTTCCTATGCTCCCCTTCAGCCCCCACCGGAAATTCCTGGTGCCGCCACTGCGAGCAACACAATCTTTATGCAAGAGGAAGACGAATAATTATGGGTCTTCGATAATTATGCGACAATTCAGGTGCGTGGCAATCGGACAGTTACTTGTATCGTCTGCTTTTTGCTATTAGTTTCTGTGCGTGGGTGTCATCCGATTATTATATCAAATAAAGGTTGCTGATATTGTTCTTGTTTGCGGGAATTACTTCATTTCCTGTCAGAAATAGATCTGCTCCATCGGAAGCTAGGGCAACTTTGCTGCAATATTCTAGCTATTAGCTAGATCACAGCATGATTGCGCTCATTTATTGCTATTTCACTATTGGGCGCATTTACTCACTGGATATATTCTTGTTACGACGACAACGCAATAATTTGCCCAGACATGTAATTTACCTTGTGTCACGGTTAGAATAAGACCAAATGTCGCATTGCTGGCTTGATCACAAACACCATTAATCTGGGACAAATACCAATCTAACATTGGACTCGCTGCGGTAAACAAGTGCGGAATGTGGTCCTCGGACTAAAAAAAACACGGTCTAAACCAGTGGTTTGCAGTCCATTCCAGCGTTTGCACCTTTTATCAAATCAGCAGTCAGTCTTATCCTACCCCCTGGATTGTTTATAGCTATATGAAACAAATATAAATACAAACGAAGCAAAAACAGAACTTGTTAATTCAATGTTTACTCATACAGCTCGAAGCTCCTTCAGGTTTGATTAAGCAACAAGTTTTTTCCACATAAAAACAAACAAACATACATTTCCTAATTTCTCACAGGAATCTTTGAACCTCTTATGAACCAGACTTGCACCCTCGGTTAAAACCCCTGGTTTGAACAATATGAGGATTCCTTCAAGATTGATCTTTTCGAATTGACATCTCGGAAACTACTTCGAAAGCAGTGGAAGTTGGTAAAGCTGTTTAAGAAAGACATCAAAAACGTAATTGCGACATATATATAGGCATATATTCACAGATACCAAGTAATTCGAGCCAGGCGCATCTCAAATTGGATACGCTGTTCGTGGGTGAATGGCGGCATCTAGGTGTTGGTACACAAAGGAAATTGAGCCGGGTCAGTTAGATGAGACACCATCGTCCTGTCGTGGCCTATCACGTCACACTGAGGGAACAAATTAATCCGCTTGTTCTATGCTGCGACTCTATTGCTTTCTCATGCTTCTCACTCTCTCTCTCTGTGTTTCTATCCCAGACAAACATCAGATACCAATCAACCATCAACGGCGATTTCTCGAAGCTTAAAGTGCAACTGGGCGGGCAGCTTAAGCCAAGCGTTCACAAAGAGAATCAGTTCAAAGCTATTGGTACGACCCTCAACGATGACGTGGTGTGTCAATGAACAGAAATCAATGCTATTTGAGCTTATACTTGATTGATACTTGATTAATAACTTACATACATATTAATATTAATTAGTCGAAACTGTTTTGTGGCAAGATCATGTGTTAAATTAAACTGATAAACAAATTTTTCAAACTTGTCTCAATTGACATTCAATACTTGTTTTGAAATATGTGAACCATGCTGATTAAGCATATGCATACCATTTGTCGTTGTCACCCATGATTTATTAGATAGAAACTACTCTAGCAAATAAAATAGCGATATTGAGATAAAGCATGTTATATGCAATGAATAATTTAGTTTACAGCATTACTCTGCTTCAAAATGCAATCAATCTTGCCTATCCTGTCAAAGGCAAAAAAATTACTACCAATGGGCTCGTAGACTTTTGAGAAAAACCTTGCACCTCCTAGGAAACTCTGAGCCCTGCATTCCGAGAAACCCCGCGTGTGGAGTTCTATCTTGGATTGATATCATGTAGTGTTGCAATGCGGTTACCCAGAGCAAAACCTATCAGACATCGGCTACCAAATAACTGCATGGTAGCGTAGATTCAGCCTACCATACGTGTTCCTTCCTTACAAGGTTTCCAACATTCTCTAGTGCAAGCAGAGCCGTAGCAACCGCCCCCCGTACCCGGTGTCCCCGAATGTTGAGGGGCCCCGTTGCTTCACGTTTGATATTATAATTTATCATATTTGTTATGTATACCTTTTAGTGCCTTAACCTTTTTGCTCAAATGTTTTCACCTGAGCTTGTATTATGTGATTATGTCTAATAAATATATTCAATATTTGGTGCTATATTTATAATGGGGGCCCCAAGTGATGTTTCGGACGGGGGGGGGGGGTCCATAATTCCTCGCAACGGCTCTGAGTGCAAGCACACCTTTGGATTGAGTGTTTCGGCCAGTGTCCACTCAAACGGTGTCGAAATGGTCGAGACATAGCAGAACACGAACACAGCGATTATCATGCGTCGGGCCCGCGCTACCGTGCAGTAAATCTGTCCGTACATGGGGTGACTGACTGCTACATATCGCTCCACAGTAAAAGTGACAGTCAGCCACGTAGACGTGTTACCTGAAACCATACAACACACACACACACATACATACATACACTGGTGGGGAATGGAAGAGTTGCCAAGTGGGAAGCTAAAGGTGGGACAGAACAGGACAAATGTGTGTTTTTATAAATTCAAAATCGTTAATTTGTGTTTCTAATTATCTCTTGATACTTATTTTGATGTAACAACTGAATTGGTTTAATTTATCAGCGCTGTTGTGGAAAATGAAGAGATGGCTCGTTAAGAAGTGGGGAACCAGAGAGAAAAAAGGTTAAGAACCACTGATTTAGAACAGCACAGTTTGAAAAGGATACTTTTTGTGGTCCTAATCTGCTCACAAAATCTACCTCAACATTTGAAATACTTTTCAGATATAAATATATGACTGATTAAAAATCAAATAAAAAGATATTTATTAAATTTACAGTTTATACTCAGCCTTCATCAAATATGTAATGCCCATAGTTTTGCTTGAGTGGTATCTGTACATTGTATTTGTATATAATTTTGATATTTGTGTCTGTACTTATCAATGAATGACTTATAATCCCACTTGTTAATGATATTAAAAGTTGTCATATTATCAAACTCTGGGGGATGACAGCCATCATGCATTAGTGTTCAAAATTGACTCAGTTGGTCAATTGCATGGGACCCTCAACCATTCTATGCCTAGTCAATTACAGCATACATACCTAAATGAAAAGTACGAGTAAATTAAAGTACGAGTACGAGTACGAGTATATAAGTATATTTCATATAATTGCATATACACAAACTTGTCGTATATTATTTACTTTTTGCTATGCTGATTTTGATGACAATATGAACCCAATGAACTGAACTCAGCAGAATTCTCGGGGGGTATAATTGCATATTCATACCACCAGGATATATGTCCATACATGAAATACAGTTACAATTTACGCATACAAAGATATTGATATGCAAATCGGACAGTGGCGAATAAAATTATTCGATTCAACTAACATAACAAAAACGTCGGTGATTGTCAGTTTAATAGGATAACTGACAGATGCACATCTCAGCAAGTGGTGAATAAATAATATTTTCATTAAATTATTATCAACTACAGGCAAATCCAGTAGCATGGGGGAAGAGTGCAAGCACTATTACCACCCTGCGGTGGCCCCATGTACCGGAAGCGTCCAAAAGATCTGGATATTTTAAGGAAAACGAACTTAGTTTGTGTAATAAGTAGTAAAGCTAATCAGCAATAATAATGATAATAATAATGATAATAATAATAATAATAATAACAATAATAATAATAATAATAAAAATAATATTAATAATAATACTAATATTAATGATAATAATAATAATATTAATAAATTTAATATAATATAATCGTAAATATTATGACTCGCATGTATGAGTGCCGCAAATTTGCATAATTTTTATATATTTTTATAGATTCTAATTTAAATGTATTACATTCTATCGTATTATTAGTGTGCCTTGTAGACTAATTTTATGATGACCAAAAAATTAAACAATTCACTTGTTGAAGTTTTCATTGTTCATTGAAAGACATTTCATTTGCAAAGTGATATTGCAAAAATTGTTATGATTGAAAATATTTGTTCATCTCTTCTATGAAATACCGAAGCTAGGCTTCATAAACGGCTTCATAGTGCTCATATATCTTGTGTCAATCCCACATATCACATTGGGTAAGGTCATATGAGAAAAATATTCGGCTACTTGGAATCATTTCTGGCTAGCGTTGTTAGATCAGTCACGGGTTATTTCTCGCTGGCAAATGTCATTTTCATCGTTGCAACATCTGCCGATACATGTACTTGTGCTCTTACGCTTGAAACCTCTCGCCTTCTATATCTGGTATCGCAGAGATATCGCTTCATCGCTCGCTGCGCACAAATACATCAATAGATTCTCTTGAATTACTACGACCGGAAGCAGAAGCCACCGTCTTGCCATTCCGACGCCAGGATGTAGCTGGGGTATCGACAATTTCGCCGCTAAAATACGTTGGCAGTATAAAGGAGCACACAAATCACACGGTTCGAGTGTCAAATCAGGGTCGGAATTGCCTCAGAGCAGGCAGGGATGCCAGGTCGCCAATATTATTTGGTCGACTCGATTTGCCAGATTTGACAAACTGCTAGCTTGATGAATATATATTTTCGCGTGGAGAAATTGCCGAGTGACAGTTATTGAGACTTTCGTCAAGAATATTACCAATCAATCCATAAGTCATCGATTCGGAAGAAATGATTCAAATGACAAATCTTGGAAACATACAGACAGACAGACTGACAGACAGACAAACACTCAACGACAAATGAAAATCCACTTTGGATAAAATGAGATAAACTACCCTATACTCAGTGGTCCTGTGAAACCTCTGGTGAATTAGCAAATGACAGGGAATGCAGAGATTGCCAAGCTAGAAAATAAATGACAAACGGACAAATGTTATTTTTATTAATCCGAATTCGTTTATTTTTGTTTCTAATAACTTCGTGTCATTTAATTTGTTCGAACAACTGAGTTTTTTTTAAATTTATCAGCGTTGTTGTGGAAAATGAAGATTGGGCTCATTGAGAAGTGAAGACTCAGAAATATAGTTAGAAGCCACAGCTATACGCATACATGTATATACAAATATATACAATATACAACCACATATATACACACACTATATGACCACAATTATGTTGGTTTTGAAAAACAAACCAATATATTTCAATTTTTTCAATTTGCCTATAAAATATAGACCGATGAGGACTAACATATGCACGTATATACTATGAGGATGATTATTTTATCATTATTATTAATTACAGGTACATCTAGTAGAATGGGAAGAGGCAGGCATTATTACCACACTGCGGTGGCCTCATGTACCAGAAGCGCCTAAAAGATGTAGAGAGAAAGAGTTCGAAAGTATAAGAAAATATCTAACGATGCACTTTGCTCATGAAATTTGTTAAATGGGATTTTGGAAACGATTATATATCTTCCAACCAAACAGGTGGATGAAGCAGAATTTGAAGGGTTCCTCCTTAAAATTTATCACCGAACTCACCAACCAAGCACATACATACACACACACCCACACACACCCACACACAGCACGAAATTTATCAACTGTCGTGTCTAATATTTCCATGATGCTGTTCAACTTGATCCCATAGGACAATCTACTAGGAGGTGTAAGAAGAACAATATCATGTTTTTGCAAGTTTTCTGGTATTTACCTCACGATTCTGTTGTTGAGCGTGAGTGAAGCATGAATAACATGTTCAAAACATGTATATGCATGTTTTTGTCTGGACTGCATATGTCTTGTGTATGTGTGTTTGCGTGTGTGTGTGTCTATGTGTGTGTGTGTGTGTGTGCATATTCTACATGTACAGTGGGCTGGGAAGCTTTCTAAGTAGCAAGCGTTGTAAGCTTTATTTGGAAGCTGAGTAATCGCTTGCATTTATAGGAGCAAGCATTATCGACCGTGTTGGGAGCGGATCAGCAACAATAAGTGGGAAACATAAACTGGCTCGAATGCATTGCCAAGTAATTATTGCAAAAATACTGCCGACAATCGCAGAACATTCACCGAGGAAAAAAAACCCAGAGAATCGAAAGAATCGAACACGCTGTAAGTTAATTGAAAGTGCGGTATCATACAGTGCTAGCTAACTGTTTCCACGTGTTTTAACGCCTAAAACCACAGTGGAGAAAAATTGACCTTAGAATTCCCTAAGCCGTTCAGTTAAAGGTTAAAGGCCTCAGTGACAGGTGCTACACGGGAAGCAGCCGAAGCTTATGAACACACATGTGTGTCCCGTGCAGCTCGCTAACACCGCAGAACCGACCCTCTCCACGCTATGGCGCCATAAGGACGAACGACGTATTAGAGAGGGCCACCCCCCAGAATGCATGGCACAATACATGACACATAATATCTGGTACCATTTACTGCTGGGTGGACAGGGGCTGTTGGATTATTGATACGCCCAAGAAATTCTGCTCCGCCGGGTTTAGAACCACGGACCTCCCGCTTGTGGCGCAGGTGTGCTAACCACTACACCACGCAGTCCACATTCAGCTTGTCAGTTCAGTTGAATTCAGCTTGCGTGTGCAGACTCTACAAACGTACATTGCGCACTGCACTTATATAGTGGAGTAGTACACTTGTCGATATGATCTTACGAACTTGAATTGTCAAGACACCTCCGGTAGAGGTCGTTATTGTGTTGTCCTCAATCAAGTTGAATTGCTTCATACACACACATAAATAATATCAAGGTCGCGCCTTTCTAGCGTGACACTTCAGTCGTAGATGCTCTGTGATGGTGCGTGCATGCGCAAGTCAACGCTAGGCTGTGTCGATATCCACAGCGTTGAGCAGTAGATTTACGACACAATTTTGCTAGCCAAACCGCTGCTTTGGAATTAATTAAGGTGAGTTTATATACATTTATAGCAAAATAACTCTATAAGCGGGGAAACAACGTCTATGATATTCACATATCTACATAACACTCTTAACATAACATGTCTAAGTGACTATGTTGTTTTCCACTGAATTTTCCAACAAATATTTCTGAATGCTCAGAATGAAAACTCAAAACATGACATGTTCATTATGTTTCCACTATAGTAAACTAGGATTACAGAATATCGCGGATTATATCAATGCAGCACTGTTTTCTCAAAAATTCTATTCCAAGTTATGAATGCTAGAATATCGCAACCGAGACAGCAAATAAGTTTCGTGGCTTGTATGTTTAACTAGCTGGCATAATGTGCATATATTTTCCAGGACGACGAACAATGACAAAATTGGAGGGATATCCGTTTGAGTTTGAGGATGTTGACCAGGAGACTAACACTCGTATGAAACAGCTTCAGCCCTACGCCATGATGACGGGAGCTATGACCATCGGTCCTGACCGCTACTTCTATCCGAAGGTTCCCCTTGCTCGCTTCCTTGCCATGTACAACTATCCTCTCCACACTTCTGACACGTGGGTGGTGACTATGCCAAAGTGTGGAACCACATGGACGCAAGAGATGGTGTGGCTGATCGCCAACAACTGTGACTTTGAGGCAGCCAAGACTCCACTGATGCCTGACAGATGGGAGTTCCTTGAGATGTCTCACAGAACACTCATGCCGGACAGAGCCATGCTGAGAGTTCTGTTTCAGACGGCCAAGAACAGCTTGAGGACAATTCCTCGTCTCGTGCGAAATGTGTCGTCATTAATGTTTTCCAAGTCTCAACAGCCGCCGAGGTTCATCAAAACACATTTGCCTTTGAGCATGTGTCCTCCACAGCTGCTGAACACATGCAAGACCATTTATGTTGCCAGAAATCCAAAGGACGCTCTGATCAGTTACTACCATCATCACAAACTGCTTATGGCACAAGGATTCGAGGGCACCTTTGAAGAATTTTTTGAACTTTTCATGGAAAGCAAGCTGTTCCAATTGCCTTTTCTGCCGCATATCAAAGAAGCATGGAACAGAAGAGACAATCCGAACCTTTTGTTTTTGTTTTATGAGGACATGAAAGCCGATTTGAAAGCGGTGATCGACAAAGTTGCTGCTTTTCTTGGAAAAACTTTGGATTCGTGTCAAAAAGTACAACTCTACGAACACCTCCAATTTGACAGTATGAAAAACAACGAATTCGTCAATATGGAACCAATAAAAAATGCTGGCCTCATGAACAAAGAAGGGAACTTCATAAGAAAGGGTATGTCTGGGGAAGCATATATTAAATTATGCACACGTTTACTCAGGGAGGTCCACGAGAGTGAATTTTTACGATGGGACGGGGATTGAGAACATTGGAAACTTTATCATGAAGAAGGTCAACGAAGAAGGTCGTCTTGTTTAGATGTATTTATCACTGGTAGTTCTTATTTCCGACCGGCTAGGGAAGAAGGAAGTTTTACGAAAACTAGGAGGGTTTAAGGAATAAGGAAAACGAGGCTAGGAAGAGAGCTTAGGAAACATAGGAAGTTTTCTAGGAGGCCTAGGAAATCGGGATTAATTGTAATGAGATGCGACTAATAGGATATGCCGAATATAGTTGACATACAGTCGTTAAAATATTAACATTTGTTCATAATTTGTGATTGGATAATTTGATATAATTTTGTCCTTTACCATACTAAATTCCAAACGTGTATCTAGAAAATTGAATAACTCCACGCGAAAGAAAGTAACACTCTCAATAAGTGAAAATGAAGTACAACAACGATGTAAAACATTGATGTGTTTGATTGCAGGTAAAACGGGAGACTGGAAAAATCACTTGACTGATGAAATGTCAGCCAGAATGGACGCCTGGATTGAGCAGAATTTGAAGGATTGCTCCCTCAGATTCACCACCGAACTCGCTAAACAAGATTAGACAATTATTTGCTCTGCGTATCTTGCCGATTTGTTCTAAGACTAAACTGTTTATGTTGTATTTTTCCTCAGTTTAGATATGGTAATTTCATATGTGTTAGATATCGTCGCGATATCAAACTATCATATGAAGTTGCAGCGCATTATTACACGCAATGAACAAACACTCGCACTTACACACTCACCACACCAAGTCATACATCACACTGTCATCACAAGTCATCATGATTCGGCTTCAGTGCTGCAGTCACCGGTATGTCCGTGTGCTAGTTGGTTTGCTTATAACGCAGATGCGTGTGCAAACCCAACAATATACAAATTATGAACATCAAATTTATACAAAAACGATGGAAATGATATTTCTGTTTTAGACCACTATTTTATAAATGCCAAATCAGCAAAAATTTCAAACTACGTATGTCATATGATGTGGTTTATACGTACGGTTTATACGGTTTATGTGGTTTATACGGTTATATGGTTTATACGGTTTATGTGGTTTATACGCACATAAGTTGTACACGATCGAGTTTCATGACGGGATATCACTAAGTGAAAATATTGTGCAAACAAATTAATTGCAATACAGGTTTTGAGAATTCGCCTTGAATCCTGCGATCTATCTGACACGATAATAATAGTAATGTAATTATACGATAATGCAGTATTTGCTCACTTGATTTAAGTGTATATGCACAAAAAGCGAGATAGAGAAAGAAAAGGTGAAGAAAATGTAAATGTAAATGAATGTAAATGTGAAGTAAAGGATATATGCAATTGGATTTGAAGAATATATCAAGTAGGTAACGTCAAAAGTGGAAGGTAGATAAAATGCAAATATAATTCGAGGATATGAAATTTGAGTAAAAAATAAAATAGAAAGATAAACGAATGTACTATATATAGTTCTGCACAATTGCACGTTTTTGCGGTGCAAAATGAATGGAATTATTTGGTGCTGCGGTGTTTCGTTTGAACAACTGCATTCACCATGTCCACCGGGCGCGCTGAATACAAATTCATGCCAAGATGCATCTGTTTGGCGGCTGTTTTGCATGCTGCTATTTGGCATATGTGTTTTCGTCACAGCCACTGTCAGGGGCGTAGCAAGAGCACCCAAACACCAAAAACAGGCCCACCTTAGGGTGGTAATAGTGCTTGCACTCTTCCCATGCTACTGGATTTGCCTGTAATTAATAATAATAATAACAGGCCCAGTATGTTATATTGTGCGGGCAGCTAAGATCGGGTTGTCTCATAAAATCTGTAACCAGCACATGACGGACGTGCGAACATGGTAAATGGAAAAACTCAAAATAAACTCAAATATGCAATGCATATACAGTGTATCCCGGAATTAAGATTAATATATAGTTCATCCCGTGAATAATACAACCCCGATTATAAGAGAGTATTTCATGGGTTCCGTCTTCCATACTTTACGTGTAATTTTTCCCCGATATAAGACAACTGCGGTTAAATAAGATTTTTTCAACGCTTTCGACAACTCTTTTATCCGGGGTACACTGCATAACATTATTTTCTATTGATTCAATTAAAAAAAAGTGTCTTGGTAAAACTATTTCGCTGTTTCAGGAAATATATATACACGTTTTTCTTCTCGCATCTTTTCGTTCTCCACTCGTCTATGTTTTACAAGCCAGCCGACGTTGTGAAAACTACGAGGTCAGGTTGCATTTTGAAACCGCTCTTTCTCTCTCTCTCTCTTTTCTCGCTGGAATCTCAATGTAGCGAGCTCATAAAACAGCGCAGCTACTCACGGCGTGTGTGTGTGTGTATGTGTGTGTATGTGTGTGTGTGTATGTGTGTGTGTGTGTGTGTATGTGTGTGTGTGTGTGTATGTGTGTGAGTGTGTGTGTGTATGTGTGTGTATGCGTGTGTGTGTGTATGTGTGTGTGTGTGTGTGTATGTGTGTGTATGTGTGTGTGTGTGTGTGATGACGGACAAATGCTTTTGGCAGCAGACAGCGAGATATTCACAAGCAGAACAATTGAGTTTGATGACCAAAAAAAAACCGGAGCGATTTCCTACAGGAAATGCAAGTGTACGTTTACGACACGAGTGGAAAAAAGTGTTGTCAATTTGAATTTTGTCACAGCATACGGGCGGGAATGTGATATTTTTGTACGTCAAGCTAATTGTGTATAGTGAAACAAATCCATCCTGTGCTTCATAATAATCCATAGAGAAGATGGTGAATATACAGCATACTGCAGAACCAAACACAAAACTCGAACAAGAACAAACAATGGTTGTTAAATACAATTTAGCAGTATCTATTGCACACGTATGATTATCATGCATGTTGATCTCTGCGTGTTCTGGTCTGTGCCTCTCTTCAATTTGCAATATTCTTTTTTGTCTGTTTAACTCATTAATTTGCGTCTATAACTATCTATGTGCGCCATAGGAAGTATAAGCTGTTGTGGTTTGTTGGTGCTGGAATGTGCCATAAATATCTAGACACATATATAATATCATTCAACAACTCGCCAGGTATCAAAAGAGACACTTAGATGCGGAAGTCCATTTTCTTTTTCAATATATATATGAATCCAAATCCAAGAAAAACTGAAGAACTACGATTTCGTAAATCAAACTTGGGAGCTGAACCCACTGGTCAAATTTAGATAATGTCATAATACGGATTTAATATAAAAATCAAATGAAAATTATTTAAGCCAAACAATTCATGCTGTGTAGTTGTTTGGCCGCTTAGACAAAACGATCTGCAAGCGAAAAGTAATGAAAGAAAAAGCAATAAGGAAACTTAGTCAATAATGTAGTTGGGCGAACATTTTCAGTTGATTTTTTTCAAAATTCTAACGTTAAGCGCACGCTCAAAAGTAAAAGTTTAAACAAAAAATCTTGTGCGGCACCTATGAAACAAAATACTTTCTCAAATTGAATTCCTGTTATCGCTGCGTTTGCAAAGTTTCAATCAACATTGCACAAATCAATGCCTCGTACGATAGGGCTCTTTCCTGATGTACGTATAATGTTTGACTTTTTCACCATGCTTTTTCATTTATCTTTCCTTTGTCCTTTCCGGCCACACAAAGCCGTCATATGAACAACGAAGACAGCTGAATAGCACACACACACACACACACACACACACACACACACACACACACACACACACACACACACACACATCTACACAGGGTCAGAAAAACAACTTTTCGAAAAGTTAGCTCACACAAGGCGAAGATATGGATGAAATACATACACACACACACACACACACACACACACACACACACACACACACACACACACATACACCCACACACACACACACACACACATTTGTAATGAGTGCGGGCTGTGCAGCTTATGGACACTACAGAATATATATAATCCCGTTAGCACAATGCATATGGTTAAAAGAAAACTCAAAGATATATGGATTAACCAATGATATTCGAATATGGCAAGTAAAACGCTGTGCTGTAATTATAGACTATATAAGACGACTTACGAGATGGAAGATTACCTAATAAAACTCAATAAACAAGACCGGATAAACTTGACAAAATAAGGACAAGTAATCAAAGGCTGGCAGTGACTAGAGGCCGCTACAGTGGGACACCACGACATCAACGATACTGTGACTTGTGCAATGATAACAGAATTAGAGACGAGTACCACATGATGATACAGTGTCAGAACCCGACTATAGTACAAATGAGGACAAAATATATACCGCAACAATAATGGCAAGTGAAAGCGCAATACAAATTTGTCGAACTGATGAAGTGCAAAAACATTGATGTTTTGAAGCACCTTGCAAAATTAGTCGATGAATGCTTTAAAATGTGCGTTGCATATTAACCAATTGCGGTGGAGCTTGCATGATCTTTGATATGATCGTATGCACTGATGATAAGGACATTTTTTGAATTTTCAAACAAATACTGTATTATATACTGATATTGTGTATATATTTGCGATGTATATTGTTTATTGTGATGTATTGTGAATTGGAGCAGCGCTCCATACTAACAGTCTGAGCGCCAATACACGTTTCTTTCTTCTATTCTTCACATATACACACATGCACACATACACACACATACAGGCAAAAGGCAGACAGATATACAAACAAGCGCGAAGCATAGAAGCCCACTGTCAGTGAATTTTGTACAAACAGTTGTATTTTGCTGTAATTCTGACATTTTGCTACGCTATCATTGTGTTGTCAAGAATTAACCGTCTACGCATACACACACTGACACACTGGCACACACACACACACACAAACACACACACTGACACACACTGGCACACACACACACACACTGACACACACACCCACACACACATACACACACACTGACCCACACACTGACACACACACACACACACACACACACACTGACATACACACACACTGACACACACTGACACACACACACACACTGACACACACACACACACACACACACACACACACACACACACACACACACACACACACTGGCACACACACACACTGATATACACTGGCACACACACCCACACACTCATACATTACATTACATTAAGATATTTATATAGCGCCCTACACCTAGAGGGTCTCTAAGGCGCTGCATACACACACCCTGACACACACACTGACCCACACACACTGACCCACACACACTGACACACACACCCACACACACATACACACACACTGACCCACACACACTGACACACACACACACACACACTGACCCACAAACACACACACACACACACACACACATATACACACACTGATATATGCATACAAAAATACTTTCATGCGACTAGCAATTAACTGCGTGCGTATCTGTAAACTTGGACGGATAGTCAAGTTAGTTTGAATTCCTGGTGTATAGTTGCACTGGCCTGAAATTGAGTCTGTTAAATTACACCGGAGGCTGGGTGTAATTTATTGCATGTTGCACGGTTGAACAAGTCACTACTGTTTGCATAATGAGCCGGCACATCTGCTTGGCAATTTTTCGCGAATACAAAGCAGCCGCCGTGAGATGAGAGCTGCCAGCTAGAGATTTGCGTAGAAATTTAGCGATTTTGCTACCAAAATGCATAAAAATGTTGCATACCAGATGTATACTAGTCGAATAACTGTATGACGGACGGTATACACGAATAATTAAAAGTCAATAATTAATAATTACCCAAATATTAATAAGTACAATAAAAATAAGAACACACAAATATAACAGTGAATTGATGTAATAATTAAAAAGTTTAAAGGCCTAAGTAACAGCTGCTACACGGGAAGAAGCCGAAGCTTATGAACACACACAGGTGTCCCGCGCAGCTCGCTGCCACCGCAGAACCGACCCTCTCCACGCTATGGCGCCACAAGGACGATGGACGTATTAGAGAGGGACGATGCATCGCCAGAATGCATGACACAACACTTGACTGATATCTGGTACCATTTACTGCTAAGTGGACAGGGGTTGTTGGATTATTGATACGCCCAAGAAATTCTGCTCCGCCGGGTTTCGAACCTCCCGCTTGTGAGGCGGATGTGCTACCACTACACCACGGAGTCCACAAATGAAAACGCATTGGTGAATACAAGTTTGTATAATATTCCAAAGTTCTTGATGATTGTGCAGCCCTTAGGACTATGCCTCTAGCATTTCTGCACTGCATGGATATTTCCTGTATGCGCCAATTCCTAAGGGGAGTTACAAGCGTGTCTTGGGAATATATAGCATCCAAAACAAATTTGTGTTTGTCGTGTGAAGTTGTCATGTGCAGCGTAGAAATGCGTGTGTGTGTGTGCTTGCGTGTGTGTGTGTGTATGTATGTGTTTGTGTGTGTGTATGTATGTGTTTGTGTGTGTGTGTGTATGTATGTGTTTGTGTGTGTGTGTGTGTATGTATGTGTTTGTGTGTGGGTGTGTGTATGTATGTATGTGTGTGTATGTATGTATGTATGTGTATGTATGTATGTGTGTGTGTATGTATGTGTTTGTGTGTGGGTGTGTGTATGTATGTGTTTGTGTGTTTGGGTTTGTGTGTGTATGTATGTGTGTGGGTGTGTGTAAGTGCATGTGTGTGTGTTTGTTTTGTGTGTGGGTGTGTGTGCGTGTGTGAGTCGATGTCAATTCGTGACAATGTTGTTAAGTAGAAGGAAAGACAAAAAGTTTTCTTTCTACTCATTGCAGCAAATGTCTTCTTGTACAATCGTTGAGAGCGACATGAAAACTAAAACTTGAAAACTGGTATTCAAGGAATATACTGGGCGAAAAAACGACATGTTCACATGAATTTTCAAAACCAAAGCACTCAATGAACATTGAAAATAATTCAGCAACATTTATTACAATCACAAACTGAACATCACAAAATGTTGAAATAAGCTTAATGTTAATAAAGTCGGACTATTTAAGCTATTCAATGAAAAAAAATTATATTTATTAAGCAATGTGATTTTGAATTTATTATAAAAATTGTTTGTCAGCTTATTCCTGTGATGATTCACAAATGTTCAGAAGGATCGTTAAAATTTTGGCGCTGAATATAATTATTTTTTATCACTTTAATGCCGTTGAATATATGCAAGTTTCTAAGAAAAAATTCCAATTTTCCGAAAATATCATTTTATGTAAGTACAATTTGAAATCGTAGGCTTAGAATTCCAGTGACATGATATATTTAGGATTCACGCAAGATGAATATTCATTCCGTTGCTATGGAGACGAAGACTGACCGATTGCTATTGGATCAAGATAAGAAACATTGAACGACTAGCTATGAACACAATTGGCTTGAATAAGTCCAAATCTTGCAAAATACGCGAGTGAAATTAGCAAAACTCTTGAAAACATCATTTCATATACTGTATATATCTTGTTATTAGCGTATGGTTGAACATTTCACAGTCAAACACTTATACACACAAAAACACATATACAAACACATATATGAATGACTTACCAACAGCATCAAATAAATCTGACCCTTACGTAGAATATGACAGAAAAAAGATTGATTTGTGAAAAATTAGATAATTGTAATATCTCTTGTATCTTCAATAGATGATATTTTGTTCCTAGACAACAGCAGTTTATATTTGTTGTATATATGGTGCGTTTGTATGTTTGTCAGTCAATTAGCGAAATCGCTTATATTGCATATTTTTGTATGTGTTGGATTTTTCCATTAGGACAAAGACAATATCAAATATGGGCATGAGCAAGCAAGATATGCACATGGATGACAAGCCTGGGACAATATCTTATCATAATTTGATCTTGTTCCGCGCATATAAACGCATAAATCCTCATAGATTGGATGCGACAGACTTTTGGCGATTGCTCAAGGAAAACTCAATTAACACAGACATCCATCTTACCAGATCAGACTCGACCAAGACCTATACCAGGGGTGAAAGTGGTATCTAACAAGAAAACCTTCCTTCAGAAACTGACTAGCGGCTAAATGATGGAATGATAGAGAAATTAACAAAACCCTAAGCGCATGTGTTATTTAGGGAGTTAGGTGAGCGCAAAAATACATTTGGAGGTATTAAGGGTAATTTTGGGGGCAGGAAGAGCTCCATTATTTATTGACAATGATATTTATTGGTGCCGCCTCTGATGTTGTATCCATTCGCGGCCACTAACCAATTGAGATGGATCTGTCGACAAGCCGACAATGGTTGCCAAGTGAAGGCGGGTCGGATAGCTGAATGTCTGAGGTCAATCGAATTAGGAAGCTAGTTGATTCGGCAATCTACACAGACATGGCTCCTGGGACCAAATACGACACGCATCTCGTCGGCCAATGGGAAAAGCTTTTCCCAGTAAACACCACAAATGCCGCAAACGACCGCCAAAACCAGGGTTGTTGTTCTTCTCACAAAACACAATTCACATAACAATATCTGCCCAAATCAGTGGTTCTGAACCTGTGGATAATTCCCCACTGGTGGGGAATGAAAGAGTTGCCAAGTGTGAAGCTAAAGGTCGAACAGTACAGGACAAATGTGTGTTTTTATTCATTCAAATTCGCTTATTTTTTGGCTAATGACCTCTTGACATTTACTTTGATGTAACAACTGATTTTATTGAATTTATCAGCGCTTTTGCGGAAAATGAAGGGATGGCCCCTTAAAAAGTGGGGAATCAGAGAAAAAAGGTTATGAACCGCTGGCTTAAATGGTTCCTCTGGTTCTAATATATTTAACTGATTATAATTAAATTGCACACTTGCGCACAAGTTTCGCAACAATAAGTTTGACGATCAAAAGAGAAACAAAGCTGATAAATGGTAATTACCACTGTAATTATAACAATAAATATGTAATAACTAAATAACAAAAATAATTATCTACACTTTCTGACAAATTCAGTAGATATATATATATATATATACTTTTATTGGATAATTACGCAACACTATAGAAACTAAACTGGAAAATTGTTAAGCAAACATTTGTATTCATATATTGGATGGAAACATAAAATACGATAATTTATAAACACTGAAAAAACAACAATTTGTTTGTGTACGCATAAATATTTGGCACCTCAATTATGTTGTATTAACCAGTGGTTGTCAAGATTCTAGTGACCAGAAAATTCTTAATAATAAAAAATATATTAATCATATTTGAAATCGAAGGGAAATTTGTCGGCATACACAGCAAGTTATGTTAATAAGAATACAACCTTAAGACCCAGTGTGTTTGTGTGTGTGCGTGTGTGTGTGCATTTGGGACAGTTACAATACTACATAACAACATATGGCATGCTATCGCTCTTAAAGGATTCATTGAGGCGGAACCGAAATGAAAATTAAAATCCAATCAAATATGAATACAAAGCCACTGCTACTGTGCAAATCTAGATAATATGCCACTTTTACTCGGTCCCGACGAGTTTCTATATATGAACTCAATTTACTATGTCACCCCTAATCTCACTACTATGCCACTTTTGTCGACGATAAGGAACTGTCTTGCGAAGGCAAAGCTTGTCGAAGGAGAGATCCAGCTTGAACCGGAATATTCTGAACTGCTCGAGATCTGGAAAGATCTGATTTATGAAGAAAATATTCACGGGAACGAGGAAGTCGAGCTTTCTGACCTTACTGAAGCCGACGATCACCTTGCGACTGGTGGATCTTTTATGCTGGAAGAGGATGTAGATGAAGTGCTCAACTACTAGGAGCTGCTGGAAAGCAAAAGTCGAAGATATAAATATCGAGTAGGAAATAAGTCAGCTCGAATGAGCCCAGTGCGCATGGACCAACGTCAGGAAGTTCAGACAGCAGAGTAGCGGAAACCACGGTGTGATGCAAGTGTGGGATCGTTTACACAACGAGATGCTGGGAATCCGCAGAAAAATGATGCACCAGCCGACGATTTTGGAGAGCTTCGGTCTGAAACTGATGGACAAATTTTTAAAACAAAGCCGTTTTATAATAAAGGCGTTTTCGTTGGGAAAATAGGGTCGTTTTTACAAGCCCTCGCTACTATGCTATTCTCGCTAATATACCACTTGTTCGTTACCGAAGGGTGACATAGTAGTGATATTTGACTGTATTTGACAGATAGGTGTATGTATGTTTGTTTGATAAATGTTGCACCAGCCTGCCCGTTGTGACAAAGAAGAACAGATGCAAATTAGTCCATTGCGGTGCAATAAATCGATAAATATGGGTTAACCTATATCCTCCCAACGTTCCCATGTGGGTATAAGCAATTTATGGGATATTTTCTCCCGACATGCTTAACCGATTATAAAAGTCAGACCACTCTCGGATAGAGCATGAGACAGGCTCTAAAGAGATATATTTATATTGTGTTTTTATATTATGCAAAACACAGCACTCATCCAAACTTGACCTATTTTTCACAAAATATAGTGTTTCGTTTAGGGGTTGCAAAAAATGGTACACATTTGATTAATTTTACTTTTTTTAGATTAGCAGTTTCAGCTAAGGCTTAAGGAAGAAAGAAATATGAATACCAATGAAATTTAAATACAAATTAGACAATGAGGGAGCGCAAGGTAAAATGAACTATGAACTTGGGTGCATAAATTTACCCAAAATATATTTCTTCCACGCAAACTAACACACGCGCACACAAACACGTCTATATTCACTCGTACGTATCACGCACATTGTAACATACCCATAGACGCACAATTGTAATATTTAAGAAAAAAAAGATGTGGCAGTGGCGTAGCCAGGATTTTTCCGGTGGGGGGCTGAGGGGGAGAGGGGCTAAGGAAAAAGATGTGCAGGTTTGGCGAAATATATGTAACTACACTAAAAATGTATTTTTGGGAGGTTCAGGGGGCACTTTTGGCACTTTTTTCGTGGAAGAATTAACCCTTCCAAACCCCCCCCCCCCATTCCCCTTGGGGATGCCACTGATTTGAGTTCAATAAATTTCAACAGAATGTGATGGAAAACAAGAATTATGAGTGGGAAAAAAATTGGCTTAAATTGAGTCTGTCTGTATTATGCTGAGTGAAAATCTGAAAATGCACTATATTTTTTCATAAGTACGAACATGGTACTGATAAATCAATGGTGGCATTCTATGTGTGACATTCAGCAAAGATGTTCATTCGTGACAAACCAATGTTTGTATATTTGGCAGCAAAATATGACTGATGGGCGACAATGATGATTGCCCACATATGATGACGCTCAGAGCCGTAGCAACCGCCCCCGTACCCCTCTGCCGGGGGGAGGCGAGTGTTGAGGGGCCCCGTTGCTCCGCGCATGACATTCAAATTTATCATATTATGTATAGCCTTAACCTTTTTGCTCAGATGTTTTCACCTGAGCTTGTATTATGTGATTATGTATAATAAGTAAATTCATTATTTAATAGTTTATTTATAATGGGGGCCCCAAGTGTTGCTTTCGAGAGGGGCCCCAAGTGTGGCCTTCGGGGGGGCTTCATAAGTCCTCGCAACGGCTCTGCTGACGCTGGACAAAGAGAAATGACAATATCATGCGTAGGTCCATTGAACACAAGCGTGTAAGATCATGAGTACCATTATTCGCTCTTGTTCTGCATTCGTCAGATATAAAGTGTATTTTGAAAATTTTTCTCTCATCGTATGCTCTGTTGGAGTCACTTGCCGAGCACAACATCAAATCTACTAGAATTCAAGAGCGCAGAAATGCTGGTGCAGCCAGACTGATCAAATCAGATTCAGCTTTTAAAAAGATGAAAGAGGAAAAAAGCATTTTGATTTCCGCTGTGATGAACAAGTACATATGTGTGTATATGGAATAACAACTATATTAAGATAAACTTAATACGACATATTCAGTTTATTATGTTTAAGAATCATCATATAAATACACAAAAACTACTCGTCGTGGGAAAAGCATCGAGTATCAAGGTGAAGCAGCTACTTTCTGGTACCCAAATGTAACGAGGATATGTATGGTGTTGATATATTGGACCGTCTCTTGGTCACACATATGGCTTGAAGTAGAGTAGCATAACTGCCAGTAGATGTTCAATGGTTAGATGTAGGCAGATGGAAGATGGGTAGGTAGATGCAGGATATCAATTCAGCAAGCGCATTGTCAGAAGCCATTTTGTTCAGAAGCCAAGCTACAAGAATACCAATTCCGTGAAAAATATCTAAATGACTCAAAATAATTATTTTATACCGTTATTAGGCAATACTCAACATATATAAGCTTAAAATCAATAAATCTTTGATTATACACAATAATTGATCAATAAATATTCCAATTGTATAATTTATGTACAGATTTTAACATTTCGATTATATACGGTAAGTTTTGGTAGCTGTGTTCATAGTGTTCCCACATGGAAACATAACTGTAACTCAATAACGCATTGCTAGATTGCTTCAATATTTTCCCCGAATATATACGTTAGGTATTTGAGGCGATCTCGAATTGAATTGGCGATTGGCTGAAATCCATCAATATTTTCTATACCTGGGATGATAAAGGCTATTTCGTGGAATTCAATATTTAGCTTACTTATTGATGCTACTAATTGTGTTCATATTATTACTCCTATAAATATAACTTTGAATTTATTACAAAAATTTGGAAAATTGTGTTTCGAAACGTTTGAAACGACTAATTCGTCAAAATATTGCCTATTTCATCAACAAATAATATAAATTGATATTGAATGCTTTCAAGTAAATGAGTTCACAGATAAGAATATACAGAGGTGATATAGCTAGGCTTGATTTCGCATTCACATGCCTGAGACAGATATATGCATACGGCATATATTGGCTATTCTGCATTGACGTTTATCTTCGCGATGCGGGTTTGTTTGTCTGATCGCACTCAGAGAACAGTTAACGTTACTTCCGCTTAATCGAAAACTATGGATCGCGTATGTATGTATGTATCGTATGTGCGTGTGTGTACATTCACATTCGGAGCAAAATTGCCTCAGGAATGAAAGTACTGAACACCCAGTTTAAAGAGTTGGTCTCCACTATACACACTGTTTACAGCATACCTCCAGTTCCTGGTGAAAATGGGCGTGATGTATAGGCGAAACTTAGAAGCGCACTCAAGGTAAAAGAAGATTTTGTGCAACTAAAAATTCTTAGATCATTGAAGTGGACAAGCTTGTATCTGTGTCATATTTAGGTGCAAATATTCTTCCACACTTTAAATATGCTCCAATCACGTTTGTAGACGTTGAAATAAATGTTCACTCATTAAGTATCTGCTCTCCGATCGTGGACACATTTTTACTTTTAAAAACATTGAAATATCAATTATTATGTGTATAAAACACCGGTTATAATGTGTTATTTAACGTAATTAATCAATAATGTTTGTTTCAGTATTAATAAATGCTTATATTTGCATATTTTGCTGTTTTATCGTGCCTATTCTGCCATTTTTAGTGACTGAACATTCATCCTGCCTAATAATCTTTATTTTTTGAAAAAGTAACAATATAAATACGTCTCGCATAAGACATTATGGTTAAAATTTTAAATTAGAAACTAGATCAAATTCTAACGCTCCATATTACCAATTTTTAAATTAAATATAAAGTTAAATGAACATACTTTTGGCATATTAAATTTCCCTATGGTGTTTAATAAGCTGTCTTTTATTGATGTGATATGTCAGAGTCTGAGTGGTGGAATCTTCAAAACAGCCGGCGTTACAAATGTGAACAATTTCGCCCCGACTATGTTGCTAAATTAAACTGGCAAAAAAACGACTCAATTTATTCAAATGCGCCCCACTAGAATTCAACGAGTCATTTACATAAGTGATGCCTATCTGATACTTTTGTCAGTTTAACTCATACCTTAATATGACATTTGTCTTCAAGCTTATTGCGCTGGTTAACATTATGTTCAGCATGAATATAATTGTGCATTACTGGCATAATTCTGTATTAGAGTACGAGCAAAGATGACAGAAATGTTTACATTATAACTCATGCGCAATCTAATTGTCAAAGAAAATAAAATACTTAAAATCTGCTAATTAGCTAATTTATGTCCAATTGAAATAAACAATTTATGTATTTGAAATTCAATTGTGTATCATTCTTATCAACAATTTATCGTATTTTCATATTGTATCAATAATTTTTTAGTAAAAAAAATATTTCTCACCTATACTCGAATAAATTATTTTATTATATTTAATTTGGAAAAAATCATTCTTATTTAACTATACACATAACCCAATATATAACCCATAATTAATAATTACCATTAGAACCAAAATATTTATTATACAAACAAATATTCTGAAATGAGTGGATAAATAAATAAGATTAAAGTATAATTCTTCATGATGAAACTGCTTAGTTGTCAGAAAGTGTGCAAAATCCGCTTATGTCATCGGAATTTCACAGCAAAAAACAGCGCACAAAGAACCTTCAATATCCGAGGTCAACGAATATACATATGCATATACAATGTATATATATGTTGGAAAAATGGGTTTTCTCATTGCCAGAGCATTATGATACAAGCCACGTCGATCATATACAACACGCAAATATGCTGACAAGCGGGCATATATTGCTAGTCGTAATATGTATGCAAATACACATCCAATGCATGTTCACACGTCCAATCAATGTTTTCCTCGTATCAGCCAATTAGCCGATATGAAGTTACACAGCAAATAAACACACACACACACACACACACACACACACACACACACACACACACACACACAGGCATACATACACACACACATACAGGCATACATACACACACATACAGGTAGACAGGTATACATACACACACACACACACACACACAGGCATACATACACACACACATACAGGCATACATACACACACATACAGGTAGACAGGTATACATACACACACACACACACACACACAGGCAGACAGGCATATACACACACGCATATGCATATATATACATGCACACACACACACACAAACACACTCACACATATAGATATACACACAGACAGACATACATACACACACACAGACAGATAGGCAGACAGACGTACACACACACACACACACACACACACAAACACACACACAAGCACACATACACACAGTTACGCATACACAGATAGACAGACACGCACACACACACACACACACACACACACACACACACACACACACACACACACACACACACACACAGACACACACACAGTCACGCAAAAACAGACAGGCAATATGAGCTGTGTTACATGGAAAATACAATAATCAAGTATCAATCAAGTATCAATTGAAACACTCATTTGATGCGGTTTTGCGTTGGGAAAAAATTTCACCGCGCAATTTGATGAAAATGAATGAACACTGGCAATACCTAGGTGTTATCTGATGCGAAATCGCAAGTACGTTTGATTGGAAACTGTCAACGAACAATCAAACAAGTGCAATCATCAGACAACAAAAAACAATTTGACCTTCAAATGGGAAAAATTGTCTAGCTGTGGTGATTTTTTGCACTAGAGTAAAATTGAGTCGTTTGATCGGGAAATTCCTGGGATGATGCAACAATATTGATTTTACAAAGTCATTATCAAGGAGCGTTTTTCACTAGCCAAATACAAAATATCAAATCGTTTAAAAACACTTGAGGAAATTGTCTTCAAAGAAGTTTCTTTATGATATAACATCATTTTTGGTATGTAAGGCAGCTGGAAAAAAAGGAAATGGAAATATGGAAAAAAGCCTACCGCAAAAAGTCAACGTAAGTATAAAATTTACCAAGAGGCAAATATATAAATTGATAAATTTTAAGAAATATTGACGTGGTAAGGATGTTCTGGTGAGAACTTAATTTTTTTTATAGAAAACAGGATATTATAATACACCAATTTTTGGGAAAAATATAGCTGGGATACATTGAAAATTTAATTGAGTAAATTATAAACGCTTGTTTTTCAATTAATATTGTAATTATTCTTACAAGATTTACCACATGAC
The DNA here is from genome assembly GCA_916048095.2 of Sacculina carcini. Lineage (NCBI taxonomy): Eukaryota > Metazoa > Arthropoda > Thecostraca > Sacculinidae > Sacculina > Sacculina carcini. The sequence goes on along the minus strand of OU696575.1, from coordinate 10,413,719 downwards.
GTGGTTTTCGGTGATATTGTGTGGTAATAAATATGTTGTCCATAATATAAGAATTTTTACTGTTGAGAACATTGATTTATTTTTGTTCTTTTTTTACTTATTTTATTTACAACTAACCCAATTTGTTGTAATTCTATAAGATAAACTCCTAATATTCTCACTCGTTATCATTTTATATAATATTGCTCTTTTAAAATAAATAGATGTTCATTTTGACATTAATATAAACTAGAAAATCAGCACATAATTAAGTTAATGAGTGTAAACACAACCCTATATCCACTACAAAAACATTATATATCTGTGTATAATACAAAATTTACTGTCGAATATACAATTATGGTTATCAGAAGAATAGTATAATTTACTGCCATCAGAATAATAGTTTTTAAAGCGTTGGTATTATATTTGTCCTACAAAAAGAATATAATATACTGTGCCATTTTTAAAAATTTGTCACTTGAAACATTATAAAAACATTAAAAACATTTCCCCTACCACAAAGTGGTTAACTAAAATCATCCAGCAAAATTCTACAATTTCAATTATATAGTAAACAAACCCGACTACATATATCAGATATAATTACACACAAAATGGTGAGTAAAACCTCGCGATTTTCGAATAAAACAGCTGACAAACATAATTTGGTCAAACATCAGCTTGACAGACAGCTGGTGTGAATTTTGCTAAAGTGTTTTTGATGGGACACACAAGCGGTAATAGCGCAAGTGTCACCACGCCACAATAGGCGGATAAATCTCGACTTGATGTGTTTTCATGAATCATACAACGCAGCTCGACTGTATGAAAGATGTCCTTTCATCTCGAGAACTGTCTCTGTGTGCGTTGAATGACCGCATGAAGTTGAATAAATTTTGTCAGAAAAACCATTTTGGATTTACTAGTCAAATGAAGGCTTTTAAAATTGAGGCCGAGTTAGTTAAATGATTTTGATCCAAACAATTAAAATATTAATTATCCAGAACGTAGACCAATGTTTAAACATCTAAGCGGAAAAATTGAAAAATCAATTTCAGAAAAGAGGATTGCGCTAGACACAAAACAAATCATGACTTTATACCAATTTTACAAAATAATATGTTCAATAAGAAGTTAGTTCATTTAAAAAAAACTGAAATATTTTATTATTGAACGTTATATCAATTAGACTAATTATGCAATTTAAGAATACATATGGTATATATTTAAAAGAGCGTCTAATAACGCTAAAATAACACTAAAATGGCTTATAGGAATTTTGAAAGGCACAAGATCTGACGGTCTATAATTATGTAATTTGTATGCACAGAACTCTCAAGAGCGATGAGTATGTGCGTCGAATAGAGGCGAGATATGAAATCAGTTTCCGTTTGAGTGACGCCACGATGATGTCAGTGTTGAATTGCAAATCACTGAGCGATAAAGAGAGCCCATAGCGGACCCAAAAGGCAACTTTGTGTGGCAAGTTTTGAGCGCGCGTTTCGGTCTAGTTTTGAGCGCGCGTTTCGGTCAAGTTTTGAGTGCGCGTTTCGGTCAAGTTTTGAGTGCGCGTTTCGGTCAAGATTTGAGTGCACAATATTTGAACGCAGACTGCAGTTCCCATTTTTTCCCAGAATGATATCTCGTTTGTTTCACAATAATCGTGGCAAACTCAAACTGAAACAATGCAAATCAGATTCACACGCCAAACGCACACAAACAACAGTCAATGTGAATTTTCAAGCTATCCGAAGGGACTGCAAACGCATTTGGAATTGAGAGCAGCCAGTACAGTTTCTCAATACAAACATATTTCTCACCCGGCGCATTATAATGAGCTGGGATCCGACAAACTTCCACAGCAGTGGCGGTGACAAGAGGGGAGGCTTAGAGGAAACCTCAACAAAAAATATGCCAAGCCCCCCTGAGTCCACCCCCTACATTCAGACCATGAGCATTTCAAATGTAGTTTTTCGCCAGGCTCCGCGTGTTTTCCCAGCCCCCCCTCTGGAAAAATCCTGGCGCCGCCACTACTGCACAGTCTACAGTCGGGTGCAGTCGCATTAGTAAGCAAAAAAAACAACGCAAAACAGACGAAATCAACGCGCATTTGGAAAATTGAAAAGTGCCAAATTGTGCACCTTATTTGCGCAGACAAAATGCACACACACACACACACACACACACACACACACACACACACACACACAAACTGGTCATTGCTGTCGGGAGCATATATATGAGGGGTTCACAAAGGGTGCGAACCCGGTTCCAAAGGGGTGCGAATATGCCTGTGCTGTTCGGACAAGAAATAATGTAATTTTGAACCAAATATATTTTTGGCTTATACATACACATTTTTCTTATTTGAAATTTAACCAGAATGAATGAAAACAATGTTATTACGTCGTTTTACATTTTTAATTTTTATATATAGCTAACATAAATCACGGGGGTGAGAAATGACCGCCGATTTTAAAAGGACGCAAAAGCTGAGACAGTTTCAGAGCTACTGATTTAAGTGACACACGGGCATTTAAACCCGAGTCCCTGTGCAAATTGGATTGTACTGAGAAAAAAATATAAATACGAACAAAGATAGCGAGAAATTGCATTGAAAAATAGACAAACTGAAATGGAATGAACAGAAAATTTGCAGAAAAACAAAACAAATCTGTCAATTGGATAACAATTTTTGGGTTAGCCACATTTCAATTTAACTATAAAGTGCGTGTTTTAATTAATATGCAATAAGCAATGTAAGCCAGAGTAAAAAACCGGTTTTCAAACGTTTGATATGTGGAAAATATTTCTATAACAAACTCGCTACAATCAAGTAACTAGATTGCAACGTTTTCTTTTTAAATGAACTTACATGCGTCGTTACTGTTCAAAAGATAGACACACACACCCTCATACACACACACATACACACACACACACACACACACACACACACACACACACACACACACACACACACACACACACACACACACACACACACACACACACACCGGCACACACACAGAGGCACAAACTGACTAAGCACAACGAATGCTCTTGATTAAGAACTTGTTCGGCAAACACCAAAGTTAAATCAAGCCCAGTAAGCACGTGTGTGTGTGTGTGCGTTTAGTTTAGCATTAGTCAACACAAATACACACACAGACACACAGACACACACACACACACACACACACACACACACACACACAGACACACACACAGACACACACACACAGACACACACACACACACACACACACACACACACAGACACACACACACACAGACAAACACACACACACACACTAGCGAGTCATTTGCAAATTAATGAGTGTGTGTTTCAACGCCAAATATAACCCAAGGGGCCACAAGGTTCCATATATAAATAAATATATATATATATATATATACATCATATATTAGCGTAGCTATAATTCAAAATCGTTGAACCCATATCTCGTTGAGTTAGAGATACTCTTACGTTATATATCCCAATAATTAATGATAAATGTATTTCATAGTGTAGTGATATTTGTTGTTGTTATTTCTGTTAGTGACTGACATCATTGATCTGGCGATTGATTGCGATTGTTTACATGCATTATATATGTGAGTTTTTTGTGCGATTGTTTATGTGCGGTTTGCAGATGTGTATGCTGTGCTCTGAGTTATGAAAAACCTATCCTTAGGCAATGAGTGTTTGTATTGAGGCATTAGATAACACCACAATTTTAATAACTCAATCATAGTAAAGTATTCACCATAGTAAGTAGTAATCATAGAAACAATTTTAATAACTCAATCATAGGTATGTAGGTAGTATTTACGGCCTGAACAGTTAGACTTGGACCCAAGTGTTGGTTCGGGGGAGGATATGTATGTATGGAAATGCAAGTTTGAAGCACTTATGCATGCCGTTAATCCAGAAGAAGAAATGCTGAAGCTCACATTGCTCGGTGTCTACCTGTCGTGTGATTGTCACAAATTTGTGAAAAGAGCTCAGTCGTATGATGAAGCAATCAGTTTGTTATCGTCTCGGTATGTCAAGCCGAGAAGTGTGATTTTTGCTAGGCATTGTCTGACTTCGAGAAGGCAAGAAACAGGTGAATCTCTCAACGCGTATCTTGAGGCTTTGCAGTCCCTATCAGCTGAATGTGGCTTCACTGACGCGAGGGCGGAGGAAAATATAAGTGAAGCGACACATTCATTAATGGGATCTCATCGAACTTGATACGTCAGCGTCTGCTGGAAAACTTGAATTAGAGTCTGGATGAAGCTACAGCTCAAGCACGAGCACTGGAGAGAGCACAAATATAGTCGGAAGCCTATGGAATCGAACATCCTTCTACGTTTGAGGTGAATGATGACGGCGTGGCTCAATCATCGGAGGAATGTGGTATGTCGGCGAACAAAAAACAACAAGGATCAAAACTTCATCGAGACTACTGCTGCGGTCGTGAAGAGGTGTGACTTTTGTGGTGGACCAGCTCACCCAAGGTTTCGTTATGGGGCACGCAATGCTACATGTCATAGTTATGGGAAAGTGGGCCATTTCTCGAAAGTATGCCGGTGGGAATCATAAAACAAATCTTCAAAAGGCCTGTCGGCTTCTATGAACTTTCTCGCTGCTGTCGCCAATGGCATCACACATGGCTTGAAGTTAGCTGTGTGTACGATCAGTGTGTAGATCGGGGAAGTACGAGAAGTTTCACCAGGTTGGCTCACGCCCAAAAATTGGGTCTACATATTCAGGCTGCTTCGGGTACCGTTAGTTTGGCTGCAACCCAGCATCAAACCAGCATAATTGGAGAATGTGTAGCTGATATTATAACACAAGAAGACGTATTCAGTGACTTCCGCTTGGCGTTATTGGAAGATTTATGTGCACCAGTGTTGTTGGGTCAACATTTCATGATGGCCTATGACTGTGTCACCATGAAATTCGGTGGGGCAAAGCCGAGCATGGATGTTTGCGGCCTGGTCCCTGCCAAGGTGCAGGCTCCGTCGCTGTTCACGAGCTTGTGAGCGGACTGCAGGCCAATACAAACGAAGACCAGACGACGTTCTCACGACGAAGGCGCATTCATCAAGACAGAGGTTAGTAGACTTTTTAGTGAAAAGATGATAAGGTCCAGTTCTAGTCCATGGAGAGCTCAGGTTCTCGTGGTTAATTGATAAAATGGAAAGCCAAGAATGGTTATTGACTACTCGCAAACTATCAAAGGCTTCATGAAATTAAATGCATATTCATTACCGAGTATCAGCGAAATAATTGATAAAATTTCGCAATACTCTTATTTCAGCTCGATAGATTTACGGCAAGCTTACCACCAGATTGCCCTTCATCCCAACGACCGCAAGCTTACGGCATTTGAAGCAGACGGTAAACTGTTTGAATTCACAAGAATAACTTTTAGGGTAACGAATGGAGTAGCGTGTTTTCAAAAAGTGCTCAGTGACATTGTTCAAGATGAAAACCTTCAAGATACATTTGCCTATGTAGATGATGTGGTTATGTGATCCAAGCAGTTAATGTGTTGCAAGCAGTTGATGTGGTTATGTGGTTATGTGACCCAAGCAGAGCATGATAATAATCTTAATTTTTTTTTTATGAAATCAATAGAAAAATACCAAGTCGCATTTAACTATGACAAATGCAATTTTAACAAAATGTCCATAAAAATGTTGGGTCATGTGATTGAAAAGGGTAGCATTCGTCCGGATCCTGACAGGTTAAGAACGCTGATTGACTTAACAAAGCCCCATGATGACAGGTAGTTGAAACGTGCGGTGGGTATGTTTTCCCACTACTCTAAGTGGATACCGTGTTTTTCGGAAAAGTTACGTCCCCTGGTGGACACTCATTCGTTCCCGTTATATCCTCCCGCTGTGTTGGCGTACGAGAATATGAAGCGAGATATAGCTAAAGCGTCACTTGCTCCTCTAGATGATTTGGCTCAATTTGTGATAGAAACAGATGCCTCCGACAACGCGTTGGCCGCTACTCTTTCGCAAAACGGCAAACCCGTCGCATTCTTTTCGAGGACGTTGAATCCCACCGAGCGACGACATTCTTCCATTGAGAAAGAAGCCGCTGCAATTGTCGAGGCGATCCGGCGCTGGAGATACTTGCTTTTGGGACGGCATTTTAAATTGATTACGGACCACAAATCAGTATCGTTTATGTTCGACAAAACGAGCAGAGGAATGGTGAAGAACGATAAGACCGCTAGATAGAGGATGGAATTAGCATGTCACAGTTACGAAATCTCGAATAGACCGGGTGAAATGAACGTGACCCCCGATATGATTTCGCGTGCTGACGTCGTAGTCTCGGTTAAAGTTGACAAATTAGCTGAGCTTCATGAGAGCTTATGTCACCCGGGAATCACGAGGTTACGGCATTTCGTGAAAGCGCGAAATTTACCGCATACGTTAGATGAAGTGAAGAAAACTGTGGGTGGTTGTCACACATGTGCTAGGTTTTAACCCCAATTTGTGAAACCCTATAATACCTTGATCAAGGCTACTCGACCTTTTGAAAAACTTAGCTTAGATTTTAAAGGACCACTTCCATCTGTCTCTCATAATAAGTACCTTTTTGTGGTGGTCGATGAGTATTCTAGGTTTCCTTTTGCTTTTGCAACTCCGGATACTTCGTCGTTGTGGGCAGTTCGTTGTCTAACAACACTATTCGCTGTTTTTGGTATGCCTGAGTGTGTGCATTCAGATCGAGGCACAAGCTTTTCCTCTCAACATTTCCGAGAATTCATATTATCCAACAACGTGATCCAAACTTTCACAACAGCTTATAATCCACAAGGAAACGAGCAGGTGGAACGTTATAACGGAGTAATATGGAACTCATTGCAAATGGGCTGTTACTCGCGCAACCTGAAAATCAGTTGTTGGGAGCAATTACTCTCTGTGGTGCTGCATTCACTGCGTTATTTGCTGTGTACAGTAACCAATGCCACTCGTCACGAACGACTTTTTCGTCACAAACGGAGAACGACTAACGGACTTCCATTGCCGACTTGGCTGTTGACTGCAAAACGAGCCTTAATGCGTTGTCTTCAGTGTAGTAAGTATGACCCTGCGGTACAAGTCGTCAAGATTATTGAAGTAAACTATATGTATGCCAGAGTACGCTTGCCTAGTGGGCGCGAACCACTCGTGTCATTGAGACATTTGGCTCCTGCAGGACTGTGTCAAGATGCTCCTGTGGTCCACATCGAGGACGGTCCCTCTGAGGTCCACCGAAGTCCACCTGAGGTCCTCCTGAGGTACCAACAGAGGTGCCTCGACCACCGGACGACAATCACTCTACTGAGCCCGGAGCCTCTTGTGGTTGTAAAAAGAAAAAAACACAAATTGGGAACGTATAATTCTAGACTAAAAACACAAAGGAACTAAACGCCACAGCACCACACCAATTCAACTCTCCATCTCCCGCGCTCGCCACACCAAACACCACCAGCAACACAACAACCCCGCGATACACCCACATTAGCACTGCCACCCTTCTCCAACCAGACTTCCGGCTGCTTCAGTGCCGCCGCACCGAACTCCTCTCAGCATATTGTACAAAAACACACACGCAGTCGCGCGCACGCACACACACATACATACGCGCGCACGCACACACACACACACACACATGCTAATCAAACACTCCGCAGAACAGGTCACGCAAATACGCACATACATACACACATGTGTATAACTCACAATATACGACAACGCACGACTCACACAAGCACACACACACATACACACATGTTCGTGCAATTACACCCCTATATAGCATTCAGCGGTCAGAGAAGAAACTGTTATCGGTGAAGAGGCGGGTGATGATCGGTCCATGATTAGGCGTTCGTCGAGGAGCAGGCGACCGCCCGTTCGCTATGCTGATTATGATACGTGATTATACTCTTAATGTACATGCTCGGTGTGAATGTTTGTGATTATGTGTGTATGTGTACGTGCAGAACGAAGGCGGTGGAAGTGAGACATCGTTGCATGCACATTGACACCTCTGGTGGTGATTGGGTGCAACAGTTATTATACTCTTTATGTGAACGTTGTGTGAATGTTCTGTGTGAATGTGTTTGGGCGGACGGTGGATATAGTGATATTTGTTGTTGTTATTTCTGTTAGTGAGTGGCATCATTGATCTGGACATTGATTGCGATTGTTTACATGCGTTATATATGTGTGCTTTTTGTGCGATTGTTTATGTGCGGTTTGCAGATGTGTATGCTGTGTTCCGAGTTATTAAAAACCTATCCTTAGGCAGTGAGTGTTTGTATTGAGGCATTAGATAACACCACACATATATTGCCTCTTTTATGAGCCAAAATACATGTATCTGTTACATGGATTGTATGTTATTGTTTGTATATTTTATGATATAAAAGATATAATCCTATGCAGAAAATACCGAAGAAAAACATAAATCGTTTTTTTACAAAAATAATTAAAAGTTCAGGAGGCAGATTAATACAAAAAAGTCATTATTTTAATTGTGCAAATTAATCGGAAGCACAATTTTTCAGCGCCAAAATTATTAATAAAGAAATTTAACAAATTTTACTTAACAAATAAATAATAAATTATAAGAAGTATTTAATTAATAAATAAACACCATGCATATTTAATATATATAAGCCCAGCCTCTGGTTGGCGGTCTTTTTTGACAGCTAAATATTTCGTTTGTTCCGTTGGAGGAAATATCTGATAACTGCATATTTTTTCATACATCAGTCCTGTTTATTGTCGCTAGAAACTAACTTGTTGACACAAAAGTCATGCATAGTCAATATATTCGGTGACATTCCATATGATGATTTGGTTTTCTGATAGTCGATATGTGTGTGTTTACCGTAAGACGTTAAGAGCATCTGTCCATTAGGCCCACATCACTGTTCAGGCCTGAAACACTAGGTTATTAGTAGCATGATCAAATAGGCCTATGGAAAATTTTAATTTTTCTCCGGAAGTATTGTTCAAATGCTCTGTTTGTTCCACATATACTAAATGCCGAAAAAATCATCCTTTCCTATCATTTACGAGTTAATTCGCGCTTTTCATTAAACTATTGCACATGTTTGTACTTTATTAACATTGATATAATTCATGCTATAATCAAGCTAGTTCTTTTGGATAAATAAAACCTTGGCAGACCGAAGTTTTCACCCTGAAATAGCTCTGGCCATTGAGCCGACTATAAAAACATGGATTATAATTATGATCTGCCGATCGTGAGATCCTTGTAGTCGTGCTAGGCTAATATGCTGTGGTCGTTTGTGAAAAATTCTGAGTCCCTTTAATTTCATTTCATATAATAGGAGTTTCCAATTTTGTTTATAAAGATTTAGAATTGATCTGTATCTGTTTATGCTCAATGTGCATGGATATTGCCGTCATGCAAATTATAACGTTCACTCTCTTCCCATTCCACCTTGCTCATTGAATTAAATATTAATATTATTATTAATAAAATGAATAAAACAATTCCCTTTTCTCACTTTTCCATTTGCTGATGAAAATCTAAGATATGATAATTGATTTCTATAAGAGATTAGGCTTGTGAACGTTGTTTCTCCTAAATGTTGCACAAACGTTGCATAGCTGCATGCAATCATCCACTCGCACGCACATCTAATGCTCTGGAGAAATGAGCACAACATGCGGAGACAGAAAAAGAATGGTATGCTGTACACATGCCTAACGTCTTAATATAAAGTTACGCCAGTGTGTGTGTGTATGTATTGTGTTGATATGTATTTGTATGTATCTCGGTGAGGAATACGTGAACAATTTCTTTTGTAAAGAGAAAATCGAACGTTGAAAACCATATACAAAATTGAAAACCAAAGCTGAAGGATATTTGAAGGGACCGATGCTAAAAAATGGATAGTGTCTATAGCACGTACTCGTTTTTGTAATTTCGTATTGAATAATTTAATTGGATTTAATAATTGTGTTTTTACAAATAACTGCCTATTGTTTTATCAAGTTGCTGCTGTTGTACGCAAGCACTTGTTAAATTTTTCCGGTAAATTCACGGTCTTTAACTGTAAATTACATTGAAAACAACAATGTCTTGAGAAAGGTACCAAACTGATACCAAATTTTACATCCTATTGTCAGAGAAACGCATTAAAAAATTGGGAAAAAATTAGTTGGAGATATTATGATGTTTTTGTAAAATGTACAGGTGAATTGTAAAATTGTGCAAAAAATATTTGTTTTATCAGAGAAAAATGTTATGTCGTTAATTGTGTGGAGTCTTTTTGTATTTTTTCTGGTCAAAAGATGATTTAGTGCGTTGAAAATCCATTTGCAATGCCATTACATATCATCAAAATCGACCTGATACGCGATTTTTCATCAAACATCTGCAGAAAATAATTGAAACTTCTCAAAACAAAACACTTGAAAATTGCGGTCATATAAGTGATAAGAAGACTGGCGTACACACACATACACACACATACACACACATACCTCATTGATCAATCGTTCTGATATTGAATCGACACATGACAAAGCCAGACTACACGCAAGTTTAAGAGTGCAAAACTCCATTGAACCAATGCCAAGAAAATACAAGCAGAAGTCAAGTACTCAGGATCATCAAGGACTTTATGAAATAGTCACATAAAGAACAGATACAATAATGGTGTAAAATGATATATTTCAGAAAAACAAAAATTGCTCGTGAAAAAACAAATGATTAACATTTACATGTGGAAATGTACACGTAGCAAACGTTTCACATTATAAATAATATTAAATTGTAATTAAGCAGTGGTGTGTGCAGAAGTTTTCAAAGAAGGAAGGACCCAAGTGGGGGCTTATAAAAATTATTTTATATATCCAATATAAATAGCATACATCTGAAACCGAAAAATGGGCAGAACTCTTACGCCCTGCACATGTATTAAAATATTTACATAAATATATTTGTGTAAAAATACAGTGGAATTTCCCAAATAGCGGACTCCTCCAAATAGCGGAAGCCTTCAAATAGCGGAATGATCTATTGGTCTCCACTCAAATAGCTAGATGGTATAGATGAGTGGTATATTAGGGCCGACTATAGACATATGCACAGACATATTATTGGGCATAGGTAAACTAGACGGTCGCCTAGAACCCCAGATTGTTGAGAATCTCGCACAAGAATCTCACAGGAATGTATAGCTTCGTATAACATTGACAATTCCGGTTACTATTGTATCGGAGACTAATTATGTGTTCAGCATTGATGAAACGGGTCTCTCCTGCAAACTGCGGCATACCAAAACCATGTCATCCAGAGGAGAAGGCCGCAGAGCTGAATAATTTTCTGGAGTAATGAAACGTTTTGGTAGAGTAATATGAGAAAGATGCAAATTGGTAAATGATAAATGAAGATTTTGTGAAAAATGAACGATTCACAGTACAATGTTATAATGGATATTCACTGCTGCACAGGAATCCTCCAAATATCGGATACCTAAAATAGCGGACTTTTTTTTCGGTCTTTTTGAGTCTGCTATTTGCAGAGTCGACTGTGTGTCATAAATGTTTGCAAAATTGCCTAGTATAAGATAACAATTTTGAAAACAAAAAAACTTCTGAATGTCTTTCTGATTTAGCGGTATTGTTACATAGAAATAAATAGATTATACGAAGTGTGTGCTGCACCTTGATCAAAAACGATTTCAGAAGGAAGAACAAATTCATAAAATAACAAACCACAACATGAACTTGAAAGGAACAACAAAAACAACAACCGTGTATTTGATATAGCGCACTAATCAACAAAGGCGCGATAAACATGAGATATAGAGATACAAGAGCAATAATTACATCAAAACGGTAGCTCAAAAAGAAGAAAAAACAAGAGCTAGCAAGGACAAGAATATAACAGGGAAGAAAAACACCGAATTATTTTATGGTGAAAAAACCCCACAAAGACATGAACTGACAAATACGAACACTGGCGCACGTCACATACAAGCACGATTAGCACAAACATAAGATCAGGGGCTGTGAGCGGAATCAAAAGCACAACAGGAAAACAAAACACAAAGTTAAGTGCTATTAGTAAGAATATATACATGGCGAGAATATGGAGATACGAAAATATGGAGATATATATATACAAAAGTAGTGTCAATGCAATCTATAAGGTGTGAGCGGCGACGGAAGAAAGAGCAGGTACTTATGCAGCGCAGAGGAAAAGGAAGAATATGGTTTATGACGAAGGATATGAGGAGGAAGAGAGTTATATAATGGGGGGGGCAGAAAGATATAAAGACTTCGCAGACCAATTTGATAAGTGGTCGGCGGGAGGGCAAACAAGAGGTGCAGGACGGCGGCTGAAAGGACGATCAGAGAAGGTAAAAAGTGAGAGCAAGTACGAGCGAGGAGAAGATGTGTGGAGTAGTTTAAATACAATGCAACACATCTTATGTTGTATCCTTGAAAGAGCTGGCAGCCAGCCGAGTTCTCGGATATGAGCGGAGGTGGGTGTCTTAGGAGGAAGGCGAAGAACGAAACAACAAGAAAAAATGATGATATATTGAAGAGAGCGAATGGACTTCTTAGGAAGATGAAAGAATAAGGAATTACAATAGTCGAGACGAGAAAAAATAAACGAGTTCACTAAGAGGAGAGCAGACGCAATATCAATATGAGAGCGTATCGGGTAAAATTGGCGCAAGGTGAAACGACAGAGGCGGGAAATTTTTTAAAGATGCTGAGAGAATGTTAGAGTGGGATCGAGAACAACACCTAGATTACGTATATGAGATAAAAGAGGCAAGTTGACAGAACAAGCAGCAGTACTGGGAGGGTGAAATAAGAAATAATGAGTTTTTTTCAGGATTCAAAAGGAGATTTCTTGAGGACGCCCAGGCAGCGATGCGCGATAGAAGTTGAGAAATTAGACCGATATGGGTTGGCGACCAGTGATCAAGTTTGAAAGCCACTGGCAAGATAAATCTGTTCTGCTCCACGATGACGTCATCCAGTATCGATTTATTGGTCGCCTTTAATTCATTATTGTTGCTAAATCTAATTATCCGAGCGTACTGTTCTCCAATCTCATCTAGATAATTCACCCGCACACACATACATGCATTCGCCACACTTAACCGCCGATATTTTAAGTACACAAACACAAACAATCCATATCTAAATAAATAGGTCTAAACCAGCAGCACAGATAAAACCAAGGCAAATAACATAAACTGAAGGATACACCGAATAATACCAGCGTGTTGCGATCCTAGGGAAAAATTATACACAAAGCAATGATGAACTACTGTGATAATATCTACAGCCAGTCCTTAGGGAGTAATAACAAGGCGGATGATTGCTAGCTTTCCCTACTGACTCGTCATACTCTAAGAGCCTTGAAACAATACATAAAGAAAAAAATAATACTGTATAAGGAAAATTATGAGCGTTTATAATAATGGGTTTACGTAGGTAATTATGCGGACACGGTCCTCATATGTGGGATGATTTAACCAAATACTAGAGATAGTATAGCAAATATTAGGGATGGTAAACGCATATGCAAGTAAAGATGAGGTAATGTTATTTGGCGGGAGGCAAAATGGTGATAAAACTACATGATCTCTATGATACAGTATTCGTAATAAGGATGTAAATATATATTCAATAATAATCTATAGGCTAAAAATAGCTCGAAGCTGTGTGTGTGTGTTTGCTTGTATATGTGTGTGTATATGTGTGTATGTATGTGTATATGTGTGTATATGTGTGTATGTACGTGTATATGTGTGTATATGTGTGTGTGTGCATAAGTGTGTGCATGTGACATTTGATACACATTCTCAACAAGTCAAGTAGCAAATTATTCCATTACTACCTGGTTGGTATTATATATTATACTACCTGGTTGGTATTTTATATTATACTATCTGGTATGGTATGTTGTGCTGCGCTTCAATTGGATTTTTTATTTAAATAGCGAATATAAAAACCCGTTTCTGGGTTGTTTCTGTTTGTTCCTCTTGTCACGGGGAATTCAAGCCAAATGAAATAATGAGCGAAAAATTCACATGTGCAATTCAAATGAAAATTTTGTATGTAGTCATTCCTAACAAAAAAGTTTTTTTTAATAAAGAACAAAATACTTTTTGTCAAAATGAGAATTGCAAGTTTTTTTTCAGGAAAATTTGCCAGTCTACAGCACAATTTTCTATTGAATAAAACAACTTTATGCACCGTATATAACCGTTTATGTTTGCACAAATTTGCAACGATAAATTAACCGGAGGCAGCAAATTTAATTCGAGGAAAAATGGGTATGCAATCAAGTAGTGTCTTGACAGTGGGTAGAAATGCCCCAAAAGTTAGTCGGAATGTAAATCTCGTGAAAATAGTCTAGCTGGACTTATGAAGAACTTTCAGAACAACTTTCAGTAGTAATTCGCCATACAGCATTAACTAACTTGCCTATACTTAACGAGATGATAAAAAGTTGATAAAGTGTTGAAAATTTATAATTTTATTATTTTTAAAACATAATTCTAAAATATATGCTTCTGACTCAGCCAAACGTCTATTTAGCCACATATTTCCGAGAGTATTCTGTTCTTTGTGTGATCTGTGTTGGCTCCGAATGCGACAAGAATAATTCTACTCCGCGCTCAAATCATTGCCACAAATGTGTCAACATTGAAATCTGATCTTTACGTTCGCAAGATTTTGATGTCTTTCAAACTGAACGGCAATTTCATCACGGACATTCAATATCACAATAAATGCCCGCTTTTCGCACATGATTCAGGCAAAACCAATTTGCAAAATTGTAACGAATTTCAAACACGGACAAAAACACAAAATAATACCCCGGTCAGAACATCGAGAAATTATTGAAAGATACGACAAAAATTGTCTAAAAAACAATGCAAAAATCAAGTGTTTTGAGTTATATTTATGTATGCTCAATCGAATAAAACTTGATATATTTTTACTTGTATATGGGTCAGCTTATACTTAAATTACCACTTTGTATGCAGTATTTAAAGAGAAATATCAATGTAAATATAAAACATCTAACAATTTAACCCCACAATAACAAATAGACGTACATGAACATAACAAGAGCATACACAGCTTCTATAGCACACCATATACGACAAAGGCTGAAAATAGATTCCCGCATAAGTGACATAGAGGAGTAGACAAGGTCACAAGACGGGGACTCCATTCAGCCAATCAGCGGCGAGTTGGTCACAATCTCGATGCCGCAGGGCAATTACACGCACGGGCGCACGTGTGGTGACACACACACACACACACACACACACACACACACACACACATACACACACACACACACACACACTTACACAACTGAACTGTCACTGACTCAAACTGTCAAGACAGGAGAAGACTGCAAAGAGTTACAACTATATCTGGACAATCTGAACTCATGGAGTAAAAAATGGCAGATTAATTTCAATAGAGAGAAATGATACATCATCAGGTTTGGCAAAGGAATGAGAAGGCCAAATTGGAGATACCCAATAGAAGAATCAGTTCTGAAGGAGGCAGATGTTGTGAAAGATTTGGGAATCAAAATAAATTCGGATCTGACACCAGAAAAATACATAAGCGATATAGTCAGAAAAGCAAACTACAAAGTAGCAAATATGAAAATGGCGTTCACATACATGGATTTTGACATGATCACAAAATTGATGACTACATTGATCAGACCAATCCTCGAATATGCAGTATGTGTGTGGAGCCCTCACCTGAAAAAAAAACATATTGAAAAACTAGAAAAGGTGCAAAGATCAATGACGAAATGGACGCCAGAATAAAAAAATGGGTATGAGGAGAGATTGGAGAGATTGAACTTGCCTACACTCAAAGAAAGAAGAGAGAGCAGACATGATAATGATCTACAAGTGTCTTACAGGCAAAGAAGACATTCAAGTTGACAAATTATTTGAAATATCAACATCTAAACGAGGACAAGATCAAAGGCTTTTACAAAAAAGGATTCGCAGGGACGTTGAGAAATACAGTTTTCCAAACAGTTGCATCAATCAGTGGAATAATATACCGGCAAACATAACAGACCAAAGGACAATAAAACAATTCAAAGAATATTATGACAACTGGAAGGCGGGACCCACGAGTCTCTGACTCTGTCTCGCGTTGAACAACTCGGTGAAAAACAACTAGGTGAGAAACACGCTTTAACAAGCCCTGTTACACGCCGTTTACCAACTCAAACAACATATATATTTATATATATATTATATTTGATATGATACCATATATTCGATATGCCACTCAAATGATACACATACATGAATAAAAAAATCTAGATAGATAGGCTAACTCCAAAGATCAAGCAAACTTCAAAAGCAAAAGCAAGCAAGCATCGTCCGCCTCGTAGCCGAGTGGCTAAGACGCCCGCTCTGTGCACGAGAGTTCCAGGGTTCGATTCCCTGGCGAGGTGAAACGTTTGGGTTCGTTTCTGAAGGGGTAGCCCAATTGTCGCACTGCGGGTTTTGTGTGCGCGCAGCCGTGCAAATTTCTATGCTGGCGGTGACTGCAAAACCCGTGCGGCCGGACCTGCGGTGTGCCAGCCGGGGCCGTGAGGCTTTGCCCACGCATAAATTCACGCGAACATTAGCCTTTCCATTGCTGTGTTCAAATGCGTAAATTTATATATTATATAAGCAAACTTAATTTGTTTGAACTTACCAACAAAGTAATGTACTTTATAATTGGCACATGAGTAGCTTTCCAAATAGAAAAATGTTGTCTGTATGTGGATACTTTCTGTACAGTTTGCAGATTCTCTGATATTCAATAAACTCACACTTTAAAGCTTTAGATCTTTGAGCCGTAGACAATATCCTACTATAGATAAAACAGGCATGCAACCATGCATTTATGCGTGTGATTCGGATCGTATATGTGCTGTAATTAAACTTAAGGTTTGAACCGTACAAATGTACGGGTTTGAACTTCACACCTCTGGCCATTAAGTCGTAAGTAATTGTACGACCGTACAATGACAAGTGCGAAATCAACTAAAAGCTCAACTATTCAATCTCCGTCATTCAGGTAATGGCACTACAAGAACGACTAATGAACATGGAGAAATACACAACATCATTTTCACAAATTATACGCATTCATTGAAGAAAGAGCATGTTCAAGGTGCATGTGCATGTGTGTGTGTGTGTTTGTATGTGTGTACTAAATCAAGCAAGCGGAAAGTCAAACAAACGGGAAATCAAGCAAGCGGCCGTTTAGGCCTGATCTGATTGTGCAAAAAGCGGACGTACACAGTCATAAGTAGGGCTGTCAAAAAGTAACCTAAAAATAAGAAAAAGTAACTTTATTTTCGAGAAGAGGTAACCTAAAAAAGTAACATAAAACTAACATATGATCCCTCAAAAATGTCATTTTTTGCAGTTCTGACGAAAGAAAATACACCAGTCCCTCTTTTCCATCCTCTCTTCGATCTGCTCTTCGATGTGCCACTCGATATTTGATAGGGTCGCTTCAAAAAGTATCATTGAAACAATATCATATCATATCAAGTATTTGTCACCAACATATAATTTACACCATCGTTGTGACATGGACCCACATAAGCATGCGCTTTTTCATGTGGGCCCTTAACAATGAATAAACACAACGTACAAAATAGACGGTGACATCGTAACAAGACATAATTAATTACAACAAATATAGGCACACTGCTGAATCAGTCGATCTTCTCTCGACACGTCGAAGCATCACTGATTATTTACATTTTTATATATTGCGACCATTACTAAAACTATTAACATTTGCAATTAGTGTAATTCACATCTTATTCGCTCTCCACTTTAAAAGTACAATTTGATGGTTATGCTTTTTATGCGATGTTAGCCAAATAATGTTAAATCATTTATGGTGATTACACCAGTACAAATCACCATAAATGATTTAACATTATTTGGCTAACATCGCATAAAAAGCATAACCATCAAATTGTAATTTTAAAGTGGAGAGCGAATAAGATGTGAATTACACTAATTGCAAATGTTAATAGTTTTAGTAATGGTCGCAATATATAAAAATGTAAATAATCAGTGATGCTTCGACGTGTCGAGAGAAGATCGACTGATTCAGCAGTGTGCCTATATTTGTTGTAATTAATTATGTCTTGTTACGATGTCACCGTCTATTTTGTACGTTGTCTTTATTAATTGTTAAGGGCCCACATGAAAAAAGCGCATGCTTATGTGGGTCCATGTCACAACGATGGTGTAAATTATATGTTGGTGACAAATACTTGATATGATATGATATTGTTTCAATGATACTTTTTGAAGCGACCCTATCAAATATCGAGTGGCACAGATATTAAAGTGAAGATCAATTGCTAAATCCTAACAGCAGAAATTTTTACATTTCTTGATCTTCAGACCAGATATTCCAACTCTTTTCCTATTAAATCCTCATATAAACCGTTTTGTGCCTATTATCTGTAAACAGTTACCAAAGTCCATGGTAAAGTGGCCTAATAACAAGACAAATATCAAAAGGTAACCTGATGATAAAATGTAACCTAAAACCAAAAAAGTAACCTAACGATGAAAAAGTAACTTTTGGTAACCTAATAACTATTTTAATAATTATCGTACGCAACGTTTTCATGCAGTTCTAGGTAGCTTATAAAAAGTGACCCTTAGGTGAAAAAGTACCTTTATTGACTTTTGACATCCCTAGTAATAAGCAACCTAAGGTTAGGTTATCGGAGGCGTTTGCCCAACAGAAGTGGTGGTACACATTTAAGTCGGCAGAACCTCGCCATGAAACACTTCCTGTCAAAACAGTGCATTGGCTCACTTGTGCCTAATAGATTCAGTCGCTTGACTCTCATGGAATGCTTCCCTTATTTATGAAGGAAACCGCTCACTTCCCTACAAGTTGAACGCTGTATTCAGGCATCTGATGCGGTCTGCCGGTTTTCCAAACTGCTGCACGAGCGCAAACATCACTGTCATTTCTAAAAGGTCCTCGTCGCCCGCTGTTAGTCAGCCAATACCGGCCAATTTCAATAGCAACACTTGTATCGAAAGTGTGTGACCGCTTGATATCATGTCATTGTCATTAATGAGACCACAATTACTGCCTCCGAGTGAATTCAAATCAAATCTTGGTACAACTGATGCCTTAGTATCGATTACGCATTACAAACAGGATATTCTGGATCGTGTTCATGAGGGAAGATTAGTGTAGCTTGATCTCTGAGCAGCTTTCGATTCGGTCTGTCACAATACTCTGCTTGGAAAATTGCGTCGCTGATATATTTGCTCCCGTGAAAACAACTCGAAAAATAGCAAAAAAAACCTTAACATGCAGAAGGCGTACAAATCAGATTCAGTGCTGTTTCAGCCATCGGTCTACTGAAATATGGAACATGCCAGGTGAAGAAATGTGTCTTGAAAATAAGATGCGGAAAGTCAAATTGTCCGCAAGTAAAATATTGATGTTATATAGTGAATACTTTAAGATATTTACTGGTGAGAAATATATACAATTACAAATTTCGAACTATTCTTATATTCAATTAGATATATTTAATCATCGTTGCATTATATTTACTGTTGTTGTGCATTGTGTGTGTGTTTATGAGTAATTTAAATTACGTTACGTCAAATTTAATTTTAAATATGTTTTATCTCCATATATCGTTTCCAGCACTTCCCAAATTAGCCTTGTTTGTGGATATCAATAGTAACCAAGTTAAACACGGAACAATGTAAAAAAAACGATTATATCAAAACAGGTGAACTTACTTGATGCGTCGGCAAGCCACAGGGCGTACGGCCAGTAGATCCAATAGAACCGATGCTCGACACTGTTGATGCCCTGCACCGAATGCATCAGCGATAAACTGAAACTGGCCAGAAGATGCATCGAGTCCGATCCGGCCAGAGCCGTCAGGTAGCTGTTGGTCGACGAGCGCATTCGACGACGACTTAGCACCAGCATGGTCAAGCAGTTGCCGAAGAAACCCAGCGACGTTACCAGAGGAATAAGGAACGTCTGAGTGATGCGGCGAGTGTCCTCAACTTGTTGCAGCAGCGAAGACGCTGTCATATTGTTAGTGACGTTGTTCATGGAGATCTAAGATAATCCGGCTTTCGTAATACGAACTTTCATGATCCTCGGCAAGGTATGTGCTGTTCTGGTCTCTTCAGGCTCGATTTAATCAAAATCCATATTATAGGCAGTTCCGACATCGGCAGAAAATTTGACCACACGCATCAAAAATGTTTGTGCACAATTTCGCCGCATCTAATTTTTCACAACTCTAGCAATTAAGGTGAAATCACACGATTCATGTCTAAACTCGTACACAAATGCTAGCGCTAGAAAGACACAAATAACTACCAAAGTACAATGATTCAAGTGGTCGACGCTAGAATCACAAAAACATTGATTCTGCGGCCAAAATCACCAACCGACCAAATCCCTATCTCTGACGAAATACACCCGCAATTGGCCTGGCAGAGCAAGCAAACATTGGCCGATACAAAAATAAACACTCACAAACAGACACAAATACTTACGGGCACATACACGCGCACACAAGCCCACAAATATGTCCGACTGTCAGTCAATCTGTCTATCTTGCGATGCTGAGGAATTCTACGTTCGCAAATACCGAGTTCATCATGTTTGCCTTAGCTGAGATCCACACGCCCACACTGTGTTATGGCACAAAACAAGCGTGCTGGTAGATTCCGGCGATAAGAGGCGTTAAGGTGTGTTGCGCCTAATAAGGCAGTCTCTACTCAGCTATCGACAACGCACTACACTCAAATGGCGCGCAAAAAAAGAGCAGAAGCGCGCGCGCGCCAAAACTTGACGCCACTGATAAATAACCACGCCATACACACATGCACTTCGACTTGGCGCGCGCGAATGCAGCTAAAGCGCTTTCCGTTGACGCCGTGACGAAACTTTGGCCGCCAGAGGCGCCACCATCGCGAGCAGCCGATGAAACGGCGCGCATTAATCCGCCACCTCATTGCGATGTACAGCAGTTTCGCGCCATTTTATTGGGCAATTAATTTCGACAGCGGTTTGGCGCCAAAATCCACCACAAACACTCAAACAAACAAACACTTGTTGACTGTACATTGAAATTAAATAGAACCGCATTATCGTCTGAAATGAGTGCCTCGAAATTAACAAAAACACAAAAAACAAGTATAAAATTGAAGTAATCGTAAAAATATACCAAGTTACTTGAACAATTTATGAATAAAAATAAATAAATATAAGATATAAACAGTAATACAAAAAGTCCTCTGTATGGAAGTTTCAATGTGATGAACATATAAAATATGCCAATTAAATTATTGTGCTTGGCATTGTGAGCGCATGCAACGAAAATGTTATTACGATTACTCCAAGTTATTGAAATTCTGGTGTGTCTTAGAAGAATTATCAACCAAGAGTGATATTGAAGGATGCAGCATCAAAATAGCAATTGAAAAAATGGCCCAGCATTGGTTGATTGCTTTGTGCGAAAATGCCAATTGAATATTCGATAAAAAAAGACTAAAGCGACATCGACCTGAACCAAATTTTTCACTGTACAAAAAAAACAAATTTGAACCACAAAAACCAACGATAGAACAAAATCGACTAGTTTTGCCGCTCAACATTTTTTCATAACGTTTCGTAGCAAAAATATTTTATTAGTGAAATTTGAAACATAATTAAGTGAAATAATATAAATGCCTGAATATGTCAATATCACAGTATAAAAACAGTTTAATAGTTATATTTAGTCGTACTGTGATTCAGTAAAATTTTACGCTTTAAAAATGCTCAAATGAATGCATTTTATTCAGACGAAGATGGACGTATACAATTAGCAAGACAGTTTCCAGTTAGTTGAGAGTTATACGTATACAAGTGAAGGCTAATTTTTGTTTGATAATATCGTTTGCTCAAAATAAATATACAATTAACCAATTGTAAATTAAATGACTAATTTCTTCCCAAACTTCATAGAACAGATTTTCATTTACTGGTGAGATATTCATTTGTGGATTGTTTTGTCAATTTTCCACCAAATACCTAGATAAAAGTCGCCTGGTTGCGTGTTTTCATATAAATAACCGCATTTCCATTTGGAGAAATAATGTACAGTGTATCCCGGATGTAAGAGAAGCTTGGTTATAAAAGTGTACTTTTTCGGGCCCGTTTTCTATACTTTACATTATATTTCCCCCAGATTATTGTACACTGTATAACAATTGTGAATGGACCATAGGAAATTCTTCAATTACTTAATATGCAAATGTTAAAGACCGGAGCAGAAACTAGTCCATGCAGAACTATAACAATTCCATAGGAGCAGAATTTGCCAGCGAAGCTAGTTTGGAATACATCCATCATCATTGGTGCAGTAGCACGAAATTCCGAGAGCACACACATACACACAGACACACACACACATGCAAACATAGAATCCTCTTAAACATCCATTCGGCCATGTATCTCAATTTTCCTGAATTTATGGAAGTGTCAACATGGGCGTATCAAGGCAGCTGATTCGGTGGAGCTAGAATTGCTTGAATTGTCAAGCGTCATTCTATTATTCAATACCAATATTCCCCATAGACTCAAGCGTTAACAAACTAAAGGGAGTCAACGAATGTGAAATCAACCAATGGCGGCACTAGAATATTACACCAAAGGGACAGCAAAACTAGAAACCCCAACAATTAGGCAGTGGCGGACAGAGAAATTGTCAAAAACGGAGCTAAATTCAGTGCTCCGACATTAAATAATAAAAAAACCGAAAAATAATTCTGGATTGTACAAATACATATAATAGAAATACAAATACAAATTGGTGAGTACAAAAAAGACGCGATTACTACCGCGTCTATGCACACAGCCATTCTCAGCTGCTAATTAGTAGGTTATTAACATAAGATAATTATGGATAAAAACGAGGCAGAATTTAGATAACACAATAAATTATATTCCAAAATATATAATTCTTCAAATTCAATCTCTTATATAATATATATTACCAGCTTTCGCAGGCCAGAGGGGAGTATTGTGAAAAATCTGTCCACTTAAAACCATATATTTGAGATTATATGGCCAGTATTATTCGATAGATAGAACAATATATAATCAATGTTAAGTTATCAAAAATAAACAGAAAGTGTGTCTAGAAACGCCTAGTACATTTCACAATACAAGTGTCAAATAGTCTGGCTTAGATTTTTAACCAGCGCAATTTTTTCTGCGTCCGCACAAGAACTTTAAAAATGGTATAGAACATGATCATAATTATTATACAATATTTTATTGTTGAAAATATGTGACATCTAAGATGTAGATTTAGTTATTTTTTCTTTTGCATTTTAGAATTTGTACTTTTGTTCGAACTCTGTACCCATATATCTTTACGAAATAAACCGGAATCATATTTCAGTTATTATTCCATATTTGGTGCGGAATTTTAACCGGAAAGAAATTTCTTAGTAAATAATACGCATAAATTTTCCCTATTATTTTTCATTGCTAACAAATCAATTGATGTTTCAAAAAATTTGATAAAAATATGCAAAGAAAATGTCAGAAAAGCACGCAAAACCAAACACCAGGAAAAAACCGAATTGAGAGTGTATTTCCGATCAACACTCGATGACCACATGAAAGAAAAGTCACAATTGAGAAAACTTGACAAGAAAACAACACACACACACATACACACACCAAGCATCAAGTCCATCATTCACACACGAATCTGAAAGAAACATTCACCAGCAGTAACAGCGAAGTCCAAAGAAAATATCGCGCAAGAAAAGCAAGCATACATACATGAACCAACTCTGTTACAAGTGAGGAAAATGAAACATGTGTATATATGAATGTGTGTGTGTGTGTGTGTGTGTTTGCCCTAGAAATCATCAGATTCTTTAGGAGCGTCCAAGTCTCGATAGCTGTTCAGAGACCGATTAAACCTACACACACACAAGCACACACACACACACATGAACAATAGGTTTGTATACACAAACATATAGGAAACACACCTAAGTGGGTGAACAATCATCCACAAAACATACGACTGAATTAAAACTAAAAATGTGATTACTGTTATAATTATAGATCTAATAATTAAAGTATGATATATGACACACGGTATCATAACGAATGACACATTTGAAACACATACTAAATGACAAACTCAATGAAATTGACACAATTAAAACACAAATGAAATAAGCTGCAAATATTAACACTGCACATATTGGAAATATGAAATATGGTAATAATTATGAGAGAAATATGATATAAGTTAGAATGAGGTATGTAAGGTGATATATGAGGTATATACGGCATAAGGTATATATGAATATATAAGGCATAAAGTAGAATGAATATACTATACTGAAGTGAACACACACACATACACATACGCACACATACGTGATTGAATCCTTACATGCACAACTGAGAAAACTCGAGCGAAATAAACAATATAAAATAATGACACCCAGTTACACCTATAAACACGTCCATGTACTCGCAATAATTCATATTCTGATGAGAACTACGTAGAGTAGTGACAATACACCCTAGAATACACATCTTACATGATGGTATATTCATTTCTAATTCTATAACCCAATTTGAAAAAATTGACATATGAACATTTAATATTTAGTTTTTGAAAGCTATTATTCAACCACTTTATGTGTGTTTGTGTGTGTGTGTGTGTGCGTGGCTTTGCCAGTCACTACCGAACACTGGCTAGAATAGTTCAGAGCTGACTGGGGCGTCCAGGTCATTGTATGCCACTAGCCCACGGGGATCCCTGTCAACACACACACACACACACACACACACATACACACACATACACAAGTGGTGTTTGGACAAACTCAGCAAGTACATGAGAGCCGGGATGGACAAACATAATTCTAAAACTAAAAAAATGGTTTGAAAGGTGATGGCAAATTTGAACAATTCTGAGCGCTAATAGAATTCATGTGAGCTGTTTGCAATGCTGTTCTGTTGAATATTTCATATGAAATGCCTTCAAGTATGTACTAACGGATTAGTCATCTTAAAATGTGTATCCTAAATGTGAGTCTATAATAATAGAAGCTGCCGATTCATAGAGTTCTAATTATTCCAGATCTATAAACACCTGTATAAGATATATCGCAATTTTTGAAATTCATGTACAAATATTCTTAATATGAACAATATTTGAAAACAAAGGGGAAAAGGTAATGAAGACTCTTGGCGCCCATCATGTTACTAACTTGCGAGTTAACTGTATCTAATTCAGCTACCGCAGGACAGTGTAGTGAACAATTTGGTGCTGTATCTAATTCGACGCGTGCATCAGCTTAATTATGATTGGTCGAGGGAGATATTGTGAACGAAGTTGCGTCAGCATCAGACAACCGTATATTGGCCTGACAGTGTGTGTGTATGTGTTAGCAGAGTTATGGAGTTTGTTATATTGCTGCAAAAGTGTTGAAATCTGCAGTATTGCTTGCATTGTTGAACAAGTGTGTTGTTGTGAGCTGCAACGGAAATAACTACAAGGTGCCGAGTGTTTCGTCAGCCAAATGACCATTGTGAGAGACATTAGTGCAGAGGCGGCTAAAAAGGGGGGAGGTCAGAGGGGCTGAAGACCCCTCCCCAAAGCAATATGCTGAGTCCCCCGAACATCCTGATAATGAGCATTTCGAGTGTGGTTCCTGATGTTTCGCCAAGCCCTGTATCCTTTTCCTTAGCCCCCACGGGAAAAATCCTGGCGCCGCCACTGCAGAAGTGGCTTGATGTGACAACATCATTCAAGAAATTTGTTGTTGGTCCTGACGAGTATATTGTCTGTTAAAAATACTGACCTGTTAACCATCCATGTGTCAAATTTCTAGGCGGTTCTACGAAACCAGCCATTGCTCCTAGTGGCTTCAATGAGTATGCTTCATGTTTGTAATTTGTTAAGCCTGTACCTCGCCCGGCGAAGGCTGAATATAATGAACTGAGACATTTTCTCAGGACACCATTGCTTCATTTGAGACTGCGTTCAAACCCGAACGCAATCTACACAAGCAATACAAGAACATTATTATAGTGGACCCTCCAAGTAGCGAACTCCTCCAAATGGCTCATTCATGGTCCTGGTCGAAAGACCCTGTCATGAAGTACATTGATCTGCAGTGTATTCAACAAAGGCGCAAATGTACCGCTCAATGAGATATTTGATTTTAATAATGGTTTGAGGGAGAACGATCTGTTACGCCCAGGTACGTTTGTTCCCGCTTCAGTCCCGTATCTCTCTCATTGTTAGGTAAGGTAAGGTTGAGTAAGCTAGGCTAGATTAGTTGAGAATGAGAGCCGGCACTGAAGCTGGACCAAACGTACCTGACATGAAATATCCGTAGCTCCGTTTGAAGTCGTATAATAAGCTCGCTTGGGTTGTGTAAACACGTGTAATTGATATTTCTGACGATTCAGCTCAGAGGGTTTTGGATGCTGTCATACACAAGCTGCAGTACGTCAGTTCATCTATTGGCGAGAATCAGGTGATAAAGAAAGCAATTCTGATAGTGAAGACTACAACAGATGAATGTGTTTCTCTTGATACATGAAGTACATACTCGGACAACTATTTCATTTTCTGGTGACATTTTGAGTGGCACTTAACAAGGCAGACTGAAGGAACACTTCTGGCGGGTGTTAAGATGAAGAGCTGTACAGACGATGTAAGATCATGATCTCTGCGATCGGATATCTCTATGATCTCTGCGACACCGCTCAAAAGCATATTGCGGCATAAGAACTAGAATGTGTCAAGGGGGCGACAGCTACTATAACGAATACAAGAGGTCGTGTCATTGGATTCGATTTCGACTCAAAGCTGTTCGATTTTCCATGTGATTTCTGTGCCACAGCAATGCATCGCATTCGCTTGGTATCTCATTTTAAACACAGGAAATCATCTGAAAAGCATGTGAACGTCTGGATTAGTGAAAAATGTTAGAAGATCAGTCTGGATAGAAAACTACAGTATCATCTTGATATCGACAAAGGAAAATGTTTCATCATGGACATGGATATGTAGTGTTTCATCAATGAAGCCCGTCACCGTTCCTGCTGCCATATAATTGACTGATTTCCACAGTTATGGCCAATTTGAGTGAAGATGACACTGAATGCTTCAACATGTTTCAACGTATGACATCTATGCCACTTTGCCTCAAAATCTAGAAAAAGGCCAGCGGAAAAATGAAGTCCTTCATATATATGTCTGTTTCATCATTTGCGTGAATCCTCATATTTGCCGTGATAAATATTCAAGTATAACCTACTTTGGAATTAAACGTACCTTTACTTAAAAGTAAAATTATACCCATGTTTAGCTACTTACAATTATATATGTAATTATAATTATATATGTGCAATTATAAGCAATTTTCAAGACAACAAATAACTATTTTGGCTTCTTTTTCAGCCCATACTACCTTGAAAGAGTCAATTGTACATTCCTTTGTCCTGTATGCAATAATAATGGGATATTATTTTTATGAAAATGTTAAAATGTTAAAATGTAGCGTTGAAAAAGAGCGATGGCCTCCGCTAGCAGAGCAAGTATATTATTACACGAATAAGTATTGATTTTCTCAATGTGTACTTTGTGGCTGCACTGAAAACCCACTGTTTGAATGAAGTGCAATAAGAACACACACTAACTCTACAAATACACATGTATCCTTCTAGGTGCCACATACACATTTATCCCTCCAACAATCTTAGTAACCCTTTATCCCTGATTCTCCACTACCTGATGAGCCAATTTTTGATTTTCCACAAAAGCGTTGAGAGATCCAGTACATTTAGTTTTTACACCAAATTCAATATCAGGAAGTCAATGGAAAAATAACCGGATGAATAAAACACACATTTGTCCATCTGTCTTACCTTTCATTTCCACTTAGTATCCCCTCCATTCCCCAACAGTGGGGAATCCACCACAGGTTACGGATCACTGGTCTAGAAACATCTTGACTTTTCTGCTACACATCTCGCCCTGGCTGATCTTCTAACCATCCTCACTTCCACACTTTGGAACGTTCGGATTCAATATTGATTTCTCCGTTTTCAGTGCAGTTTCTTAAAAGCATCAGATCACTGTTCTGCACCAACGCCTAGCAATATAAATGCACACTGATACCATCACATGTGTTAGTGAGTGTTTGTGCTGCGTAAAGCGCTCACCTTCTGCCGTGCGGACGTGGTGGACGCGGATAAGCGTCGCGCGGAGGCAAGTACGGCTCACGATAGTAAGGATCCCGGACAGCTCCGGATGACGCGGCCTGATGATGGTGATGGTAACCTCCGGCCGATCCGGAATAAGCACCGGCGCCGGAACGCTGGTATCCGTAGCCAGAGTAACCGCTGGATGTCACACAAAACAACGCAGAGATGGAATGTGGCATTGTTTTGCTCACAGCATGGGAGATGTCAGGGGTTTCCCGGCTATGCAAGGTAGATGTAAAATTCTATCTCGGAAACGCAAGATAGAGGTAATAATTTTCTTCCTGCCGGTGCCATGTGGCCCAGTACAAGAAGTCGCATAGTCACAGTCATCGCCTACCATACCAATTAACTTTTGTGGGATAATTAGCGAGATGAAATAAATTTGAGAAAGAGAAGGTCATATGCATGCTATACCAAGGCTATGTGCCATTTAAAAACCGCTTCTTCCAATTCAGTCAATAAAAAAAAACAGGAAACAGAAAACCGAAATGATAATCAATGGAGAATTAGCATGAGATATAGAACGATTGAATTAAAATCCTTACACATTATCGTTTAGCCAAGTGACATTGGAAACAATACACAAACTACACTCACTTTTGTTGACTGATTAATGACAACTGTCAGTCGACAAGTCTTCAAGAAGAAATCTTAAAATCACAATAAGGCTCAAACTAGGACCAACATTTATCAAATACTATAGACTTGAAATATCCATGAATCAATTCCACTCTACACCAAAGACTGATCGACACACTTGAAAAGTAACAATCGGAGGACTATTAAGGAGCGGTACTCACGCGTGATGTCCAGGGGGAGGTGCTGGAGGCGGGTAACCGCCCCCGTGGAAATGCCCGGCGGCACTGGAGGACGACGCCCCAGTGTCCTTGCGACCAGCAGCGCGAGACGAAGGGTGCTCGGGCAGCTGGGGCCGCTTCGGATCCCGCAAGTAATTGTTGAAAAACTCAACCTACGCGGCCAACACACACGGTGACAAAAAGAAGAGAAAATAAGTGGCAGTGATGGCGCGCATGAAGCTGACAATGATAACACTGAAAGTCAACTGAAAGCCAGGGTCTGAATTACGTTCACTAATCACACAAGCAGCTGAGACAAATACACAAAAAACGTCACTCCAACGGTTAATACGCTCACAAACGTGTCAACTTTCTAACCGATTGGTAGGCGTCATTAGTGTTCATTGAACTGAAACTATCATACATTGATGCAATGGCGCAAACTTGTGAAGTTGCGCCAACAAACGAACCATTCAGTTCGGTGGACTGCGTCATAATTTCAATGTGATATGAGATGAATCGTGATCGAATACATTACAGATACGCCACCAAATCAAGCAAAACCATTTGTTTACACTTTGAATTACCAATTACAGATCCAGTCAATTGGACAAATTAGTTCTCATCCTAATCACTGATTAAATCACAAGAACAAAGTGGCCTTGGATGACAAACTAACAAATTGCCTCTATGACAAGAACATTACGCCCACACACACAGCTCATATAGCAAGTATCACGTGCATTGAACGCACATAGGCCCATTTGAATATTACAAGGTTTATGCAACGCCACACAGTAACGCATGATGAAAACCCATTCATGGAGAAAATACCGCTGGCTTGAAAGCAGATATCTTGCCGTTGCCATTCAAGTGAAACTAAGTGAATGAATAACTGGGACACTTGAGATAATGAGAGGCTGGATGCAATCCAGCATCAACACACGACATACACAACACATCAAGCACAAACAGATCATTAGTCATCCATTGACAGATTACACAAGAAACTAACTGAATAATTGTGGACCTTTGAAGATTGGAATTGGAGTGCATACGTAGGCATAGTCAACCCACTTAAATACTACCGAGACCAGGTCAATCGGTTGCGAACCATTCAAAATGAAATGACCGTGAAACTCTGTGGAAGAGCAATCTCATGCATCAGTTAATTCAGCAGTCCACAGAAATGCTTGAAAACGTTGATAGTGTTGGTGTACTTATGTGAGGCTAAACCCTTGCTCATACGACGGAAGCCCAATATGGGAGCAGACAATCACGCCGCCGAAAAGGCTCTAGTACCATTTGATCCAACATACCATCTGGTCCAATAGTCGGTGTGCATCGCATCGCAACTTAACACAGTGGCGTCCCCAGTGACTGAAAATTCAGCGAGTGACCATTTGGTCCAATTTCCCATCAGCTGTATGAACTTCAGTGGTTTTCAAACAAATTAACGTGTACACTTACAATTCAAAGCCTGAATATCGTATATCTATAGTGACTAGTTGCATTATACGATATGTTTTCTTTAGCAGAGATTTATTACATATATGATAGTTTTGATAGTGTTATTCGTCTGCCGAAATAATGAATTACTATCACTTTTGCTATATTACTCACATATGCGCAGCACAACTCACACAATAGCCGATAGGTTCAACAGGTAAATAAACAGGCTTGATAAATCTGTTTGAGAAGGGCGGCAGTTTCGAGCAGTTGTAGCTGCTTGTATGTGATGCAACAAATATTGCCTTCAACCATTTGCCAAAGTAGGCTGGCTTCACTACGAAGACTGCCAAATTTGTGAAGGCAACTTGACGTGAGTGTCCTAGGGGCCAATTTCGAAACGAAACGGCAGCTAGGGTTCAGTGTTGATTGAGTTTAAATGGTGACTTGTCTTGAACAGGTAAAGGTGAGTATATTTCGGTAAGTAAGTTAAGTTAAGTTAAGTCGGTAAGTTTTGCATCTCTTCAGGTCAGTTGAGATCAGGGGTTCTTAGCGTTTAATTGGTTCTATACCTCAAATGGATTGTTGAATTTGGTCCTATACGTCTTTACTTGACTATTCAAATAATTATCACTACTCCTATTGCCAGCGCCAGCGCATTGGTAACCTATTTGAAGTTTAATGAATCAATGCATGATGAGTAAACATGTCTTGCACTCGTTTCGCGACTGGCACAAGGTTCACTATTGAACATGAATCATTACATGTTGTGTATCTCTGTGTATCTCTGTGTATCAGGAGTTTTAGAAGAAAAAATATTACCGAACAAATTAAATCGACGACTTTCACATGTTTTTTGCTGTATACTCATGTCTTTGTCATTAACAAGAGTACATCAATTCCAAAAAATGTATATGCCACAGTGTATTGCTTGTTTATCATTTGAAAACAAACATTAAAATATGCACATCACATATAATTCAACACTTTGTTCATTATTTAAGCACGTTTCAAATGAATAACTGAGAAAAAACTATGCACCAAGATAAAACTATGCGTTGGCATCACTGTTGATCTAAGCATCACTGTAAATCTAAACGTCAATGTTAATCTAGTTTTTACTTCAATATTTTATTTGTTTTAGTCGTATAAGACGATTACTAATTCATTTACATGTATATATTTGATTGATTTATTTATTCCATAAACTCAGTGAATATATCAACCCTTTCACCAACCCTTTCTATGCCTTTGGCATCACTGTTAATCTAAGCTGATGAGATAATGCACGTGATTGTATGTGATGCGCCTATATTCCAACGTTGCTCATTTCCTGCCTGTGGTTTACCGTGTTTACTCGTGGTTTACTTTTTGTGTTTAGTTGTATGAGAAGCGATTGGTTGCAAGGGTTTGGTTTATTATGTGTTTTTTGGTGAATGTTGCATTATTTAGCGTATTTGTGTTTATGGATTTGGCCCATTTTGATAAAGTTGATGAGTATCCGATTAGGGTTAATGATAGATCTACGTGTGTTATATGTATTGTTTCAATTGTACATTATGGCGCATATTTCTATTTGTTGCATATATTAGGCTGTAGTCATTGTACCGTAGGATTTGAGCTATCCGATGAATTGATTTATAGCTGTTTGGAATTTAGTGGGCTTATTCTGGCATTGTGAATGTGAATTCTTGTTCATGGCTTAAGGGTATTGCTTGGTAAAATGGGTGTCCTAGAGGAAGGTATGTACAACCGTTCTCCAAAACTCATTAAACCGTAAAACGCGTGATATAAACACTTGGATATATTTTGGCGGAGTTTAAAATGGCACTGAAGCAGATATACAATTTGAAATATTCAAAAGAAAACAAAAAAGAAATAAAACTTGAGTAAGACTTGAAGGAAATGACGGTAGACTGGAAAAATTGTGAAAAACTTGTAATAATTAATACCAATTTAGTTAATTTTGATGGTTTTGTCAGGCCTAACATTTAAATCGGTGCAGAGATGCTTAGAAATAGTTCATATAGAACTAAAAAAGTCGGTGCAGAAAATTATTGCAAAAATAATTTCAGCGATTGGGTCAAATAACTTCATAAAAATACCAACTTTCGTAATAAAAATACCAAAATTCGTAAGTTTCAGTGTCCCTGTCCGGCTTCATATATTCTCAGCGAGTGGGTGGCACCGTTGTGGTATTGAAAATGGCATTGATGCGGAAAAAATGAAAAAATATTATAAAAAATGTAAAAAAAATAAAAAAAATAATTGAAAAAAATAAATTATAGCTAAAATTCGTAAGTTTCAGTGTCCTTGTCCGGCTTCATATATTCTCAGCGAGTGGGTGGCACCGTTGTGGTATTGAAAATGGCATTGATGCATAAAAAATGAAAAAATATTATAAAAAATGTAAAAAAATTAAAAAAATACTTAAAAAAAATAAATTATAGCTAAAATTCGTAAGTTTCAGTGTCCTTGTCCGGCTTCATATATTCTCAGCGAGTGGGTGACACCGTTGTGGTATTGGAAATGGCATTGATGCGGAAAAAATATTAAAAAAATGTAAAAAAATTAAAAAAATACTTGAAAAAAATAAATTATAGCTAAAATTCGTAAGTTTCAGTGTCCTTGTCCGGCTTCATATATTCTCAGCGAGTGGGTGACACCGTTGTGGTATTGGAAATGGCATTGATCCGAAAAAAATTAAAAAAATACTTAAAAAAAATAAATTATACCTAAAATTCGTAAGTTTCAGTGTCCCTGTCCGGCTTCATATATTCTCAGCGAGTGGGTGGCACCGTTGTGGTATTGAAAATGGCATTGATGCGGAACAAATGAAAAAATATTATAAAAAATGTAAAAAAATTAAAAAAATACTTTAAAAAAATAAATTATAGCTAAAATTCGTAAGTTTCAGTGTCCTTGTCCGGCTTCATATATTCTCAGCGAGTGGGTGACACCGTTGTGGTATTGGAAATGGCATTGATCCGAAAAAAATGCAAAATGTGTAAGAGAAACCAAAAATTAACTTAAAAAATATATTTAACTATGCAAACACACCTTTCTTGAGTACTTAATCATTATGATCAGTTGGAAATGGCATATCAAGAACTTGGAAGCAAAAATGGCAAAAATAGCCTTTATGTTAAGACAGGTCAGGCCACTAATAAATATTAAAACTTTCTTATTATTATATAATTGCCTAGTGAGATCTCAACTGTCTTACTGCAATGAAACATGGGGATCAACATTTAAAAGTAATTTGGAAACATGTAAATTGCAAAATTGAATAATTAGATTAATTGAGTTTAAATCTTCTAGAGAAAGCACAAGACAAATATTTGTAAAATATAGAGTTCTACCACTGGAAAAATTGGTTACTTTAAATAGAACAACTACTTTATGTATGAGTGTGCGAGCGTGTGTGAGTGTGTCAGTAGATATACACGCATGCATGTATGAATGTGTGTATATGTATGTATAAATATATGTGTATATATATGTATGTATGTGTATTTGTGTATATATGTGTGTATGTATGATGCAATGATATGCAATGAATGATGACCATGATGAGCAAAGCTTTTGTGTGGATTCATACACTTGAATTGAATTGAATTGAACTGAATACTAAATACTATAAAATACTAATAATACTTGTTGTATGTGAAATGTTGTTGTATGTTCAATAAATGTTGTTGTATTTGTGTATTGCAGACATCCAATAAGCTGATCGTTTTCATGATGGAGCGCATCGAGGTTTTGTGTCAAAAACGAGTTATGGCTCATTATCACCTGGACGGCTTCGTGTATCATCGTAAATGGAGCAAACGCGATCGAGAGTATTTCCGCTGCAAGCACAGTGGTTGTACGGGCTCGGCGATCCGCAGCGGTGACTCAGTGCGAATCGGGCAGGAGCACAATCACCTGCCCTGCGAGCAAACGCTGGCAGACATACGCTGTCGAGCACAGTGTTACGAGCTGGCACGCAGTGAGCCTCAGCGTCTTGTGCAGTTGTTTAACACTGCCAAGCGCCAAAATCCCGGATCTAACTTGGCGTATCCCAGCACACGGCGGCGAATGGCCGTTGCGCGGTATACTTGTGCGCCGGCAGTACCTCGCTCCCCAGACGAACTTGCTAGCGTTTTAGAGCAATGTCCACGGTACGGCAATGGTATCCTGGGGGATGAGTTTTATCGTGGTAAAGTGACCGCGGGCGACAATGGCGGTGTTGCCTTGATCTTTCTTTCCAGTCGGCTCCAGTTTCTCTTGTGTGCCGACTGTGAAATTTTCGTGGATGGGACCTTTCACGTGTGCCCACAACTGTTTCAGCAGCTCTTTACCGTTCACACGCGGTACAACGACATGTTCATCCCCACAGCGTTCGTCCTTATGACGAAAAGAACAGCAGGGCTTTACAGGGCTGTTTGGCACAAGCTCATTGCCATCACGAGCTCGGCTACTTCAGATATCGCCACCACTTTTTCGCCAAAAACAGCTATGGCCGATTTTGAGAGGGCGATCCATTCGTCCTTGGTTGATGTCTTCCCGAATGTTCAAATGAAAGGGTGTTTTTTTCATTACACTCAGGCGGTTATTCGCAAGGCCAGGTCTTTGAGGCTAAATGCATTCCGGGGACCAGTGAAGCAAGTGTGCGCTTTACCATCTTTGCCATCACATTTGCTGCAGGCTGGGTTCGACGCCATCAAGGAGGAGATTGTCGAACCATCTGCTAATATGACGCGGTTTCTGGAATACGTATCCAGACACTGGCTGAGCAGAGTTGATGCCGAGACTCTCAGCCATTTTGACCAGGTCCATAGGACAAACAACGCTGTGGAAGGGTTCAACGGCAGGTTGCGCTGGAAACTCCACGGAAATCCAGGCATCTTTCAATGCCTGGATGAGTTGCGCAACAAAAGCCTGGAATCCAGGCAGATGATCCGGGTTTCGTGGTCTTCTCGGCGGACCGTTCACAATGCTCGAGGAAGAAGGAAGCTCCTTCAACGGCAACTAATGGCAGGTTATCGTTTAGCTGCCTCAATTGGGCTGAATAGCTTTGAAGAGTTGCGTTCGTACTTGTCCCACATGGGCAACATTGTCTCTGGCCCCAACGTCGGTCACTCTATTGTCGGACATGATGATGTAGATGATGTTAGTTCCACCGAGTCGATTCCAGTTGCTTCTGGTGAAACAGTGTCGCCATCTTCACATATGGATGACATTGATGGGGTCAGTGTTGATCAGCATATGGATGACATTGATGGGGTCAGTGTTGATCAGCACGCTCCGAATTCTCCACACGTGGAGAATGAGATTGACAGAGATTACCAATTCACGCCTCCTTCAAGGAACGTGAACGTGAATGAGCTGGGCGTTACCGATGATTGGTTCCCGCCGACACAAAGCTTGAGCCCAGCCCAAATCGAGACGACCAATGCGCAGTTGACCTCGGGAGATGTTGATCCATTTTTGAGCTCAAATTTGTTGTATAGAGTGGGGGCGGCTGTTGTTGGCGGATTGGAAGAACGTGAATCAGTAGTTGACGGTCATGTTGCGGATGATGAGGTTGACAGAGAGGGCTTGCTTTTCATGTCTCCTTCAAGGAATGTGGATTGCGTGAGCGTTATCGATGGTTGTCAATTGTCGATGGGTTGGTTGTCGCGGACACAGAGCTCGGACGAGTCGACCAGTGCGCAGTTGGCCCCTGGAGAGGTCACGAATCCATTGGTAGATCCAAACGTGCGCAGAAGTGGGACAGATGTTGAAGCAGATCGACCAGTAGCTACCGCGAGTGCTGCTGAGAGCACTGACGCAGCGGAACTTTTGCCTGGGATAGGCGAACTCATTGCTCAAGGACTCAGCACCAGGCAGGCCTATCGAAGACATAAAACTCTGAAAAGGATTCGCGATGGAAAGTATAGATTGTCGGAGACACAGAGCTCGAACGAGTCGACCACTGTACCGTTGGCACCTGGAGATGTCGGGAATCAATTGTCAACTCCAAGAGTGTGTAAAAGGAAGGCATCTTTTGAAGCAGATCGACCAGTAGCTGCCGCGAGTGTTGCTGAGAGCAATGACGCAGCGGAACTTTTGCCTGGGATAGGCGAGCTCATTGATCAAGGACTCAGCACCAGGCAGGCCTATCAAAGGCGTAAAATTTGTTTTGACCAAAATTTTGTTTCGCAGCTGTTTTGGGCCTGTTTAGTGAGCGATGGCTTCTTGAAGCTTCTTGAAGAAGCTGTTTTGTGGCTTATTGGTTGGAGATGTTTTGGTATTCTTGCAGCTGTTTTGGGCCGGTTTCGCGAGCGATGGCTTCTTGAAGAAGCTGTTTTGTGGCTTATTGGTTGGAGATGTTTTGGTATTCTTGCAGCTGTTTTGGGCCTGTTTCGTGAGCGATGGCTTCTTGAAGCTTCTTGAAGAAGCTGTTTTGTGGCTTATTGGTTGGCGATGTTTTGGTATTCTTGCAGCTGTTTTGGGCCGGTTTATTGAGCGATGGCTTCTTGAAGAAGCTGTTTTTGTGGCTTATTGGTTGGACATGTTTTGGTATTCTTGCAGCTGTTTTGGGTCTGTTTAGTGAGCGATGGCTTCTTGAAGCTTCTTGAGGAAGCTGTTTTGTGGCTTTGTGGTTGGAGATGTTTTGGTATTCTTGCAGCTGTTTTGGGCCGGTTTCGCGAGCGATGGCTTCTTGAAGAAGCTGTTTTGTGGCTTATTGGTTGGCGATGTTTTGGTATTCTTGTAACTTCTTCTTCTTTTGGTATGATTATAGGCTTCATTCTTCAAATCCATCTTGGGTACTGCCGGTGTAATGTATACTCAAGCTTCGCGCTTCATTCCTCGTGTATATGTATGTATATATGTGTGTGTGTGTGTGCATTGAAAAAAAAAAAAAAAAAAAAAAATATCATATCCGAGTGCTCTCTCATAATCGTACATTATGTTAATTTTTGTATTTATCCCTGTGGTGTATGTGTGTGTGTTTGGTACTATTGCTCAAAAGCATACTCTCGTGTTCTGTGTATTGTGTGTGCATGTATTTAAAAAAAATTGTATATATGTTTATTTATATTTATATATATATATATATATATATATATATATATATATATATATATATATATATGTATATGTGCTTGGTTGTGTGTGTTTATATTTAATTGTTGGGTATGTATATATGAAAACCCGTTTTCAAAATGTGTGTTGTAATGTTTTTTGAATGTGTGATGTTTGTTTTCATGCGTATTCCGTTTAAATCCATGAAGAGCAGGCCACAGCGAGTAGCGTGGCAGCAATGATACCCCCGCCTTTGAGCGGATAATACTTTCCTTAGTGAAAGGGGGACCTGTAGCCATTGTAGACATAGTGGATGTCATGTACCAAGCCCAAGTTCACAACAAATGTGCTATAATAATATGGTGCTAGAAATGTGCTACACTAATGTTGAGTGTGTACGTGTGCTTGTTTGTCATTTTGCCTGCCGCTGCTGACTAGTTTTCAGCTGTCCCCTTCATGTTCTGCAAGGTTCCTTTACAACTTATGGATGAGCTAGCATGTGTTTTCATAAGGTATTGCATGTGAACTCACTGAATGTTTGCCTGTGCACAGGTGTACGGCCTGAGGGGATGGTGATGACAGCATTTCGCCTGGTGCAACACATCTCATACTGGATTGGTCGCCGACAATAACTTGAAGCATAATGCATGCATGAAGCGTGATGATCGGAGACTCATATTCGTGTCGCATACCGAGTACATGACCTGGCTGTGCGTCATATCTATGAATTTTGAGCGCAATTGTTTGTTGAGTGATCACCTCAGGCTCGATAGTGCTGACTTACGGCGGAATGTGGCGATTTCAAAACTACACCTCGTATTCTGAATAATGAAACGCTATAGAATATTCGTATAATGCTCTACTTGACCATACGTAACCATTTTTTGCTTGCGACTGTCGACTGTATGCAGGGTTGGTAATAAAATAACGCGAAATGATTTTGAAATGTGTATTTTCGATATGAACTTCGACGGGCTGCATCTAAATTTGATCAACTAACAAATGGTCGCATTAAAAGCTCGATGTAAAAGGTTACACAGGAAGAAGCCGAAACTTGTTAACACGGGTGTGTCCCGTGCAGCTCGCTGCCACCGCAGAACCGACCCTCTCCACGCTAGACGTATTAGAGAGGGCCACCTCCCCAGAATGCATGACACAACACATGACTGATATCTGGTACCATTCACTGCTGGGTGGACAGGGGCTGTGGGATTGTAGAATTCGCCCAGATGATTTACCCGCCGGGGTTTGAACCATTAACGCCCTGAGGTTAGTTGGCTATCTCACGCAGGTAGCCTATATTGAATATATACACAAACGTATATACGCCCAGTTTACACAGACGTTTACACAGTTTACACAGTTCACCAGTTACACAAACGCCCAGTTCACACAGGGCAATCATTAAACGGCACATCTAAGCACAAACGCCCAGTTTACACAGGGCAATCATTAAACGGCACATCTAAGCATTAAACAGTTTGAAAACCACTGAAGTTCATATGGCTGATGGGAAATTGGACCAAATGGTCACTCGCGTATTTTTCAGTCACTAGGTACGCC
Organism: Sacculina carcini; assembly: GCA_916048095.2. Taxonomy (NCBI): domain Eukaryota; kingdom Metazoa; phylum Arthropoda; class Thecostraca; family Sacculinidae; genus Sacculina; species Sacculina carcini. The sequence continues at coordinate 10,374,486 of OU696575.1, read as the reverse complement.
ATTGGAAAATGCGCCCTATCTTTGCTATCGCTGGTTTTCATCGCATCGTTTTAGCGTTGGATCAGTTGGTACGTTGGGGTAAATGGTCGTAGCCCCGCCGAAAACACCCCACCAGATTTTGTGATTCAGTGACAAAACAACACCACAGGACAGAGTGACACCACAGGACAGTGACAGGACAGGACACCACAGAGTGAGGGTGTGAACTTTCGTTACCAGTATTGGTATATTTCTAGAAGGGATATGAAAAAAGACCTCGAAAATCCCACACAGGAGATATTTGTGTGTGAAAAACCAATACTCAGCAGTGAGTGGACCCCAATTCTGCGCAGCGCATCAGTAGAAGTCAACGATTTGATAACTCCCCGGCATATGGATGCTTATCAACTAGTAAAATAGTTCACGGAAAAAGGCGAACAAGAGAACTAGAGCGAAAAATGTGCGGTGAAATATTCAGTAGTCGGATACTAGCAGCTAGAAACAAGTTGACGCCAAGTCAGCAAAGATGATTTATCGTAAATCAAATATTTCAACCCTGATTAGTAGGGTGACCTTTTGGTGCGCTAAAAATTACGAAAATTTGCGCTAAAAGGTTGCACTTAAAATTTTGCGAATTTCTCACTAAAACCTGTAAAAGGATAGTGAGAATCACTGAATTATGAAAAACATACTTTTGTGAGGAAAATTAGTACTTTTTACATTCGATAACTATTTCCGCAGTACGTTTTGAGCACTCGCGGTTGTGCTAAGATCGCATGCTTCATGAGTTTCAACTGTCACCTCACTGGCGATTTGGAAGCGCTAAAAATCGCAAATAGTTGCGCTAATAAGTTGAGATCAATGGTTCGCCAAATATCGTAAATTTTTAATAATAGCGTATTAAAATATAAAAAACTGAAATCACTCTTTAACATTACATTTTGGGAGTTTCACGTTTTTGTTTCTACTTAATTATGCATTTTGAATTTTCGCGGTTGGGTTAAGATTGTGTTTCACATGCTTGTCTAGTCTGTCGAGTCTGGCGCACTGATGTCTGGTAGTGACATTTAAATACACAATATAATTTGAAATTCTCACTTGATTTTAATTTTCTTCAATGTTCCAAGGTCTAAATGGATTTTGCAGATAAAACATCATCTGAGTATGCGGTAATTATATTCAAGTACTGTTGATCTAGCTAGTTGCTCTAAGGTTACTCGAAAAGTAAAAAAATAATGTTAAATTCTATTGCACAAATGCACGTGTCTAGAGATTTATGTCTGTATTGTGTCTATACATATGTGTGTCTGTATATGGTGCTATGTACACGCAGGATGTCTAGCACCACACATGGACACAATGTTCACACGCCTTCTAGATACATGCTTACCGAGTTAATGTTGACAATACATGAACATATGCTGCATTGTACACCATGACAACTGAAACATTTTCTTCATAGTATGAAACAATTGTTCTAAAAGTTCAAAATTGTCCTAAATCTAAATAGTGGCTCTTAAAACTGAAAAAAGTGGCAAAAGTTGCGCTAAAAACAAAAAGTTGCATTTATAACTTATTTAATACTTACCTCAGATCAATACAATATTGATTTTTGGGCTCCTATGATGAACAGATTATATGATGAAAAAGTTGCATTTGCAACAAAAGGTCACCCTAGTGATTAGATACACCACCTCAAAGCGCCACAAACAACTAATAAAAGACTGCCCTGGAAAACCACACGAGCACTATCGGCGATTCCATGAAAATAAACGTTGACATTACTAAAACTTATCTTGAAACAAGCTGAAATAACACGTAAATATGCATACACAGAGGAAATAATATAAAAATCATTCAAAAATGGGAAAAAATAAATGCCAAGATACATTTTCCAAATGGTAGCACAATATGTGGGACAAAATATCGGCATACATCACAAAACAAAACATGAAGCAATTCTTACAAAGATAAGTATAACAACTGTACGGCAGAAGAGACGAACTATCAAATATCATCTATCAGCCACTGTTGTTATGAAACCAGAATAACTTACACAGTTCAGCATATCGTTATCAAATAATATGCTACCATGTACCAGCCATTCATTGAATTCAATATATCCTTTAATCGCCAGCAGCTAAATAAAAAAATAAAAAAACGTCAACCAATGCGTGTCTGTGCACCCACCTCTTTTTTAACCTCATCAATCTTCTCCGAGTGTTTGTTGAAAATGTGTTTGCGCACAAAATCGGGACCCTTGAATTTCTTGTTGCTCAGGGGACACAACCACTTGTCCGTGGACAATTCCTGCGTGTTGGCTTGTACAAACTTCTCCGTCTCATCGTCGGCGATTTTCAGCACTGCCAAGGAACAGCCAATCAGCGCCCATTTAGCAAATAGACAGCGCGTCCACAGCCAATCACAGCTCAAGCTAGCGGACACCGAGCGTGATCAACCAATCAGCGCACACGTACACGCAAAACCGTTAGCATTTTGAAATTGGCGCCGTTGATTAACCAATCAGCGTTGAACTGTTATATATATATATTCAGTGCACACAGCAGAAAAATGACAAGCCTCGTGAATAGTAAGCCAGAGTGATTGTAGCATTCACCAATGCATACTAACTCACTATAAAATCTGCAACGTATCTACAACATACAACTAAACGATATCGAAAAACAACCCTAAACGAGAAAGCACAGCAAACATAATTGGCTGCAATAAAAGTACATTTCTACTGAGTGTCTGAAAATGAAAACGACATATCGTGTGTGACGGTCACGTATACATACGAGGTGAACTGCTTTTTTCCTTCGTTTGGATTTCCTGAGGTGGCGTAATTTGCTTTTCTGAGGTGAATTTCCCTTCCTGTCCATTTTCGCATAGTAAACACCCTATGTGATGTGAATAAACACTACTATTACGATATTATCATTATAATTCATGATAATTATTATAATTGCATTGCTTACCTTTCCTCTTATCTCTAATTCTCTTTCTAATTCACGTTTTGTATTGTGAATTATAGTACGGAATCCAGCACGCTTACATATGCCTGTCTAAAACCGCAAACACAACTATATTCTATTTGACATGTTTGGAACCATTCATCACACATGTATTCTATATTTGCTAACTATCAATTCTACCTGAAAAGCTTTTACGAGCCTGAAATGGAATCCGCCTAATCCGGTTATTTTTCGATATCGTTTAGTTATATGTTGTAGATGTGTTACATATTTTATAGTGAGTTAGCATGCATTGGTGAAGGCTACAACCAGTAAGGCGCCGTGTTCGGCGATGAACGAGCGAGCGCGAAGCTATCATATGTAATCAAACTTTGTCGTAAATGCATTTGTCTGCGTGCATGGGCAAAGTTTTCTGCTAAATTATAAGAGGGCATATGGCACGTGCCACTTGTCACACTGGGCACTGACATGATTCGGCATAGTCTCGTTCGCGGCAGGAAGGATTGGGCTGCCCAACAAAAAAAAACGCATGTTAATCGGACTTATGGTTCCAGAGATATAAGCCTCTGAAAAGCGTGACCACGGCCGGCGGGCCGGCCGCTCATACTCATTTTTCTAGTAACACCAAGTATGAACTCGCTCGCTGTCGCTCGCTCGTAATCACTTTGGCTTACTATTCACGAGGCTTGCCAACTGTCAAACCAGACTTCCCCAAAGCTAAATTCTCCCGATATGTGTGTGTGTGTGTATGGTGAGACGGTGTGTGTTAGCACCCACCTAGACCTTGTTTCTTGCATTCTGCATCGTCCAGACGCGGAATTGGCTGATGAAACGAGCCAATCTTATTTTTGAATGTGGAAATGTAGTCTTGCAACTCATCGGCCGTCACCTTGAACCAAATCAACAACACCCGTGTGCAATACAAACAAACACTAGGCATCTACGGTACATAATACAGTGACCACCCAAATATAAGAGTCGGGAGCGCAGAGAGTCTCATAAATCGCGTACAATAACGTACAATATAGAAGACGAACCAGAAGAAATACTCTCTTATAATCGGGGTTCTCTTATATCCGGGGTACATTGTAAATCCAAACATCAAATTGCATCTATATGTGTTCCGCACATGAACACGCTTGTTAATGAAGGAAGAGTATAGACCATAGGACACTATTTCACGCCTGTTTTGTTAAATATCGGACTAAACATTGTCATTACTATTGGCGTTATAGAAATCAATGAAAAAACTCAGATGGGAAGTGTACGATCGCTATAAAGTACATGCCAGCAATACCCACATACCCTGATTATCGAGACACAGAGAGAAAATAACATTGAACAAGAATGTCAAAATGTGTTGAATGTGTTCTACACAATATGATCCCATTTTGACGGTGAAAACGTTCAATTGTAAATAACTTAATGCCATTTTTAAGGTGAAAATACGTTTAAAAGTTACTGACATATTTGAATGTAAAATTCTTAATCATATACTAACACCCCAAAACCGACATCACAATAATACAAAATAATAAAATTAATCTTTAAATAAACTTATCCAACCTGGAACCGGTGGTTCAATTCAAAATAGACTGGTTACTACGGAAATTGACTTCGAAAATTGCAGATGGTTATTCCGAAATTCTGGGAGTATAGTTCTGATTTCAACTTGGAATAACAACAACAACAACAACAACAATAAAGCATTTGTATAACGCTCACATAGAAACATGACAACAATGAACGCGAAAAACGCGAGAGATAAAAATGATAAACAACAGTACACGATTATAAGACGTGAGAAAGGAAGTAGAAAATTCACAGAAAGGAACAAAAAATGGAGATAAATAAAATGAAAATAAATAAAAACAAAAGTAATTGTAAATTAGTCATAGGGAAGCGTAAGGTGTAAGAGTGCGAGAAATGGGATAAAAAGATTTAGCAAAAAGATATTTAGGAAGTGAGGAGGAAAATCTACTACAGGATGAAGAGGAAGTGATTGAGGAAGGAAGATCATTGTAGACCCGAACAACATGCATTGGCTATAGCGCATATATAACACATGAGCGACAAAACAGTTGAAAACCACGAAAGACAGAAGTGAACACCGGTCACAAAGCGGTTCAACACAAGGAAAACAAAATGTAGAATAAACGCAACATTAACTGATAGCAATTAAACAGTAGGAAAGGGAGTAAGGCAACCAGTGGCAGGGTCAAATGACAAATAACAAATACCTAAAAAGAGAGGACTTGAAAGAGGAATAAGAGGAGTGGTGAGGCAAATAATTCGAGTAAACACCTGGTCCACATTCAGTGAAAAATGAAGAAATTATGATTTCAAAGAAACAGTATATCTTCACACAAAATTGCCACTCAACATTCATCACTGTACCACGTTATAATTCCATGACAACAAAGTTAAGTAGAAGAATAGACAAAACTGTAAATTCGGCTCCGAAAATTCTCCAGTAAAAATCCACACAATTTCCGTTAGTTTTTATTTTTTTTTAAATACCAAGCAATGGTTCAAATTATTGATAATTCGGAACAAAATGAAACCATAGCGCCGCAGTGCAAAATGGCGCGAGAATATTCCAGAAGCAGGCACTATAAGCAAGAAACTTGGCGTCTCACACGTATCCAGTTTAGTCGTGCAAACTGTGGCGCCCTCTACATACACTAAAACAGCTACTAATTAACAAAACATCCAGAGTCATAGTATCAAATGCAAATATTCAACGTTGGAAAACAATTTAAAAATGAAAAACCATAATACAATTGCTGAGGAGACAACTGCATTCAACTTATGGAGCAAAAACTTGGAAACATCCACTTTGGAGAACACACATGAATGTGATATAGTCCAAATACAAACACAAGGTGAATTGTGTTGTATGAAAGGAGAGCCAGTTAGCACTCCCCTGGACAAGGACGGAATATAACACGTGGCTGTGGCACCATAGCCACCAATTTTTTCAAAGGGTCAATTGCCCCCATGAGTGCAATTCAACGAAGCCTATTCTTGTTGGTTCGTTGGTCATGTATTTTCACGTACGTGTACCAACATTTACTCGGGACAATTACACGTAACCATTACACTCTTGCTGTTGAGTTCTACATGCAATATTCCTGCCTTTCGCATACCGACCACTGCTATGTATTGAAATCGCTTTGATGCTAGACAAATCACAATAAATGCCACCACAAATAAATACCACCTACGATGGCATTCTGTTATAAAACAACACTCACTAGAGTCTATACTAGAGTGGTTCTCTCCACTCGTGAGATATTAGATGAAAAAATTGACGAGAAACCCTCTAAAAAGACTTATTAGTAAATTAGTTGAAAATAAATATAAAATTGAATTTAATAAACATAATTAAGGATATTATAAACACCAATTTTACAAACATGTATCGTTTGTGCAATTCAATCTAAAAAGTAGTTCATTCATTAAATTTGAGTAGAAAGCAACAGTTAATGTTATTGTACTGATTGGCTGACCTTAGAGCTGGGCGGAATGCCGCGGGTATGAATGATACCGCAGCGGTTGGGCATATCGTCTTCGTTCGGATACTCGGAGTGGTTATAGTAGTCGATCGAGTGTACGATACGCAAATAGAGCAGTAGTTTGTCCAGCACCTGAAAAGCAACGCGCATTGTTGAATACAAATAGCCAAATTGCACAAACCTGACAAGTGTCAAATTGGCCGAGTGATTAAAAGACTTCGACAGAGGCCGAAGTATCCTGGGTTCTAATCCAACAAGCGCCTAGGTAGAACAAATGACAGTGGCGGTGAACTATGGAAAATCTCTAATATATTCAAATCACAGCGCCTTAAAACGAAATGAGAAAATTACACCAATGTCAACATTCAATTTGGACTAGATTTCAATTGATGTTAAGATACATAATCTGATCACATCAGATTCGAACTAGCGTTTCTAATGTTGAAAGACTTCGACAGAGGCCGAAGTATCCTGGGTTCTAATCAAACAAACACAATGCGAACAAACACAATGTTCAATGCTTCAATGTTCTAATCAAACAAACAAATGCTCTGTATTCAAACAAACACAATGCGAAGCGATAGCAAACGGCTCAACCAGCCCTCCTGAGCTAGCGGTGATGAATTCGGCCCAGGTCGGGTAGCAGTCAGCACACACAAAGCCATCACAAGAAAACAAACCACATTCTCAACCGACAGGAGAATGGAACACTACACACACTTAACTTAGGCTTCGCCACAACATCAAATCCACCACAGACCCGTGGAATGACCCGGTCGCAGAGCCGTGGATTTCCTTGTTCAGGTTGTTCAGCCAGACAACTTGAGGAACGTTAACAACAACAGATGCGGCGGCTTACCTTGATCAGCTCCTCGTCGCGATCCACCGTCTCCGTGGAACCAGTGTCGCCACTTTTGGTCGTCTGTTGGTCGGCGGTGTCGGACGGAGGTGCTTGATCGGAGCCGGTGTGAGCCGAGCTGATACACACGCCCATAAGCTCGTCTTCCTCGGCCGAAGCCTCTTCGATCAGATAGTCGGTGATTTTGCGCAGCACCGGGTTCAAGCTGCTGAATTCGTACAACTACACCGCCCCCACACCACAAGAACACATGAACTTGGGATGCGATAGGCAACGGACAAAAAAGAGAGGACACATCGAATATACTGTAAAACGTGTATTCGAACGGTACCCTCTGATAGAACGGTACCGCTAATTAAACACCAGTAATCACCGTGTATTGTGCCTTTTATTAAATAAATATGCATACGTTGCATAGTTCTCTTTTCAAACAGAAGGAAACAACGTATCCTCTCAAAGTTCTGATTAGCTAGTAGAAAAATAGAGCGGCACCCTCAAATTGAACGACACTACGAAGTAAGGTTTGAAAGATAGAACAAGCCGTTCTAATAGATGTTTTACAGTAACTCAGTTCTTGTAACATATATCGTTTTCGGTGTGAGTTATTTTCTGTTAGAGTTAGAGTTGCACTTTTCAGTGTGTATGTGTGAGTCTCTAGATCAATCGTTCTCAACCTTTTCATGCATGACCCCGTTCAACACAATGTGTGTCCTTGCGGCCCCCTAGAAGTCCTTGTGGTCCCAAATACACACATGAATCGTCGCGACTTATCCAAAGGATTAGCTCATGTATGTCGGTGACTATTTCCACCGACCACCCATATAAACAAAGCCACGACCGTACGTACAGGCGGGCCGAGCACACGGACATACACACACATTGGCGGTTCAAACAAACGCGCCAGGCAAACACCGGGGATGTCTCACTGTAGCGGCGAATCACACGATTGAAATGTACAACACAACAATCATAACATGGAAGAATAAATTGTTTCAACATATATCTTTTTTGGCCCATGGGAAAGCATAGTGACATCTGATGTTTTATTTAAATTTGATCCTATGACCTCACAAACAATCCCATGACCTTCAAGGGGTCATATGGCCCACGTTGAGAAACACTGGTCTCGATGATCAAGGCGTATGGATATTGCAATCATGCAAGGTATTGTGTCCGTTCTCTTCCAATTTCACCTGGCTCATTAATTTTAGTAATACAACACTAATAAGTAGGGCTGTCAAATGTCAAAAGTAAATTTTCCACCTAAAGGTCACTTTTTCATAAGCTACTTAAAACTTAATGAAAAAGTTGTGTACGATAATTATTAAAAAAGTTATTAGGTTACCAAAAGTGACTTTTTCATCGTTAGGTTACTTTTTTATTTTTAGGTTACTTTTTCATCGTCAGGTTACCTTTTGATATTTTTCTTCTTATTAGGTAAGTTTACCACGAAGTTTGGTGACTTTTTCCAGATAAAAGGCACAGAAACGATATAAATGAGGATAAAATAGAAAGAGATGGAATATCAGGTCTGACGATCCAGAAATGTAAAAATTTCTGCTGTTAGGATTTAGCAATTGATCTACACCTCAATATCTGTGTTACTCGATAGTTATACGTTTTTGGGTGCACAGGATAGTATGTATGTATGTATGTATTGGCCACTTTCAACAAAGTATCGGCGGGTTTAACAGGGTAAAGGCAAGTACAAAAGAGCAAAATAATAAAAATGTAAATTGTCATGAGGCATATAGGCCGGCACACAAACATTGACGCAAATTAAAGTATCGCAGAAGCTAGCTCGGTAGTTAAACAAGCATAAGCTAAGTTGCGGGCGAACAGAGGGTATACATAGCTAGGATGGTCGGTCAAGACGGTGGTTGGAAATGTCACCAAAGATGAGGAAACCGCAACAGATGGGAACTACATGTGTCGTAGGGAGCCGAAAAAGTCATTGGAGAGAAGGATAGCATGAGGAAAAACAAGCAAATATAGCCTGATAGGATTCCAGAAAATGTTTATGAAGCTTAAGACTGAAATATTTATTGGACGTGGCAGAGATTATATGAGAAGGCAGCTTGATATATAGTCGAGGATCTACGAACTGAAAAGATCGCGAGGACCAGGGAGATTCAGACGGGGCGCGAATTTTAAGGATAGCGATACAGTTCCGGGTATTATGGGCATGGGTCGAAGGGTGGATCGGTTCCTTAGGAAAGGGTGGAGGAGCAGGTGAATGTATAATTTTGAAAATAAAGCAGCATATTTTGTATGGACCAAAAGTTCAAAGGGAAGCCAGCCTAGTTTCTTAAGCAGAGTAGATGTAGGATGGCGAGCAGGGAGTCTAAAAACAAAACGACACGATTGATTGAGTATAGATTGCAAGGAGGATTGTTGTTTCGCTGATAAGGAAGAACAATAGTTAAGATGAGGAAGAATAAATGAATGTATGAGTGTGATTGAAGTACGTTGGCCAATATATTTTCTAATGATATAAAGGCTGCGAAGGATGAATCTACATTTGCGTACAGTTTGAGCAATATGGTGAGAAAAACTAAGACTGAAGTCAAATGTGACACCAAGATTTCGTGTGTGGAAAAGGGTTTTGAGTTGGCATGATTGGGCGTCCAAAGGTGGTTGGAATGAAATAGTGTGTTTTGGAGGGATTGACTGATAAAGAGCATGAAGCAGCCCAAGAGGAAATGGAATTAGGTATGAGAGGAAGGTCATTTTGTCGAGATAGAGGAAGGTAGATCTGGATGTCGTCAGCGAAAATGTGGCCCTGCAAAGACAGGGAGCGAAAAATGGATCAAAGAGAGAGCATGTCAATATTAAAAAGGATAGGACCGAGACTTGAGGGACACCAGATGAGAGTGGTTTCGAAAGAGACTCTTCGGAATTCAACAGCACGGAGAATGTGCGGTCAGACAGATATGATTCAAGAAGAACAAGAGCAGAATCAGAAAAGCCAAGTCCGTGGAGGTCATATAAAAGAATACGATGATCCACCAAGTGAAACGCGGATGAGAGGTCAATGAGGTTCAATATGGCAGGAGTTTTCGCGAAAAATTGTTGCAGAATATCGTTTTTCACTCTTAACAGCGCCGTTTCAGTGGATCTATGAGCAATAAATCCCGAAACAATGAAGGTAAAGAAAACACCATGAAAGAAAGACACATTAACGCGGTGGGTGTAAAAAGGAGCAAACAGATGAATGCTAGAGGATATTTTCTTGAAACAAATCGGATTGAGCGGACAGGAGGAAGGTTGAGTCTTTCGTAAGAACTGAATAGTATCGAGAAGTGAGATTTGTGCAAAAGAATTGAAAGGAGAAACGGAATGAGAAATACACGAGGGAAGGGAGCCAGAATGTTTGACAATAGAGCTGAGTAGGGATTCGATCTTGGATGAAAGAAAATCAGAGAATGCCGAAGCTGACAAGAGGGGGGTTCAAAATGGATATGCCCAATTTTAAACCATAGTGCCATTTCATTTTATGAAATGCCCACGAACCAGAAGGTGTCGTGATATGTTTGGAGTATGTGATCTCTCTATACCAGATACTGCACTGTAGCACTTGACAGTGCGCATTTACTAGGACAGGAAGTAGCACGTGAGTTTCAGGGCGTGAAATAGCGCCACTTTCCCACGTCTGAGCTTAAGCGACGAAACATTGCCCCCTTATAAGACTGTGATGACACGTTGCTTACATAAGGACGGGATCATTCACACATGCAGTGTGATTACATTTTGATGAATATGCTCCTTTTGCCGATGTTAGCCATGTTAAGCTACTTTTGGTGGTTTGTTGTAAAAAGGGTACCAGATCGGAGAGAGGGTGAAAAAATATTAACATATCGGAAAGAGGATAGAAAAGAGGGACTGGTGTAATTTTTTCCTACAGAACTACAAACAGAAATTGACCTTTTTGAGGGATATTTTCATGCAGGTTAGGTTATTTTTAGGTTACTTTTTCTTGAAAAATAAAGTCAGTTTTTTCTTATTATTAGGTTACTTTTTTGACAGCCCTAGTTATCACCAAAGATTTAGCTCGTAAATTGAAATCGCGTGCTCTTTATATAACGCCATATTCGCGAATTGTCGTCGCGTTAAAACACCGAGTGACATAAAATTTAGTTTATTGTCAAAATAATCAGTTGTAGTCCTAATGTCCGAAACAATGTCCAAATGTTGGCCGAGAAATAACTAAAATAAAGCGGTGTTGTACTATCACCGGAGCTCGGATGTCTGTCTGTCTGTATTCAGGTGAGTTTTCAGTGTTGGTGGAATATTATTGTTTTGAGGTGTTGTTACAGATATGTGATTGTAGATACAGTCTGATATATAATGTCAGTTGTCTTGTGAAGTGTTGCGTCAAGGTGTTTTTGACGTCAACCAAGCGTGGTGGAAATCTAATTCCGCCTTGATTTTGTGTTGTTTTGTTTTGATGGCGCGATAGACAGTTTGGCTCTTCTTACACTGTCCATAGTGCGAGGTTCAAAATGGAGTATTTTCGAGGAGAAAGAACGGAGCTCTCTTAGAGCCGCCTTCTTTGTCGTTGGCTTTTGTTTGTATGTCGGTGTTTTGCCATTGTTTTCTGAGGCTTTTGGTGAACATGGGTTTCCTGTCATGTCAGACTGATAAGGCTCATGTTCTTCATTCCTTTCGGCCGGTAAACAATCTGGACTGGTCTGTCTGTTCACTCGTCTATTTGTACACGGTTTTCGACCAGCCACACCTCCAATACTGGACTTCTTCTTGTCCTCCGTTTGGATTGCCGTTTTAGATTGCTTAATTTCTGGCACTTTTATTGTAAAAGTATTTTGGCGTGTTAAATTTTGCGGCTTCTGTTCATTCAAAGTTGTTGTCTTGTCTTGGTTCTTCTTGAAGCAGGTGATGTCTTCTTGTTGAGGTATGGAATCTGCGTTTCCTGCAATATCTGAATTGCTGGGTTCCTCTGCGGTGTAGTATAGTCTCTCTGACGTACGACAACTGGAGTTGACACTTGGCTCTCGTTTCCCGGAGTAGCTTGGAGAAGGCATGTGCCTGCCGCACTTGTCTAACGTTATTGATCGCAGCGTTTCGTTGCTTTCCTGCCGCTCAGTTAGTGCTGTATGTTTGACTGATTCCGCACGGGAGTCGTCAGTTTCATAATCGTATGGGAACGTTTTCATTGGTTCATTTGTGTCAGGTAAGTTTTCTATAGTGCTGGTCGAGATCTCGTCATCACTCTGATGTTCATGCTCAATGTAGAACGGCCCGTTTTCTGTGTATACAGAGGCTGTACCGTATACACTATTGACGTCAGAAAGCTTCAACATTTTCGGTGATCCCTCTATCACAAACGTACTTGACTTTCCAGCTTTCTGGAAATAAGTTGGATCGACTTGCGGGTTTGTCATGTCTGAAATATTCTCAGATGATGGTGATAGTTTTTTTCCAGCATCTAGCGAGCACTGATGTTGCTCACTAATCACATCCTCCTCGTTAGTTTCTACTGATTTAACTTCTGTGTCAAGCGGGTTTCTTCTCGACATTGCATTGCTGTTAAACCTTGCATCCTGTACTTTAATTGGACAGAACTGTTCCGCCGTTCTTTTTACACGCTCTACCAAAAGTTTAGATGCCAAGAAATGGTTGTGTTTTGGGCTGCTTGCTTGTGAATTATTCTCGACATTTTGGAATCCTTCTTGCTGTACCAATTCACTGGATCGACGGTTCAATATGTTGGCAATTGTGCTATTCAGCTGCAGTCGTCGACTATTTCGTTTGATAGACACTTGACCACTGCAATCAACCAGCTTCGTTGACTGCAGGTCTTCGTCGCTCTGCAAATACTGAGCACTTGGACAATTGTTGACCTCCTGTGTAACACTTCCACCTGACAGTTGTTGCAAGTCAGAGTTGTGATGGTCAGAATCCTGAAATTTTTGTATTGGGATACCTCCTTCTTCACGACATCCAGTCATGTCATCGGCGACGAATGTATCAAATTTAGGAGCTTGATCATTTTCATCATGATCACATTTGATCACAATATCTCTATCTCCCTGTTCTGTATGATATCTAGAAGTCTTTTCGCCTGTATTTATCGGCTTCTTTCTGGTGACCGCAGCAGTTTTTCTGTTGTTAACCTTGTTCCCGTTCATGCGATTGTTCTTTATTGGTGGCTCTTTCTCCGATGTTTTGGTTTCGCCTTCTTTGCTGGTGGAATTTCTCTTCTTAGTCACGGTATTGGACCTGAAAAGTTTGCCCAATGACGCTGTGATATTCCCCACTATGGATGTACCCTGCATTGACTTTCCTCTCAGTCCCAATTTGTTGCTGTCTGGTTGTTGTAGTGCATCTTTGTCTGAAATGTGTTTCTTGGATTTAGTCTGGCTTTTCTTGGCCTGCTTATGTCTCTGTGCTTGTTTCATGTACATCGCTAAGGGCTGGCCTTTGATCATGAAGTCACTAATATCGTAGGTCTTACTGCGATGAAATCCCTTGACTGTGGTTGTTGCGATGTTCGACTTTATCTCTTTTCCCGATGTCTGAGCCGTACCTGTCTTACGAGAAGATATATTGCACGATGTTTTCTGTGCTGTCTTCTGCTGGGGTTTTTGCTGTTTTTTGATGTCAGTTTTGTTAATTGAGTCAGTTTTGATGTTGTCTGGCTCTGCGGACCCACCTTGGGCAGGTTTTGTGTACGCCACTGCAGGGGTGTTATTTGCACTGTGGCGTTTGTCGTGAGTGACACTGAGGTCACCCAGCTTCGGTGGGTTGACCGAAGCGGCGATGATGTCCACCTTATCGGTCAGACTCAACACCATATCTTCCAGTCGGCACAAGTGATGATGGATAGCTTCATAGCCGTATTCTTCTGCCTTATTCAGTGCCATAATACTGGCACCGATCAGGCAGGGATGTTCGTTGAATCGTGCACTGCAGTACGAGTTGTATGGACCAAAAACTTGACCAACAGCTCCGTATTACGTAGCTCACAACGAAGGAATGACGTAGCTCAGATAACAACATCTGTCATCGACTATAATTTGCTAGAAATGTGAACTTTCAATATCTCGTGACTTTTACCTAGTGCACTGTCTGTTAAAAATTGCAACAATTATTTTTCTTCATACGCAAGAAATGCACGCTTAAACTATCACAGTGCGCTTGTTGTCAAAAATATTAAAATATCAATCACTCGTTCGTTGTTTTTAGATCAATTATGGACTATCAATCGCAATTCGTTTTAGACGCAAAACAACAATAATCTAAAAATTATGAATAGAATACAAAATACATGTTTAAGAATAATTTCGGGGCCGTTAAGTCCACACCGATCGACAGCTTACAAGCAGATTTGGCGATACCGTCATTGAGTGATCGTCACTGTAGCACTTGACAGTGTGCATTTACTAGGACAGGAATTAGCACGTGAGTTTCAGGGCGTGAGATAGCGCCAATTTCCCACGTTTGAGCTCAAGCGACGAAACATTGCCCCCTTATAAGACTATGATTACACGTTGCTTACATAGTAAGACGGGAGCATTCACATATGCAGTGTGATTACATTTTGATGAATATGCTCCTTTTAGCCAAATGATGTTAAGCCACTGTTGGTGGTTTGTTGTAAAAAGGGTACCAGATCGGAGAGAGGGTGAAAAAATAGTAACATATCGGAAAGAGGATAGAAAAGAGGGACTGGTGTATTTTGTTCCTACAGAACTACAAAGAGAAATTGACCTTTTTTGAGGGATATTTTTATGCAGGTTAGGTTATTTTTAGGTTACCTTTTCTCGAAAATAAAGTTACTTTTTTCTGATTATTAGGTTACTTTTTTGACAGCCCTACTAATAAGATAATGTGTAAGTATAGACCCGGCACCGCTGCGAGCCAGGTTACAGGGAATCTGCTGTATTTGAAAACTGAAAGCGTTTCATAAGGCTCAACATTGAAAAGGTCTCTTTTACACCAGGGGTGGGCAAACTCCGGTCCGCAGGCCAGATCCGGGCGGCGACACTTGAGTTTGATTCATAAAATATATCGACGAAGGTTCTTTGATAAATTTCAAGTAAATAAACAATTCAGATATTTTGTTTTTTTTACGTTGCCCGAAACTCAGCCGAGATTAACATGAAATGTCAAGATTAGTTATTTTCTCTAATCTCCCGGAGCTTTCGTTCTGGCTTGCAATCATTGAAAATAATGTTTATATGCTTCATGCGTATTATGCTTAAATAATGCTATAAATAATGCTTATTATGCTTGCAATTATTGAAAATAGTGCTAGGGGGTTCGTTAGTTATCCGACCCTCAGCACAAACTCTGGAAATCAAAAGTCAGGGATATGTGACTCGATTTCTGATTACTGCTATCAATTATCAATGACATGTATAAAAAACAAAAGTATCAATAACTATGTCTTTCTCCTAGCAATCCGTATATAAAAAATACAGTAAATTCATGTTATTGAAACACTCGTGGATCTGGAAGAAACAATGGCAAATAATAAGGATTGATGATAATTATTTGAACAGTCAAGTAAGTCGAAGTAGGTATGGAACCATGAAAAGGTTGAAAACCCCTGGCTATAAGTAATAAATACTATTCACAAATACCCGATCTGTTGGACACACACACACACATACCTGTTGATCATCTTGTTGAGCCGTCGTATCTTCTCCGGAGGCAGAGGCAGAGGAAGTCGGCAGGGCAGCATCTTGTGTTGCACGCCACAAACAATGCCGCTCGTCGAGATTCTGTATAATGCGCGCCGCCAGTTTGACATCCGCCCGCACCACGGTGCGATCCGATGTCAAACCGCTGACGGTACGAACCCGGCGTGACAGGTCGCGATTCACAATGGCACCCAGCTCACAGTCGCGCAACTGTAGTGCAATAGCAGCGTTGCAGTGCAATATTGCATAATGTCATGGAGTATGGGGCAAAATACAGAGAGAGAGAGAGAGAGATGACAAATATGGTTGCAATTTGGTAAAAAAAACACAGAAAATCACACACTCAAGTAAAAAGGTTGTGTAAAGCGAGTGCATGTACACACACACACACACACACGTATGTGTGTCCATGTGCATGTATGTTTGTCCATATGTGTGTGTCTCAAAGTATGTATATGTATGTGTGTCCATATGTGAACGTCTATGTGTGTGTATGTGTGTGTGAATGTGTCCAGGTGTGTGTGTGTGTATGTGTGTGTGTATGTATGTGTGTGTGTGTGCATGTAGGCCGCACCCGAATATTGTTGAGATTCCAGCAGATCTCCTTGATGTTGACATGGCGCTGAAATGTGACCCAGCCGCGACGAAACCAGCGCCGATCGCTTTGAGGATCCGCAATGGCCGCTCGTAAAAAACCCGGATATCGACGACACATCTGCACAAACACAAACATAAACACAAACACCCATCAACATATTACAATTCACCACAATTACACTTTGGCTTATAAAATTATCAATTATATTTTACGATTACAAACTTACAATCATTACAATAATATATTAATAAGAATCAATAAAGAACAGGTTATTATAATAATTACACAAATACAATTGAGTAAATATATTATAAAATTACAATTGCCGATACAATTACAAATATATATTGACTTTTTAGTTTCATTTATTTATTCATTTTGTTATTTCGTTCATAATCATTTGAGTATTTTATTATCATATCTAAATAAATTTGTTGCAAAATTGAGTAAATACACATTTATTTAGCCTGTTTATTTGATAATTTCATTTGATTCATCGTTTAATTCTCATCATTTTTTTCTTCATTATCTTTCATCTCGCTGACTAAAATTTCCATTTTCGAACTCTCTTTCTGTCTGTATATTTTTGTCGCTTCCAGGGTACACATGGGACCACCGCACAGGGTGGTAGTATAGTGCACTTGCACTCTTCCCCCATGCTACTGGATTTGTCTGTAATTAATAGTAATGAAATAATGAAAATGCAACAACAAAAACCAACTATGAACAAAATAGTTCACTAATTTGTTCATAGTTTTCCTGAAACCTCCGGTTTGAAATATACGAGAACGGCATGCTGTTCAAATACTCGTTTTAGGCTGTAAGTTGATATGAATCGCTTGGCCGTGCTGTTTGGTCTAGCACTCACCGCCTCCACTTCTTGCTTGGTTATTGTCGGCGCCAGATTGCGCAGGAAAATCGACGACGTCTTGTGAAGAGGCCGCGGTTTTTTAGCATCGCTATAGGGCAGCGGGAGTAGCGGCGACTTTTTAGGCGACACCTTCGCCTCTCCGTCCGCCTTGTCACCACCACTGTTGTTCTTCTCGGCCGCACCGGCAGTTTTTTCCGCCGCTCCGGCGACTTTTTCCGCCGCTCCGGCAGCGTCCGTCGAGCTGCCGTTCTCAGTGCCGGGCGGCGCCGGCTGAACAGCGCCTCCGCCGCCGCCGCCGCCGTTTCCGTCGGCCTCGGACTCGCTGTCGGAAGAGTCGGAAGAGTCCGAACTGCTGTCCGAACTGGAGCCGCTGCCGCCGGACGAGTCGCCGTACTTGCGCTTCTTGGATTCCTCTGGTATGCCAGCGAGATAGCAAGACAAGCAAATATATGACAACAATAAGTGGTAGATGCATACAAATACAGACGCACACACACAGGCAGAAATTATTGAGAAACAACGAAAAATAATGTTAACAAACAAGAAAACATCGGAGAGAAATTCAGAAGCATTGTTACTGTTAGCCGAAAAACAGCAATAAAAACGATCAAAATAATAACTAAATAAAACACAGTAACAATTCCAGTTACAAATTGTGATAATACACTGAGGAAATACAAAATAGACTCCAGCTATATAAGAACCAACAACCATTATTGTATAAAAAAAGATATATTACACATGTATTCAGTTCCTCTTTATCGTGCAGTTTCTAGACTATATTTTCATCTCCTTTCAGACTCTATTTAGACTTTTATTTTCATTATATATCTCCAAGGAAAACCCCGGAATCAAACACACGCTATAGTTGACATGTTTACTTTTTTGGTTTTTAAGGAGTTCGGTTTACACAGAGTTTGGTTGACTGTGGACTTGCTAGTTTGGTGTGATATCAGTAAATGAAAAATAAAAATAAAATGCACACTGATAGTGTTACTAAATGAATATTACAAATTTGAGTGAACTACAGAAATCGTACATAGATTGCCTCATTAAAACTATACAACCCAAGCGTAAATGGAAAATATGAACCAATTGATTCATTATTACTGTTGATTTACTTAAATTTCAGCTCCCTAAAAATAATGGATATAATAAATTCGATATTGAAAAGACGCAAATTCAAAAATCTACAGCAAAAGCAAACATCAAATACACGCAAAATCCAATCAGGCTAAAAAGTATCAGAATAAAAAACGTGCCATTTTTCTTGGAGAACTCCTTGGCCTTCTGTTGCAGTTTTTTCTGCTCTTCGCTCATCTCCATCATCTCGGCCAGGTCGTCGGCCTTCTTGGCGGCATCGGCACGTGGCTTCTTGCCACTGCCACGCAACAACATCAACAACAAATATAATCAACAAAACAACATCAACATCAAGAAACAACATCAACAAACTCAGTGACTTCCAAACTAGGCCGCACAGAGTGTTATGACTTCGCAGCATAGCTGATATGATAAAAGTGACATCTGTTTTAAACAGAACAAAACAACCACATCACGACTCGAGCTCGAGAAATTGTTGACAACAAACAACACATACAAATGACTAGAGAGAGAGAGAGAGGGACAAACAAACACACACACATACCAGGTATCGAGAATGAAGGGTTTGGCATCATCATTATCATCCTTGTTATCCTTGGTGGTCGTCGTGATGGAAGTAGTAGTGGTGGTAGTAGCTGTGCCGGCGGTGTTGCTGACAGAGGTAGTCTTCACATCCCCACTTGGGGCTCGACGAACTGCCCCTCCCCCACTGCCTCCTGCCAGCGCTTCCTCATCGTCGCTCATATCGAGCACGGCCAGATCTGCCTCGGTGCCGTTCTCCAGTCGAATGACAACCGTGTCAAGCAGCCGCAAGATGGCGCTGGCGTTGTCGCCGTCCAAACTCACCCGCTCCACGTGACTCAGCAGCTCGACAAACACGTCCACACGACGCTGACACACACACACACACACACACACACACACGGACATACAGTACGCGCCAAAAGTCATGGCACGCAGCACAGATTCTTAATTTTATGTGTCAATTGATATAACTTCAACATCAGGAGAAATATGCTATCGGCACATGTCATATATCAACATGATGCTCAGTAGAATATTCTGCAACCACTACGCACGTGAATTGGTCGTAGTTTAATAAATTTCAGCAAAAAGATGTCATTCTGAAAATATGTTCAGTATCTTGAGTGCTTGTTTTTTTATATCGATTTCACGTTGTCTCGGTATAGTTTATTTGAAAATGATAGCAAGAATAGAATTGAAAAAGAGCAAATTATATGCATATTTATTGTTGTTGCTGTTTATTGAATCATATTTATTGTTATTGTTTATTGAATAATATTTATTGGTGTTGTTTATTGAATCATATTTATTTGTGTTGTTGTTACTTATTGAATCATATTTGTATTTATTGTTGGATGTTTCTTATTGAATCATATTTATTGTTCTTGATTGTTATTTATTACTTATTTATTAATATTTATTCTCATTTATTGGTGGTTGTTATTTACTGAATCACATATTTATTGTTGATTGTTATTATTTATTGAGGAACGTGGGCGGAGTGACATTATGGAGTGTTATCGGATGATGGTTTATTATTTATTGTTATTTATTTATTATTTTGTTTCCAACTCTCTTTCTAGACTTTTTTCTTTTCGAACTCTCTTTCTCTTTAAATCTTTTAGGCGCTTCCGGTACATGGGGCCACCTTAGGGTGGTAATAGTGCCTGCACTCTTCCCATGCTACTGGATTTGCCTGTAATTAATAATAATAATAATGATAAAATTACAACCATAACCTCTATGAATATGGTGGGAAAGTCTAACAAGGATATCACTCATATTAAGGGAGTGACGTCACATATTATGCAGCGCTGACGAAAAAGCTAAATGACAGTGTCCTATGAACGTCTCAGTCTAACCATTCTCTTAGAAGACCAAGAAACACTTTCTGCGTGAAATTGAGGACTTTAAAGTAGCAAGTAGACGTAGAGCATCAAATAAACGCAAAACAACTGAATAAAATAATAAGGTTGGACTTCAGGACGTCTCAGAACGAACCATTCAAATGTGCCCCAGACACAACCTCAAATTCATGTTTTGCGCCACGTTGAAAATCGCTTCTCATATCAGCCTAAATTTACAACGGGGTGATATTTTGATGTAAACATCTGACATTGGATGTGAACAATTGGAAATATGTGCATTAGTAAGTTTGAGCGAAGTTTTTGGTGTCTGGCAGTCGAAGTAACAAGTTGTGGAGTCAGAACTGACTCAGATCCGTGCCGAAATATGTAGATGAAAAGACCATTCAATAATCAAGTAGTTCTCTGATGTGGGAGCTTATGGTTTCCATGAAAAGTTTGTTCAGTAGTGCCGCCACGAACCAATTAGTAAACAATTGCTATTTAGACATTCTTGGCGAGCATTTGGGGAAATTTTTCGCCAAAAGCAGAAGTGAAGTTTTCCTGCAGGATGGGACAACGACCCACACGACCAAAATCTACAAATAAATAGCTGAATTAAGTCGATGTTGATTACATCAGACACCGCTAAGGACTTGAATGTTATAGAGAACCCCTCTAGTTCGCTAAACGTCAAGTTCAGAGGCGCGAAATCTGCATAGCTGGAAAGCTTGTTGATGTCATTCAAGACGTTTGGAGAAGTTTGGGACCATCATTACTGCAAAATCAGGCGCTATCTGCCCGAAAACGTCTCTAATGTCGCCTAAAAAACGGGGACAATGCGAAACTTTTATATATTAATACTCATGTGAAAAAATAAAAGAGTTATAGTAGAAAAAAATCGTGATATTTTCAGAAAATATCGCCGCCCAATCACTTTTGGCGCGCAATGTATACACACACAGACACACACACTCATACAGGGACACACACTCATACAGGGACATATACACACGGACACACACACACGCACACTCTCAAATATGCCCACAGTAAAAGCGAGTCACGCACAATCACCTGAAGATCGCGTGAATGTTGTTGTTGACGCTTGACGCATTCATCAGGATGATATTTGGCCTTGAACCTGCACAACAGAACACACAGACACACAGACACACACACACAATCGCACACTGTCAACATTCATACACACACACACACACAAACTAAACGGGAAACGCAAGCCAAATACTCCTTAAAAGACAATAGCAGGATGAATTTGATTGTAACCAAATAGTCTGTTATATGGTATGTTAGATATGTGATGTCTAGAATGGAGTTTATTACAGCAGCCAGGAGCATACAAAGCGGGTGTGAATTTGTATGTGAAAAATTATCTCTTTCAGTTCAACTACTGCAAATAAAGAATCTGATTGGTTAAACTAAAATTGTATCCCTATCAATAGAATCACCTTTTTTTCGCTGGGTTAAAATTAATGGGGCAAAATCAATGTGAACTAATAGCTTATACCTAGATTTCGTACATGAACTTAACTTAGAACTTACACACGCACACATGACACATGTTTTTGTATGTGTATGTGTCTGCGTGCATAATATGGTGAATATATCCATATACACACCCATATATATACATACATGTGTGTGTGTGTGTATATGGATATATATATATATATATATATATATATATATATATATATATATATATATATTTCCTATAAAGCAATGAAAAGCGGATTTTGCAATTGTAATAAATGAATTAATAACATGATGATGATGACGATAATTATAACAGGCGCAGAGAGATGAGACATGTGCAAACTCACCCAGCCCCAAGCGTAGCAAGCGATCATGTGATGACAAAAACTGGCGCATTTTAACGCCAATAATACACACACACAAGCACACACAAACAAACAAACACATTGCCAAATAACACTGGATTTTTCGCAAACACACTTGCTAAACGCACACAGTGGAGCCTGGCGACGTGGAACATTGCTGATTAAACCTGTAATTCAATGACGAATTATTTCACGTGTGTGTGTGTGTGTGTGTCGGTGTGTGTGTGTGTGTGTGTCAGTGTGTGTGTGTGTGTGTGTGTGTGTGTGTGTGTGTGTGTGTGTGTGTGTGTGTGTGTGTGTGTGTGTGTGTGAGTGTGTGTGTGAGTGTGTCGGTGTGTATGTGTGCTCGTAAGACATGCAAACACGATGAGAACAAAGCAAACGTACTTTTAATTGACTAGTTTCAGATTTAGACTAAATATCAACATACCGTGTGGCCGAAATACACACGCAAATAACACGATCACACACACACTGACACACACATACACAGAGAGAGAGAGAGAGATATATATACACACACACACACACACACACACACTGACACACACGCAAACTCATACACACACACACATACACAGAGAGAGATATACATATATACACACACTGACACACACACATAAACTCACACACACACACACACACACACACACACACACACACACACACACACTGACACACATACACAGATAAAGAGAGATACACACACACTGACACACACACACACACACACAAACTCATACACACACACTGACACACACACACACACAAACTCATACACACACACTGACACACACGCAAATAACACACACACACACACTGACACACACATACACAGAGAGAGAGAGAGATACACACACACACACACTGACACACACAAGCTCACACACACACACACACACACACACACACACACACACTGACACACACACACAAACTCATACACAAACACACACTAACACACATACACAGAGAGAGAGATACATACACTGACACACATACACAGAGAGAAAGAGAGAGATACACACACACTGACACACACACGCAAACTCATACACAAACACACACTGACACACACATACACAGAGAGAGAGACACACACTGACACACACACACACACACACAAACTCATACACAAACACACACTAACACACATACACAGAGAGAGAGATACACACAATGACACACACAAACTCATACACACACAGTCAAAAGACGAGGAGAGAAATCTGTGAGAGCCTTAGAACCTTGACGGCCTCCTCTTACGACAGCCTTGTGGCTAGCACGGTGAAAACACACACAGAGAAAGAGTTTGAGAGCGTTGAGCCGGAACACTGACCACTCTTCCTCCTTGTGCGAGAGGAAAAAGTTGCTGAGTTGCTGGCGGCGAAAGTCCAGCTTATAGTCGGTGTATTTTTTGATCGCATCCTCGTCGGTGATCATGTCGTCTTGTGATGCAAGAAACGCCTTGAATGTCATCATCGGAGGCTGCACGGGACCATCGCTCTCACTGTAACTACACACACACACATAGACATCGACATCGACACATATACAGACACAAAATATACAAACATAAACGCACATCTACATGAACACACACATACATGGACACACATAGATATATGTGGATACACATAGATATACATGTGAACACACATGGACACACGAGCACATACACATAACTGGGCACACACGGACACACACACACGAATGGACATACACATGAACATACACGGACAATCACATATTTCAGACAGTGTAGATGGTATAGTTAGCAGTGTAGATGGTATAGTTACCAGTGTAGATGGTATAGTTACCAGTGTAGATGGTATAGTTACCAGAGTAGATGGTATAGTTACCAGAGTAGATGGTATAGTTACCAGTGTAGGTGGTATAGTTAGCAGTGTAGATGGTATAGTTAGCAGTGTAGATGGTATAGTTACCAGTGTAGATGGTATAGTTACCAGTGTAGATGGTATAGTTACCAGTGTAGATGGTATAGTTAGCAGTGTAGATGGTATAGTTACTAGTGTAGATGGTATAGTTGGCAGTGTAGATGGTATAGTTACCAGTGTAGATGGTATAGTTAGCAGTGTAGATGGTATAGTTAGCAGTGTAGATGGTATAGTTACCAGTGTAGATGGTATGGTTAGCAGTGTAGATGGTATAGTTACTAGTGTAGATGGTATAGTTACCAGTGTAGATGGTATAGTTACCAGTGTAGATGGTATAGTTACCAGTGTAGATGGTATAGTTACCAGTGTAGATGGTATAGTTACTAGTGTAGATGGTATAGTTACCAGAGTAGATGGTATAGTTACCAGTGTAGGTGGTATAGTTACCAGTGTAGATGGTATAGTTACTAGTGTAGATGGTATAGTTAGCAGTATTACCTGCTGAAAGAGCCGCTATAGCCAGCACCTGGTCCGCCGCTGCCGTTCGAGTGGCCGGCATATGTTTCACCACCGCCGTACACAGACTGATAGCGTCGATCACCAACAGACCTACACACACACACACACACACACACACACACGCACACACACACACACACACACACATTTTGAGACAAAAACCAAAGAGGACCGGATGGATCGAAGTTAGCGGGAAAAAGACGGATGAAAGAAGGAAGACAAAGGAGAAAGATTCCAATTGGACAGAACTGGATGTGTATGTATGTATGTCTGTCTGCGCGTGTGTGTGTGTGTCACTCACCAGTCGCCGCGTACACGTTTGTGCGGCGGTGGCGAGAGACCCCCGTGCCCCGCCCCAGCGCCGCCGCCAGTGGGGGGACTGTAGGCGGCTCGTGCGTCTCTGCCACCGCCACCGCTTCTGTACGCGTCCATACGATAATCACCGCGCACTCTAGCTACAGGCGGTCTACATATACACACACACAAACACACACACACACATCGAATATACACACTCTGAATGAACTATGCTATCTGATGAACAAGTACAAAAACTTAACAATTGTAGGAGATTTTAACTGTAAGGAAGTTGACTGGCAAAATTGGAACGCAAACGGATCACCGAACTCATGGAATTCAAGACTTATGACACTGATGATGAAAAATTACATGAATCAGTGGGTTCAAGAGAATACTCGATTCAGGGGTTCAGACGAGCCATCAAAACTAGATTTGGTTTTTACTGATGAAATGGACATAATAAAATCGTTGACGTATAAGAGTCCAATTGGCAAAAGCGACCATGTGCTGATAGAGGCAGTTTTAGAGTATGGAAAACCTGCAAAAGGTACCCGTAAATACTACGGTGATAAACTGAACTATGACAAAGCCAACATAAAACAGCTTAAGAGATACTTTGATGAGGTCGACTGGACCGCTATGTTGACAATGACGGATGTTCAACAAAAATTTGATTATTTTGTTGACGTGTACAAGCTCGGTGTTGAAAGATATGTTCCAAGAATAAAAAGATCATACACTAAGAAAAATGTTTGGTTCAACAAAAGATGTGAAAAAGCAAGAGAGGACAAAGAAAAAGCATGGAACATATTGCGAAAGAGAAATACTCATGAGCACTGGAAAGAGTACAAAAGAGCCAGAAACAATTACGTGAAAATAAGACGAGAAGAAACAATGAATTATGAAAAAAGTATAGTTGAAAAATGTGAAAAAGAACCGAAGATGTTCTACAAGTATGTCAACGGAAAGATGAAAAATTACGTGGGCATCGAAAGAATTCAACATGAAGGCGAGACCGTTACTGAACCAGAGAAAATCTGCGAAATTATGAATTATAGATTTCACATGGTGTTCACTGATGAAAGTCCTTTTGATGGAAGTCGAATCTTGCCGAAATGTAGGCCTATGGGAGATGTGTATTTATCTAAGAAAGATCTGATCGAGAGACTGTCGAAGTTAAAGAATGGGAAATCGGTTGGACCAGACGGAATTGAGGGGAGCATTATCAGGGAATGCAGGGAAGAGTTGACGGAGCCATTGTATGACGTCATATGTACTAGCTTGCGCCTGGGTGAAGTTCCTTCACAATGGCAATGTTCGAGCATTGTTCCAATTCACAAGAAGGGTTCGAAAGAGGAATCATCAAACTACAGGCCTATATCACTGACCAGCGTGATATGTAAAGTGTGTGAAAAAATCATCAAGGACCAGTGGGTAAAACACCTGGAGAGGGAAAAGGTTTTGTCAAATGCACAATACGGATTTAGACAATCAAGATCATGTGTGTCGAGTCTTTTATTCTTTTACAACAAAATTATTGATGTTGTACAGGAGAGGGACAAGTGGGTGGACTGCATATACTTGGACTTGTGCAAAGCTTTCGACAAGGTCCCATTCAGGAGGCTTCTGTGGAAACTGGAGTATTGTGGAGGAATACAAGGACCACTATTGAAATGGATGGAACATTACTTGACCGATAGAAAAATGAGTACAACTGTGAGGGGAGCGGCTTCTTCGTGGAAGCGGGTGAAAAGTGGGGTGCCACAAGGCTCTGTGCTCGGACCAATAATGTTTCTGATATATATCAATGATATAACGAACGATCTGGACAGCACCGTTCACCTTTTTGCCGACGATGCCAAATTGATGAGAGTCATAACGAGTAAGAGAGACTGTGAACAATTCCAATGTGACATCGACAAGATTCAAGAATGGTGTCAAAAATGGTTAATGAGCCTCAACGAAACAAAGTGTCATGCCATGAAATTTGGCAAAAGCGGGAAGAGACCATCTGTGGACTATGCACTGGGATGCGTCACGCTGCGAGAGGTGGACAAGGAGCGAGATCTTGGTGTGATTATCCAGAATGATCTGTCACCGCAGGCGCACATTGATGACCTTTTCGCTAAGTCGTATGCACTTATTTCAAAAACGAGAGGAGTATTCAACTACATGGATGAGAATATGTTCAAAAAAATCATGATAGCTCTAATTAGGCCAAAGATCGAATACGCAGCTGTAGTTTGGTCTCCACACGAAGTGAAACATATAAAGAAAATAGAAAAGATTCAAAGACTAGCCACAAAATTGGTACCAAACTTGAAAAACATGTCTTACGAGGACAGATTGAGGAAAATTGAATTACCCAGGCTTGATGAGAGGAGAGAAAGAGGTGATTTAATAAACATATATAGATGCATAAATGACACGGTCAACACAGACGACATCGGATTAGTTTTTCAAGGAAATGTGCGTAGAGGACACTCAAAAAAACTGAGGAAAAAACGTTGTCGAAAAGATGTAAAAAAGTATAGTTTCCCGTTTAGGAGCGTAGATCAGTGGAACCAATTAGACAGCAAAATAGTTGAAGCTAGAAATTTAAGTTCCTTCAAAAATATGTTAGATAAATTATGGAAAAGAGACGGGACAGCACGAGCCTAGCTCATATCCTGTAGAACAACTATGTGAGTACACACACACACACACACATCAGATCTTCGTAAGTGACTGTAGATAGACCATTGACTAAAGATTAAATGCCCAACCGTTAATTATTTTAATTCGGGTAGAAGGGATAGGAAAGAAGACAGTTGTAGTAGTACGGGGGGTGTCAAATCTGCTGAATTATCGCTCCCCCATTGAATATGAGAGCACAGGGAGGGAAGAATCAGAGGGTCGGATTTTAGTGGCCTGCTATTACGACACGCAGCGGGTACGGCGGCAGTATTCTTATCCGCTGTACCGCAGGGTGTAAACCCTTAATGATATTTCAATATCATACTACAGATTCATATCGTAACTATTTTATTAAACATACGCTGAAATACATATACACATTTGTTGTGAGTCTTTTTCGTATTTGATGTGTTTTTGCTTGTTTTCCTATTTCTGCGTATTTCAGCGTGTGTTTAATGGAATAGTCACGAGGTGTAGTATATAGGTGTAGTATAATATTGTGCATATGTCATTAACGGTTTTGTATTTGAATCACTGACCTATCTATAGTCACTGAAGAAATATACCGACCGAAACGTTTGTTCACAGTCACAATCATTGTGTTTTCCTCTCGTAAATCATATACAGGGTGATCCAAAACAACGGGCCCACTTCTAATTAGGCCTCGTTTCTTAGTGTTTTGTCCGAATGAAATGAAACTGTGGTCATAGCTAGTTTATTATATTCAAAACATCACATCAAAGCACTAGAGTATTTGACCTTTATTTCTACGTTTTACAGCATGTGGTCTAGATGGCCTCCATTTAGCTCCGTGCATTTCTTGAGGGGCAGCACGAAGTTTTGCATGACGTTCTTACAGACTGAATTTGTAGTGACTCTCATCTCCTCCCTGATGGCTTCCTTGAGTTCCGTGATGGTTCTGGCTTTCCCTGCGTAGACTCTGTCCTTAATATAGCCCCAAAGAAAAAACATATGGGGGGCTTAGGTCCGGGCTATGGGGTGCCCACTCAAAATCAGTCTTGAGACTGATCACTCGGCCTCCGAAGTTCTCTTTCAGCCAATCTCGGGACTGTAAGGGTCTGTATTATGTATGGGTAAGCCGTGATATCGTTCACCAGCACTCTCCTTCAAGTCTCACGGGACATACCGAGGGACTGACTTCGCTTACGTACAGAGCGTTTCAGACTCTGCTGGAGAGACTCTCTCACACTTTCGATCAGCTCGGCTGTTCGCTTCTTGGGTCGTCCCAAGTGTCTTAGACGGTTCTCACTGGCAGCATTGAGGTTCTCCACGCTCCCATAATTCTCGAGGTGATCCACCCAGTTCTGAATTCTGCTTTTGTATGTAGCCTTTTCACATTCGAACTGACGCATGAAACTGTCTTGGGTTTTCTTAAACGGACCTATCTTGTAGTAAAATTTAACACAGTGTATGATTTCTTTCAGCTCAAACTGGGGTCTTGGTGTACTCACGGTCGTTGATTCTGCCATGTCCTGTAAAATAAGGGCAATCGATGAATAAATAAAGAAGATATCACTTAAAGTGTACACGGGGCCCGTTTTTTTGGTCACCTATTTTTGGTCATATATACAGGGTGACCAAAAAGACACACACGCAGACGCAAACATATATAAATACAAACACAAACACATACATACATGAGTGTATCAGTGAGAAATCAATGGTTCCATTTAAAAGTACGGCAAAATGCAGAAATCGCGAAATTTTACGAAATTTCTCAAAATATTCAGCGAAAAGTTTCGAAATAGGGATGACAAAAAGTAATGGGACAATATGGAATTAATAGTCAAATACGAGCGCAAGTGTCCCGTCAAAAATAGCCTAGCAGCTAAATCACCCTACTTGCGAGCCAAAGGTCCAAGGTTCAAATCTGAGCTTGGATTTTTCCTTAAGAACGCTCAAATTCACTGACAACTACCGCTACTGTGAAACAAAACAACCATGATTGATATATATAGTCTCAATTGAGACAAATATTAATAATAACTCATAATATCAATGATAATAATTGAAACAGTGGTTCATAAACGTGGTTCGGTGAGTCAGTTAGTCAGGGGTTCGGCGGTTTGGTTCACCCACTCTTATGATTCGTGATGTCAAGCTCTGCTTGGTCATCATTGGCTGCAGTTGATCACGCCACATCGCTTGGTCTTGATATCTGTGCTGCAAGCAACTCGGTCCACTCAGTAGTAGCCTACTTGTGTCACTGTCTTGATCGTACGTGATTTGTGATTTCTCTAATAATACTTCAAACACGAAAGATTTGTTGAATACATGTATATGGAACTTGTGGAGTTCAGTACCTCCAGTAAGGTTAAGAACCACCGACAAAGAACAAGAGCGCGAGAAATCACCTGTCGTAAATGTCATCGCGACGTGATCTCACATCTCCGGCGCGCTCACCACGAAACTTGTCGCGACGTCTGCGATCATACTCATCGTCTGAATCAGCCATTGCGCTAGAAAAAACACCCACACCCATACACACACACAATAATCGTCTAACCGGAAAGCCCAAAAGTAGCTCAAAGACTTCGGGCGCTGGACTCTTATGTGTCAGAGGTTCGCGGTTCGAATCCCGGCCCAGGTACGCTCAAAAAGAGCACCGCTTGAGTCTATCATTAGTTACTGTTGTAGTTTGACGCACGGCAGGGTGAGTCGTACATACTAGTAGTGTAAACAGACTGTCGCGCACGCTCAGAATGGCATTGATAATCTAAGCTCAGAACATCGATGTCAATCTAAAATCTAAGCGGCGCTACGGTGTTTTGAGAAGCAGCGTTCTACAAGACAAGCATAAATTTATTTCCAGACGTCTTAAAACTGAAGCCAGAGAGACAACCCTGACTGAGAGAAAAATTGGAAATTTTGATTGAAAAAGAGGAAACTTTCGACGAAATGTCATATTAAACTGTCAATTGACAAAGCGAAATGACTGGGCTGGATAAGCAAGTGATCACTCTATCTATGACGCTGAGCTGAGATACCGATCTTTCCCCAGCACTTAACCTGGCACGCATATATGGATATGTTCCGTTGTTTAAGTCGGATGAGGTGCTGTTGAAAATGCAATATTCTGCAACACCTGGAATGTTCATTTTAGTGTTGTTTATTTTCCGTTACTTGATGGGCACATTAGTTGTGCTATTTTAGCACGTATATGCCGAATAAAATGTGGGAAAATTCTATTTGAAACCAAATTTAGTCGAATCCCTTCACAATTTTATTAAATTTTATTAAAGTTATTATTACTATTAATGACAGGCGAATCTAGTAGCATGGGGAGAGTGCAAACACTATTACCCAGCGGTGGCACCATGTGGTCACATTCATTCTTGTTTCTTGAAATTACAATAATAATTTTGTAAGTTATATATTAATTTTAAACGCGCACCAGCCTGTTGAGACTATATAGGGAGCCCCGCTGTGCGTCCATCTACAGCGGTGACACTCAGGTAAGCCCAAGCGGGTGTTGATTAGCAAAACCGAAGCAAGATTCAAAGCGTAGAAGTAGTGAAATATAAACGTGTATCGTAAATTTGAAGAAATATGGTGGGTGCGAGGCCAAAAACAAACATTACATGGCAAATTAGATAAACATATGAATGCCTAATCAAATTGCAATAAACAGACACCACTTACAAAACCTACCCCTCAAAACACGAGCGAAGAGCGATACAAAAACTACGCTCTAGACGTAAGCCGCCAAACTAAACAACATAGTGCTTCCAAATTTGCCCGAGAATGATCTGGCAAAACCTGTATGCACAGAAATATACATCTGTATGCGATTTTTGGTTCTTTCATATATTCTATCGAATATATTCAAATGATTACTTGAGGCTAAATTGATTATCATGAAATGATCACTTGAGACAAATGATTACTTGATTACTTTAAATATATTTAAAAAATCAAATATACCCATTCATTGCCTGAATATAAATTATTGTTAAATAATAATTATTTAATAATATAAATCATTACTTGATAATTTATTAGTAATTAATTTTTTTTAAACTGACTCGACTACATAAACGATATATAAGGTAAGGATAAAGCATAACAGAATTACTGTTCCAATAGCGCAGTGCATGTTTTGGGAAATAATTCAAATTTTTCCTTAACGAGACAAACAACTGAATTCGTTGAACCGAGGAACCAGGCTGGGAAGCCACTGGTTGGGAAACCATATCTGTCACTTGAACATCACTGTCACTACCACCGTTTCGGCCAATGCTCGGCGATCGCAATACGATGCGATGCGTATCGAAATTGGCTAAAATGGTACATTTCGTGAGTGCATCTGACAGTGGCGTATCTAGTGACTGAAAATTAAGCGAGTGATCATCTTGGCCAATCTTTCCTCAGCTGTATGTAGTTCAGTGGTTTTCAAACTTTTGAACGATTAAACGTAACAATCGAAGACGTATTGGCCTTATTGTGTATTTGCATTGGCAAATATCGCACGTTCTTTATGGTTTCCTAACCTAACCTAACGATTTGTTTAAGCGCTCAAAAGTCTGAAAGCCACTGAACTACATACAGCTGAGGAAAGATTGGCCAGGAAGATCACTCGCTTATATTTAAACCACTAGATACGCCACTGTCAGATGCACTCACGACATGTACCATTTTAGCCAATGTCGATACGCATCGCATCGTATTGCGATCGCCGAGCGTTGGTCAAAATATTTCGTTGGCCGAAACGGTACCCTTATGGGCCCCACCGAATGCAACAATTCGTGGTTCGGGGGCGGTTGCTACAGCTCTGAATATTGCATTTGAGAAAAATATCAAGAACATTAAAATATAAACGTTTTCAAGACCTTGTTTGTGAATGTTTGTATGTGATTCGATTGGCATCACAAATTACACAAGCATCTCACAAAAAGTCAACATATCGTCTGGAGTGCAAATATATTTGGGTTTGTGCATTTCATTCATCCATTCATCACATTCGCATATTTACACAAATATATATATATATATATATATATATATAAGTTTTTATCGTGCTTGCAAGAAACTGGAACATTTTAGGCTAAAAGTCATCAGGATTCAATTTCATTCAATTGAAAACGATACATACACACAGATATATGAAGTGAACTTTTTTCCACGCAACACACAGACATACACACACACACGCACAGAGAGAGAATATGTGAGTTGATTAAATCACTCAAATCATGTACTCACTCACTCAAATGTATCGTGTACTCGTTGAAAGAACGTAGATTTAGCTCAATGAGCATTGCTGTGAACAGAGCTTTGGTTTTGTCATGAAATGCTCAAAATGAATAGAAAACAGCGGATGAATGATGTCATATAGGGAGTAAAATATATCTGAACAAATATGCGATATAAATTGAACAACAATGGAATGTCTATAAAAGTTGTTTGATATCTAGTTGATGATATAATCGTCATTTATCATTTATCGATTATATTTATCAACTCTTTGTGCTCTCATAGTTATTCCACTCACTGTCGGATCCTTCACACGCTTCCTATTTACTCATGTATGAGTGAATAGGTCATGACTAGTTACTCATACACTGAATCCACAGGAATAAAACTATTTTTGTTACTCTTAGTTCGCATGTGCCTCTATATGCAATTGAAGGTTGACGTTGGAATTAATAAGCGTGTGTTAAAATAATTGAAACCTACAATACAAAGCTAGGTATGACTAGGAGATTCAATTAGGGAATTATCTTCAAAAATGAACAGCACGGTAATGAGACAAAGAAACAAAAGTGATCGGACAAAATATGAAAAACGCTTGCATAATTAACACCAAGAATATTTCAGCCAACATTATGCCGGTACATTATTTTTACCAATATTTATACGTTTTACCCAATATTTATGTGTTAACGACAAATAGTGATAAGATTCCATGCATGCAAAGATCAGGTGAAATTGAGCGTTCGGCCAAATTTGAACAATATTTGAGCCTCAAACTATACGCTCATTGCAAACAGTACGTACACACACACACACACACATACACATAGGTATTATACGCAACTCACGCACATACACTCGCATACGGACACAAAGGCTCATACACATGTACATTGGAACAAGAAGTTGACATGCAATGATATTGAGGAAATCGCACATTCCTAGGCACAAACTCAGTATTTGAGCACTTTCACTGTGCAGTTCTCAATAGCCTTGATTCAACAACGACTAGCAAAATATTAGGTGTCTACAAGAGGCGTATTGTATTGTTTTTCCTATATATATATATTAATATATCATTGGATATGTGAGCATAATTATATATTCCGCTCAAGTACATTAGGTAGATTGTATTGCATTCGTGCAGCTGCAACAGCATCGAGGTGAGTGTGGACAGAAGTAATTGGGCAATTTCAGAACCGCTTTAAGATAGGTAGCACTGAAATCATGTGCTGCATACAGTAACCGAACATCAAGCCAATATTACGATTCAGAACATTGCTATCAGGCGTCAATGTGGTCTACAGGAGGGGCGACAGTGTTCTAGGCAAGGTTGGGTAAGGATTGTAATGGTGGCAAGGGATGGTATTCTGCCAGGAGCGAGGAACTAGTTCTTGGACGGCCGCCGACATGATGCTGGCGGAGAGACGTCACCAAGACTAGACGGAGTAGCGTCTGCCACCGGGACGACCACGACGGTCGTTTTGAGCCCACTCATCCAACCAGCCCGGAACACTGTCGAGTAATTGTCATACAATGGTGCCCTGTAAACAGCCCACACACGCGTATTTGTGCAAAAAGATGAGCAGATAGGCGATTGAACAGGATTAGGAAGATGGTTGAATTTCAATATCTAGGAGTTACGATTGAGCAGTTGTTTGACATTCATGTTTGTCATTCATTTGTCCTATTTGTGAATTCTTTCAGTCACACTACATATACAACCTGAAGCAGGTAGGATAGCAGTTCAGTGGCGACAACAAGGCGGGGGGCTTGGAGGAGCTAAAATAACCCTAAAAATTGTAGCAAGCCGCCAATGAGCCACCAAGCCTGACCATGAACATTTCGAGTGAGGTGCCTCATACTTCGCTATGCCCCATTTCTCTTTCCTCAGTCTCCTCTCAGTCCCCCACCAGAAAAATGCTTTGCTTCGCCACTGGAACAGTAAATTAAATATTGTCATCTGGCCATGAAAATCAACACGACATTTTACTGAAAATCCACTCTACATAAATTATTGACAACAACTACCCAGATCCACTCACTTCCAGATGTATACTCGGTATGGACGCATCCGAGCCCGTGCGTCTCACCAAGTTGCTGGCCGTGGAAGTGACCACTTGCTGTTGCTGATAATGCTGGTGGGGAGGATGCTGATTCTCCTCGGGAGGGGTGATCTTCAGGTCGATGCTATCGCAACGCACGTGTTGTGGCAGGCTTGTCTGCGGAGGCGGGGGAGGTCGCACGCAACGAAGAGGCAGTGAAGGACTCAGGGTGCTCCTCATGACGGGATATCGCACCGGCTGTGGCTCAGCTCCCAACTGCTCAAGACTAGCAATGCGTCTGTGTTCGCCTTCGTAGAGACTCACGCGCAACGAATTCGACCGCTGTACACAAAATACACAGACATATCTGTAGTGTCTATTGTGATCCATTATTGTCCCTCATATTGTGTTTGTTGTGTTTATGCGTTTATTGAGACGATGACGTATAACTGGTCAGCCAATCGTGTAACAGCGCGTAAAAATTGTGAGGTCAAAAGTTAAGTTCTATCGGGGTTGGATTCATTCTTTGGGTAGGTCTTGTGTCGTGTGTTTGAGTAATATGGTGTTGTTTTGTGCCACGCCTTTTCAATATTCCGACGATATAATACCGTGATCGCTAGTGATGCAGCCTTGAATTCTGAAGTTACGACGTGAGCGCAAGATCAACCTGGGGTGTTCTACAAATACATTTTTCCAGAGATGCATAAAATAATGGGAGAAATTCATAACTCTTGGTGGTTCTTATGTAGAGAAGCACTAATGAATGTGCTAAGTTTCCTTTATCTACTGCTATGGAAGGATCTAGTACAATATTGCCCTATGAACATATTAGCCACAGACGCTTGTATACTCCCATACTCTGCAATAGGGCAATATGTTCACCTCGGCCAGCGTAGTGTCAAAGGCGTACCAAGTACGGTGAGTGCCACTGTGGCTTGTGGCCAATACGTTCACTTTTCACCATAGCGTAATTTCAGTGGTTTTCAACACAACGCACAAGTTCGTATTGAACAGATGGCTAGCACATAACGTACTGTGTTTGGTTATTGGTTCAGTAAGCTGTTCTAACCAAACTTGACCTAACCTGACCAACCTAACCTAACATAATCAATAACCACACAGTACGTTATGTGCTAGCTACCTGTTGTGTATAAACTCGTGTCTTGTGTTGAAAACCACTGAAATTACGCTATGGTGAAAAGTGAACGTATTGGCCACAAGCCGCAGTCGCATTCACCGCACTTGGTACGCCTTTGACACTTCACTGGCCGAGGTGAACATATTTCCTATTGTAGAGTATGGGAGTATACAAGCGTTTGTGGCTAATATGTTCATAGGGCAATATTGTAGTACTGCCCTATGGAAAAATGAGTCAGTGGTATAATGTGTTGAACGCCCATCGTACATGCTAGAAATGTTGTTCTGCTGGTGCTATGTTGTCCAGAGCTTCAAAAACTCATGCATCCTATGAGCACCCTCATTAATTACACTTAACCCAAACTCACACAGGATACTTCACGAATGAATTCTTGTCACTTACTTATTTTCCCATGCAAATTCGTCTCTGTATATAGATTGATGATGATTGGGGTTTTAGGAGCGCACCGGCCTGCAATATAATTTGGAACGATTCTATACATTGATTCCTAACTGTAAACGTGAATCAGCCATATATATCTGATATACCGTAAAGCCTCTATTTGAGCGACATGCCAGCCTTGATTAAAAAATGCTTGAGGTTCAACCGTTTTTTTACTGTTTGGCATCACCTTGAGCAGAATATCGTCGACCCGCAGCGAGCACGATCGTCCTCTTGTGGCAGTGTGCTGATATCTGTCTGGCTCCTGAAGACTGACACACGAGTGCCGACTGCTGCGCCCGCCGTAGGACACTCGTGAGAGGGACGGTGGCGGAGCTGGTCCACTGTCCATGCACATGGACATTCTGGACATGCGTCGACTGTTGTGACGCTCGAACGTTTTGCGAGCCGCAAATGGACTGGGCCGGATCAGGTAGCTGTCACGACACATTTGTCACATATTTGACACATATTTTACACATATTTTACACATACTTGGTCACCATATTTGACACTATATTTGACACCATATTTGACACTATATTTGACACTATATTTGACACAATATTTGACACTATATTTGACACAATATTTGACACCATATTTGACACAATATTTGACACCATATTTGTCACATATTTGACACCACATTTGACACAATAATTGACACCTATTTGACACATATTTGAAACATATTTGACACATATTTGTCACCATATTTGTCACATATTTGACACTATATTTGACACTATATTTGACACTATATTTGACACTATATTTGACACCATATTTGACACATATTTGACACATAATTGTCACATGTTTGTCACCTTATTTGATACCATATTTGTCACCATATTTGTCACATATTTGACACTATATTTGACACTATATTTGACACCATATTTGACACATAATTGTCACATATTTGTCACCTTATTTGATACCATAATTGTCACCATATTTGACACATATTGGACAATATATTTGACACTATATTTGACACCATATTTGACACCACATTTGACACAAACACACACTCACACACACACACACACACACACACACACACACAAACACACACACACAAACACACACACACATACACACATATCATTAACTTACATTAGCCCACTACCTCCCGCTGATATCATCAGACCTATTAAAATTACCATATTTCGTAGTTTTTTCGTTCTATATTAATACATATTTGATAATTAGGCTATATATATATATATATATATATATATATATATATATTAGGAACATAATTTTGATATCAACGCAAAATATTGATGGTTTTAATTAAATTAGTTAATATACAAGGTTGACAATATCAAGGTTGTTGATGTATCAAGGTTGACACACACACACACACACACACACACACACACACACACACACACACACACACACACACACACACACACACACACATACAAACACACACATATATTCATATCGTGACACACGTAGTCAAACAAGCATATTTATATGATTAAAATATGAGTAATATATATTTTAATAACTGAATATTTTATAAATTTGTAATCTATTTTCTTTGATTCCCCACTTCCTAATGAGCCAACACTTCATTTTCCACAAGAGCGCTGATAAATTCAACAAATTCATTTGTTCCACTGAATTAATTATCAGCAAGGGACTAGAAACTCAAATAAGCAAATTCAGATTGATAATAACACTCCTTCTATAAGACACTTATTTTTCCACAGGCCTTGATTCTCAACTTGGCAATACTTCCATTCCCCACCGGTAATTATATAATTACAGTTAATTATATAATTATTGCTAATTATATAATTATTGCAATTATATAATTATTTTCCGCTCAATCACTCATGCGACATAATTGCTATCGATGTAAGGACCATGTTGTGCGAATGTGCAAACTCGTGGAATTGGCTAAAATACTGATAGTGAAATACGTTTGAGAGCCACTGGTGTTGAACAGTACAAGATGCAGACTCACACAATATCGCCCGAGGCCAGATTGAGATCGTGTCGAGGGTTGATGATGACAAAACGAATGTCACTGTGTTTCTCTGCTACGTCATCATAGTCCTCAGCAGGCAGTCCTATTTATCATCAACCACAACAATTATATTATTATCATTATCATAAATAATATTAATAGTAATATCAGTAATAAATAGTAATTATGAGTGGTTGCCGCGTGCGCAAAAAATGAGCGACAAACGATAATTATCGCTGAGGTCAAACCTTATATCGTTTATCGCAATGTTTTATAAAATTATCGCTCATTCACTTACCGCTAGTCCCAAGAAATGGTGAACGATAAACGATAAGTTCCAAAGATTTTTGTAAAAATTATAAATGTGCACGGTGGTAATAGTCACAACAGACCGCCTGACGTTTCCATACCAGTTCAAGCTGAGAGTATATATAGAGTAGAGACTAGAGGGATCAACACTGGCTTGCAAGTGAATCCTGAAAAACTTCATACGAGAGCTGCCGAGTGTATGTGTGTGGCTGACCAATCACATTAAAGCATGTGGCCCCTGCCCTTGAAGAAGAAATCAAGGAAAGGCTCATCAGGGAGATCGTCACCCCAAGAACATCGACACCTGCCCCTCTCCCTTCCAGCCAGAACCAGGACATGGTGACAGAAAAGCCCAATGAAGCCAGCGTCGACCCATCTGTTTTCCTGGAGAGCCCCACTGTCATGGAGGAGGATGGGTCCAACATTGAGGAGCTCATCAACAAGGAGGTGGACACCAGGGGAAGGAGCAAGGTGGCAGAGGTGAAGCCTGGGTAATTCCCCAGCATGTACAGGGAGAAGTGATATCGCTGTTCATCAAGTACAACCCGGCCTTGCCCAGCTCTGCTGCCGTGGAGCGCATGTTCAGCACTGCTGGTGATGCTCTCAGGCCCAAGCGTGCATGCATGACCAGCGACAGATTAGAAAAGCTGGTCTTCACCAAGGAAACATGCAGCTCCTGGATGCTGTCTTGAAGAGAGAGAGGAGGGAGAGAGAGTCTGAGTCAGCGAGACTAATGTGGAATAGAACTTGTAGGCCATATACTGGTTTCAGTGACAGTTTATGTCTATACCATTTACAAGTCAATTTGGCAAAAGTGAAAATCAATTTGGCAAAAGTGAAAATCAATTTGGCAAAAGTGAAAATCAATTTGGCGAAAGTGAAAATCAATTTGGCAAAAGTGAAAATCAATTTGGCAAAAGTGAAAATCAATTTGGCAAAAGTGAAAATCAATTTGGCAAAAGTGAAAATCAATTTGGTAATTCTTACAAATTTAGGTGGTAGTCGCATTGATAATGCATAATCATATTGTTTATTAGTGTTTTATTAACAAATGTATTACTCATGCCAATGATATCAATTAATGTTTTATGTTTAAGAATATATATAGTTTAAGAAGCTGCCATGTAGGGATATATTTGTTGATGAAGTCCATTATATTTGCACCAAAATGATATTTCAAGTGATTGGGCTTAGCTCCGATTCAAGGTTAATAATAAAATAAACTATACATTTTACAATTTCATTTCTCCCAATTGAAATCAAAATTGTCCCAGCTAGAACCACAATGTATGTTATTGATTTTACATTAAATATCAAACTTAATTGTTATCAGTACATTTTATTGTATTTCACATGAACAATTTAGCATTAGTCGTAAAACACAGATATGTACTACTTACTATGTACTTTACAATTATGTGCTATGGTATGTACTACAATTACAATGCAGATATGTACCGTAATTACTTACTTTATGAGGAACTCTATCAGCCAATATATCAATGTCAGCGTATATACCACCAGCGCGTGTACTTAAATTTTAGCAACAAAGCAAGATATCACAACTCAACACGATCACAACGCAACATGGTCCACTGAAACATATTCACTAACAAACACGCAAGAACGTTCTGCGCAAACAACTGCCCTATGGCGCGCACTGCCCTATGGCGCGCACTGCCCCACCCCCTGTATCCCCCTGCTCGCTCATAGCACGTGCATACAACATACATACACTCACACTACCTCGCACACACAAATGGACACCATACACAAAAATATATACCGTACTATATTTAAACATAGTACAGATGGCTAGCAACGACAAGCGCTATTCGCACGTGATGCCTGAACACTTGCCATAAGCTGGATTGTACCGTCTCTGAAAGTGTGATGTTTCTGTAGATGTGTGTGTGTGTGTGCGTGTGTGTGTGCACGATTTGCTCGCGA
This sequence comes from Sacculina carcini, assembly GCA_916048095.2. Lineage (NCBI taxonomy): Eukaryota > Metazoa > Arthropoda > Thecostraca > Sacculinidae > Sacculina > Sacculina carcini. The sequence goes on along the minus strand of OU696575.1, from coordinate 10,333,700 downwards.
GTGCTCTCCGAGAACAGTGACTATACGCTGACACTGATATATTGGCTGATAGAGTGCGCGCCATAGGGCAGTTGTTTGCGCAGAACGTTCGTGCGTGTTTGTTAGTGCAGGTGTTTTAGTGGGCCATGTTGAGTTGTGATTGTGTTGAGTTGTGATATCTTGCTTTGTTGCTAGAATTTAAGTACACGCGCTTGTGGTATATACGCTGACATTGATATATTGGCTGATAGAGTTCCTCATAAAGTAAGTAATTACGGTACATATCTGCATTGTAATTGTAGTACATACCATAGCACATAATTGTAAAGTACATAGTAAGTAGTACATATCTGTGTTTTACGACTAATGTTAAATTGTTCATGTGAAATACAATAAAATGTACTGATAACAATTAAGTTTGATATTTAATGTTAAATCAATAACATACATTGTGGTTCTAGCTGGGACAATTTTGATTTCAATTGGGACAAATGAAATTGTAAAATGTATAGTTTATTTTATTATTAACCTTGAATCGGAGCTAATCCCAATCACTTAAAATATCATTTTGGTGCAAATATAATGGACTTCATCAACAAATATATCCCTACATGGCAGCTTCTTAAACTATATATATTCTTAAACATAAAACATTAATTGATATCATTGGCATGAGTAATACATTTGTTAATAAAACACTAATAAACAATATGATTATGCATTATCAATGCGACTACCACCTAAATTTGTAAGAATTACCAAATTGATTTTCACTTTTGCCAAATTGATTTTCACTTTTGCCAAATTGACTTGTAAATGGTATAGTTTAATTAATGTTTACTGTGGAAAAATAGTTTGTATGTTTTATATAAATATTTCAACTAAATAAAGGTATTTACCATTTATCGCATTTGTTATCGCAAGCTAACATTTGTATCGCAATCGTTTTATCGTTTATCGCTCACCGCAGGTGGAGGTTTGAATGTTTATTATTGTTTATCGTTTATCGCAGGTTGGGGAAAAATTATCGTTTTATCGTTATCGCAAGTTAAAAAATGTTAACGCAGAAACCACTGCTAATTATGATATTTAATATGATTAATATAATACTAATAATAATGATTATTATTATTACTGTTGTTAATTCCAGGCAAATCCAGTGACATGGAATATTACCACCATACGGTGGCCCCATGTACCCATAACAACATTAACTACCACCTCAACAGTAACAATATTTGCATATAACAATTCCTACAGCAATTACAACAAGAGCCACAACAACAATTTGTGTTCACTGTAGCGCACAAATATCATCTGTAAAACTTAATAAAGAAATAAAAAAGATAGGATGGTTCAAATGAAAGCGCTATCAAGTGCTCATTCGTCCTATAATCTGGTGTTGTTTGTGATAATGTGGGGCAGAGGTGGGCGAACTTCCAGCTGTGAATGTTTAGCCTCCAGCCCAGCCACCCTGCTGGACTCCATTATTGTAATCCGACACGCGACCCTACCAGTGAATGTAACGGTAATGAGGAGAACTAATGAGGAGACATGAACAATAATGAGGAGAACCTCCCATAAATAGTAGATTTTGAAATATATTATTTCATTATCGACATAATTCACATATGAATGTTATTATTATTATTTTTATTGTTATATTTATGTACGTCTGTTATACATAATTATATTGTTTATTTTTTGCTGATATGCTGAATTTTAGTCTGTTGAGTGTTCAATGCAATCATTTTACAGTTGATGCATGAAATATATGCATTATGCAAACAAAATGGTAATTGATTGAGATTTCATCTTTCAATCTGGTCCGCTACCTGCTTCCAACTGTTTCATCTGGCTTTCGCTCTGATATAGCTATCCGTCCCTGCTGTATGGTGCCTAGCCTTCCTAATACACCAATGCTTCCCAGCCTGTGGTCGGCCCGGATCTTCCAGCTGGTACGCCAACACTTTCGGGTTTATGAACAATGGAACCGGGGCATGTTTTCCGATAAGCTGTGAGCAAAATAATACCCCTCATTGACCAGCTGGTGGCAAAAACGCAGATACAGTCCTCGCATTGATTTGTATTTCCAGTTGGTTTGTGTGATCTACTTGTGCAATTATGTATATAAAGTAGTATCTGATCGAACTGAGTTTCTCGGGAACCAAGTGGCGATGACTGTATACGACCTCCAAGTGGTACTCGATCACAACAAGGTTGGGAACCATATCTGTACACGTAAAATCAGCGAGAACAGTTTAGTCTTCACCGAACGCTACTGAATGCTGTAATTACGACTATATTCTATTTTATGTACTCTACCAATGTGTAGATGGATATAAATAATCCCTCAGATATCAGCACAAATTAAACAGTATATATTGAAAAGTTTAATTAATTGAAAAGAAAAAGTCACCAGAACTGAAAAAATCTAACATTTTCATGAAAGATATTGACTTCAGTGAGCCCAATTCACTGCTTGTCATTTGGCGAAGTTGTAATCAACTGAGTTCAAGCAATTCCTGTCGAGTGGAGTTCAACTTTGTCACTCAATCGATCACATTTTTGTTGTCGAAATAAGTTGAACTTCTATAGAGGAATGAAGCAGCTATAAATTGGCACACATTCTGGAAGATTGCCAACTACTCCACGTGTTAACTCGAGTTAGTTGTTGAAATGTTTCAGTGCCGAACTCTTGATGATAAGTTAGCTGCGAACGTTTCATTAAAACTTTCGCTGGACTCAGTTATAGGAAACCGCTCAAGATTGGTGTACAGAAATGTCTGTAACTAATGGCTTAGATGGATGGCTAAATGTGACTAAACCAATAATTACGAATGCTGCAAAAATGCACATCGAGCATGGATTGGTTTTTGATTGCATAATTTAATTTGATTCATTGTATATTTACTTTTTGCTGACTAAATTTTTCTCTTCCGAGCTCTCTTTCTGTGTATATCTTTTGGTTGCGTCCGGCATATGAGGCCACCGCATGGTGATGATAGTGTATGCACTGCACTCTTCCACTGCCATTGAATTTCCCTTTAATTAATAATAATAATTGCAATAATAACAATACCAATTATTGGAGCTTACCTAAGCTTTGCATTCGACTGCGGACCAATTGTGAAATCTCGGCTCGTTCAATCAACATTGAATGACATTGCTTGTGAACAGTGCTCGATTCACCATTCTGCAAGGAAAACACACAATTTGCATTACAATTCACCATCACACACTGGTCTTTATGTATTTGGATGTGTTTATAAAAATCGTGAATTGCGCTATGCTGTTTTTATATCATAGCTTGTATTCTCCAGCTATTTGTAGAAGATGTTTAGATCATAATCAAATGATAGCCTATATTAATCTGCCAATTATGGATAGTTCTGTATATTTGCATGGGTGTGTGTGTGTGTGCTGGTTGAGTTGAATATTAGGATATCAGAGAGATCGCAGCATCAATGATCACATTGCTTTCGGAGGCTGGCGCTGAGTTGTTGCTGTTGATCGTACGATAGATCGCAATGGGGATCTCGCAAGTAGTGGAGCACAGTTTCTGATACAACCTGCCATATGTTCTGATCAATCAATCAATCAATCAATGTATTTGTTATAGCGCTAATATGCACAGAAGCGCGACAAAATTTAAAAGGCAAACACAACGATGGAGATAAACATGTGACAACAGTAAGAACACATAATGCACACATAGGAACACACACACACTCACAGACATACACACACATACATAAGCAAAAACATACACATACACATGGGGCACCATAAGTAAGAATGGGAAAACAAATCACGCGAAATCAGAATCAGACGATCATTCACGCAGGATACAGAATACACAAACAAACAAACAAACAAACATATATTTACTATAGCGCCTGTAAAAACACGGGCGCGCATAACTTAAAGACGAACAACAAAGCGTAAATACATATATACATATACATACATACACAAACATGCACTTATACATATACACACATACACAAACATGCACTAATACATATACACACATACACAAACATGCACTTATACATATACATACATACACAGACATCATGATCCACATGTCTCCATTGCCTATGGTCATCTGAACACACACACATACATACACATAAACATACACATCGACCCGCATATATAGAAACATTTCGATTTAGTTTTGTTGTGCTTTCTTTGAACAAGTATATTATCCTATTAACATGGAGTAAAAACATAACAACTGCAAAATATGTTTTCAGGGTGTTAGGATAATTCCTGTTTCAACCACTGAATTATATTTTAACGCAACGTAGATTCATGCAACTAGGAAACATAGTCAATAAATTACAAAGAAAGAATTATTAATAAAAAATTTTGTTCATCAAAAGAAACGTAGATACATTGCAAATAAAAAAATTAATATAGAGATGATGAGGGATATGCTTGACTTTTGGCGAGCTACAAAGTTGAGCGTTGTTACTTGGGGAATAACTCACCATTCGAAAAAGCTGGAGCTAGCTTTATCGAGAAAAGAAAACGTGTCAAGAGCAGAATGTGTATGTGACAATTAAACAAATAAACAATGCTGATTATATCCGCATAAATATATATCAACAGAATGAATTAAATGTCAATTTAATAAGCGCCATAACAATACCTGTAAAATGAATATAGTTTTAAAGTAGCAAATTTTCTAAATATAAATGTGTCAAAACTATCAGACTAGCCAAGGGTATAGATTTGTGCGCATACTTTAGTTGAATGCATCACACATTTGTGTTTAGAATAATTGGGTATGTTTTGATCAAAATCAGCATAGCAAATACGTGACAATACACTACAAGTGTGTGCGTGTTTGTGTGTGCAATAGTATGCAATATACTTTTCACTGAGGTGTGAGTGTTGCAATTTACTAGACAGAATATGGTTGAGGGTTCCATGCAATTGGCCATCTGAGCCATGCTTGAACACTTATGCATGATGGCTGTCATCTCTCCGAGCCTCGACACAAATCTACATCTCTGGATTGAACATAGAATCCCTTATCGGTCAGCATATTCTCGGCGTTCTCACCGACGAAAGAAATCCAGACCCAGGTGCCTGGTCCACTCCTAGCAGCAGGCGAACGAAGGTGATGAGGTAGTCCTTGACAAACGCCTGGTAGAGCAGGGTGTCCAGCATTGACGCCGAGAACACGGCTCCCGACGAGAAAGGAAGCCGAAACATGCAGGATAGATGGGAGCCGCGGTTCCTCTCACGCTGTTACATCGGGCAATTGTTAGAACAAGTCACAACCGGCAAGCAATCATGAATTACGAGACATAGTGCTGGACTAAATTATTTATTATTTTTATTATTATTATCAATTACAGGCAAATCCAGTAGCATGGGAAGAGTGCAGGCACTATTACCACCCTGCTGTGGTCCCATGTACCGGAAGCGCCAAAAAGATGTGAAGAGAAAAAGAGTTTGAGCGATAAAAGTTTAATTAGCAAAATAAAACCTGATGAAGAAAGAAGCAAATGAAATAAACTATAAATAAAACGAAATTATCAAATAAAAAAATATTCTAAATAAATGTGCATACATATTCTTGAAACAGACTGATATTAAACAAGACAACAAAATCAAGTAGAACTGTATAATGAAAATGAGCAAAACAATAAAATGAATAATTGAATTACTATTAAAAATCCATATGTGAATGACAGTATGTACAATTCATTTACCCAAAATCAGACCAAAAAATGATATAGAATAACAAAACCAATATATATATATATATAAAGTAGTAATGAACAATTAATAATGATAATTATTACTTTTTTATTTTAGACATGAAAATTATCGTTGTCGACGTGGACATTTGTTCCTCTTTGTTTTATTCTCTGCCAAAAAAAGACATTTCTTCCTTCCAATCTATTCTCAACCAATCGTGCCGTTTTGTTTTCAGACTTCCTTCGCGTCATCCCACCTCTCGACACCTAAAAACATTGAGATGGCTTCCTTTTAAATATATGACCCAACACAAAATATGCTGTCTCACTTTCAAATTGATCAACTCCCCCTATCCTCCACCCTATCTGAAGGAGCTGGTAGTGCCAGTCTCACACAACACTAACACTCGATCATCTAGTGCCCTTCTAGAACCCCGAGCAGTTTCCGAATCATCATGGTCTTCCAAATCCTTCCAACACATTGCCCCCCGTCTGTTCAATAAACTTCCGCGTTCAATTACATCTTCCAGCTCCTATAAATCTTTCAGCAGCAAATTATATAAACATCTTTTGGATGTGTACATAGATTCATGAGCCCACACCGATATCATTCGTTTTTCTGTTGTATACGTGTTTTTGTGTGACTCTTGTGTGTCTTATCCCGCTGTGAGCCAAAGTTTTTATTTTTTATTTTTATTTTTTTTTTTTATGATGCATTTTCATTTGTGTGTACATTGTGTGATTTGTATGTATATTTTCATCCATGCCAATACTTTGTTGTATAAAGTGGCAATACATTTCTGATTTCTGCAAGATTCAAACCGTAGAAGTAGTGAAATATAAACGTGTATCGTAAATTTGAAGAAATATGGTTGGTGCGACGCCAAAAACAAACATTACATGGCAAATTAGATAAAAATATGAATGCCTAATCAAATTGCAATAAACAGACACCACTTACAAAACCTACCCCTCAAAACACGAGCGAAGAGCTATACAAAAACTACGCTCTAGACGTAAGCCGCCAAGCTAAACAACATAGTGCTTCCAAATTTGCCCGATAATGATCTGGCAAAACCTGTATGCACAGAAATATACATCTGTATGCGATTTTTGGTTCTTTCATATATTCTATCGAATATATTCAAATGATTACTTGAGGCTAAATTGATTATCATAAAATGATCACTTGAGACAAATGATTACTTGATTACTTTAAATATATTTAAAAAATCAAATATACCCATTCATTGCCTGAATATAAATTATTGTTAAATAATAATTATTCAATAATATAAATCATTACTTGATAATTCATTAGTAATAATTTTTTTTAAACTGACTCGACTACATAAACGATATATAAGGTAAGGATAAAGCATAACAGAATTACTGTTCCAATAGCGCAGTGCATGTTTTGGGAAATAATTCAAATTTTTCCTGAACGAGGCAAACAACTGAATTCGTAGAACCGAGAAACCAGGCTGGGAACCAGTGGTTGTGAAATCATATCTGAGGCGTTTCGGCCACCGTTTCAGCCAACGCTCGGCGATCGCAATACTATGCGAAGCATATCGACATTGGCTAAAATGGTACATGTTTTCAAACTTTTGAACGATTTATCATAACAATGGAAGACGCACGTTCGCACGAATTTCGCACGTTCTTTATGGTTCCCTAACCTAACCTAACGATTTGTTTAAGCGCTCAAAAGTCTAAAAGCCACTGAACTACATACAGCTGAGGAAAGATTGGCCAGGAAGATCACTCGCTTATCTTTCAGTCACTAGATACGCCACTGTCAGATGCACTCACGACATTTACCATTTTAGCCAATGTCGATATGCATCGCATCGAATTGCGATCGCCGAGCGTTGGCCAAAATATTTCGTTGGCCGAAACGGTAACCTTATGGGCCCCACCGAATGCAACAATTCGTGGTTCGGGGGCGGTTGCTACAGCTCTGAATATGGCATTTGAGAAAAATATCAACAACATTAAAATATAAACGTTTTCAAGACCTTGTTTGTGAATGTTTGTATGTGATTCGATTGGCATCACAAATTACACAAGCATCTCACAAAAAGTCAACATATCGTCTGGAGTGCAAATATATTTGGGTTTGTGCATTTCATTCATCCATTCATCACATTCGCATATTTACACAAATATATATATATATATATATAAGTATTTATCGTGCTTGCAAGAAATTGGAACATTTTAGGCTAAAAGTCATCAGGATTCAATTTCATTCAATTGAAAACGATACATACACCCAGATATATGAAGTGAACTTTTTTCCACGCAACACACAGACACACAGACATACACACATGCATACACAGAGAATGTGCGAGTTGATTAAATCACTCAAATCATGTCCTCACTCACTCAAATGTATCGTGTACTCGTTGAAAGAACGTAGATTTAGCTCAATGAGCATTGCTGTGAACAGAGCTTTGGTTTTGTCACGAAATGCTCAAAATGAATAGGAAACAGCGGGTGAATGATGTCATAAAGGGAGTAAAATATAACTGAGCAAATATGCGATATATATTGAACAACAATGGAATGTCTATAAAAGTTGTTTGAATTCTAGTTGATGATATAATCGTCATTTATCATTTATCGATTATATTTATCAACTCTTTGTGCTCTCATAGTTATTCCACTCACTGTCGGATGTTTCACACGCTTCCTATTTACTCATGTATGAGTGAATAGGTCATGACTAGTTACTCATACACTGATTCCACAGGAATATAACTATTTTTGTTACTCTTAGTTCGCATGTGCCTCTATATGCAATTGAAGGTTAACGTTGGAATTAATAAGCGTGTGTTAAATGTATCGTTAAAGTATCGTCACCAAGCTAGGTATGACTAGGAGATTCAATTAAGGGATTATCTTCAAAAATGAACAGCACGGTAATGAGACAAAGAAACAAAAGTGATCGGACAAAATATGAAAAACGCTTGCATAATTAACACCAATAATATTTCAGCCAACATTATGCCGGTACATTATTTATCCCAATATTTATACGTTTTACCCAATATTTATGTGTTAACGACAAATAGTGATAAGATTCCATGCATGCAAAGATCAGGTGAAATTGAGCGTTCGGCCAAATTTGAACAATATTTGAGCCTCAAACTATACGCTCATTGCAAACAGTACGTACACACACACACATACACATAGGTATTATACGCAACTCACGCACATACACTCGCATACGGACACAAAGGCTCATACACATGTACATTGGAACAAGAAGTTGACATGCAATGATATTGAGGAAATCGCACATTCCTAGGCACAAACTCAGTATTTGAGCACTTTCATTGTGCAGTCCTCAATAGCCTTGATTCAACAACGACTAGCAAAATATTAGGTGTCTACAAGAGGCGTATTGTATTGTTTTTCCTATATATATATTAATATATCATTTGATATGTGAGCATAATTATATATTCCGCTCAAGTACATTAGGTAGATTGTATTGCATTCGTGCAGCTGCAACAGCATCGAGGTGAGTGTGGACAGAAGTAATTGGGCAATTTCAGAACCGCTTTGAGATAGGTAGCACTGAAATCATGTGCTGCATACAGTAACCGAACATCAAGCGAACATAACGATTCAGAACATTGCTATCAGGCGTCAATGTGGTCTACAGGATGGGCGACAGTGTTCTAGGCAAGGTTGGGTAAGGATTGTAATGGTGGCAAGGGATGGTATTCTGCCAGGAGCGAGGAACTAGTTCTTGGACGGCCGCCGACATGATGCTGGCGGAGAGACGTCACCAAGACTAGACGGAGTAGCGTCTGCCACCGGGACGACCACGACGGTCGTTTTGAGCCCACTCATCCAACCAGCCCGGAACACTGTCGAGTAATTGTCATACAATGGTGCCCTGTAAACAGCCCACACACGCGCATTTGTGCAAAAAGATGAGCGGATGGGCGATTGAACGGGATTAGGAAGATGGTTGAATTTCAATATCTAGGAGTTACGATGGAGCAGTTGTTTGACATTCATGTTTGTCATTCATTTGTGCTATTTGTAAATTATTTCATTCACACTACAGATACAACCTGAAGCAGGTAGGATAACAGTTCAGTGGCGACAACAAGGTGGGGAGCTTGAAGGAGCTAAAATAACCCTAAAAATTGTGGCAAGCCGCCACTGAGCCACCAAGCCTGACCATGAACATTTCGAGTGAGGTGCCTCATATTTCGCTATGCCCCATTTCTCTTTCCTCAGTCTCCTCTCAGTCCCCCACCAGAAAAATCCTTTGCGCTGCCACTGGAACAGTTAATGAAATATTGTCATCTGGCCATGAAAATCAACACGACATTTTACTGAAAATCCACTCTACATAAATTATTGACAACAACTGCCAAGATCCACTCACTTCCAGATGTATACTCGGTATGGACGCATCCGAGCCCGTGCGTCTCACCAAGTTGCTGGCCGTGGAAGTGACCACTTGCTGTTGCTGATAATGCTGGTGGGGAGGATGCTGATTCTCCTCGGGAGGGGTGATCTTCAGGTCGATGCTATCGCAGCGCACGTGTTGTGGCAGGCTTGTCTGCGGAGGCGGGGCAGGTCGCACGCAACGAAGAGGCAGTGAAGGACTCAGGGTGCTCCTCATGACGGGATATCGCACCGGCTGTGGCTCAGCTCCCAACTGCTCAAGACTAGCAATGCGTCTGTGATCGCCTTCGTAGAGACTCACGCGCAACGAATTCGACCGCTGTACACAAAATACACAGACATATCTGTAGTGTCTATTGATATCCATTATTGTCCCTCATATTGTGTTTGTTGTGTCTATGCGTTTATTGAGACGGTGACGTGTAACTGGTCAGCCAATCGTGTAACAGCGCGTAAAAATTGTGAGGTCAAAAGTTAAGTTCTATCGGGGTTGGATTCATTCTTTGGGTAGGTCTTGTGTCGTGTGTTTGAGTAATATGGTGTTGTTTTGTGCCACGCCTTTTCAATATCCCGACGATATAATACCGTGATCGCTAGTGATGCAGCCTTGAATTCTAAAGTTACGAATCATAATCAAGTTATGGGGTGTTCTACAAATACAGTTTCCAGAGATGCATAAAATAATGGGAGAATTTCATAACTCTTGGTGGCTCTTATGTAGAGAAACACTAATCAATGTGCTAAGTTTCCTTTATCTACTGCTATGGAAAAAAGAGTCAGTGGTATAATGTGTTGAACGCTCATCGTACATGCTAGAAATGTTGTTCTGCTGGTGCTATGTTGTCCAGAGCTTCAAAAACTCATGCATCCTATGAACACCCTCATAAGTTCCACTCAATCCAAACTCACACAGGATACTTCACGAATGAATTCTTGTCACTTACTTATTTTCCCATGCAAATTCGTCTCTGTATATAGATTGATGATGATTGGGGTTTTAGGAGCGCACCGGCCTGCAATATAATTTGGAACGATTCTATACATTGATTCCTAACTGTAAACGTGAATCAGCCATATATATCTGATATACCGTAAAGCCTCTATTTGAGCGACATGCCAGCCTTGATTAAAAAATGCTTGAGGTTCAACCGTTTTTTTACTGTTTGGCATCACCTTGAGCAGAATATCGTCGACCCGCAGCGAGCACGATCGTCCTCTTGTGGCAGTGTGCTGATATCTGTCTGGCTCCTGAAGACTGACACACGAGTGCCGACTGCTGCGCCCGCCGTAGGACACTCGTGAGAGGGACGGTGGCGGAGCTGGTCCACTGTCCATGCACATGGACATTCTGGACATGCGTCGACTGTTGTGACGCTCGAACGTCTTGCGAGCCGCAAATGGACTGGGCCGGATCAGGTAGCTGTCACGACACATTTGTCACCATATTTGACATATATTTGACACATATTTGTCACCACAATTGACACATATTTGTCACCACATTTGACACATATTTGTCACCACATTTGACACCATATTGGACCCCATGTTTGACACATGTTTGACACCATATTATACACATATTAGACACCATATTTTACACATATTTTACACATATTTGAAACATACTTGACACATATTTGTCACATATTTGTCACCATATTTGTCACATATTTGACACTATATTTGACACTATATTTGACACCATATTTGACACAATATTAGTCACATATTTGTCAACACATTTGACACATATTTTATCCCATATTTGTCACATATTTGTCACATACTTGACACCATATTTGTCACCACATTTGACACCATATTTGTCACCACATTTGACACATATTTTTCACCATATTTGTCACCACATTTGACTCCATATTTTACACCATATTTGTCACCACATTTGACACCATATTTGACACCATATTTGACACCATATTTGTCACCACATTTGACACATATTTTTCACCATATTGGACACATATATGACACATGTTTGACACATATCTGTCACCATATTTGACACAAACACACACACACACATACACACATTGCATTACGTTACATTATCTCACTACCACCCGCTGATATTATGAGACCTATTAAAAATTACCATATTTCGTAGTTTTTTTGGTCTATATTAATACATATTTGATAATTAGGCTATATTTATTAGGAACATAATTTTGATATCAACGCAAAATATTGATTGTGATAATTAAATTAGTTAATATACAAGGTTGATAATATCAAGGTTGTTGATGTATCAAGGTTGACACACACACACACACACACATACACACACACACACACACACACACACATACAAACACACACATATTCATATCGTGACACACGTAGTCAAACAAGCATATTTATATGAATAACATATGAGTAATATATATTTTAATAACTGAATATTTTATAAATTTGTAATCTAATTTCTTTGATTCCCCACTTCCTAATGAGCCAACTCTTCATTTTCCACAAGAGCGCTGATAAATTCAACAAATTCATTTGTTCCACTGAATTAATTATCATCAAGGGACTAGAAACTCAAATAAGCAAACTCAGATTGATAAAAACACTCCTTCTGTAAGACACTTAATTTCCACAGGCCTTAATTCTCAACTTGGCAACACTTCCATTCCCCACCGGTAATTATATAATTACAGTTAATTATATAATTATTGCTAATTATATAATTATTGCTAATTATATAATTATTGCTAATTATATAATTATTGCTAATTATATAATTATTGCTAATTATATAATTATTGCTAATTATATAATTAATGCTAATTATATAATTAATGCTAATTATATAATTATTGCTAATTATATAATTATTGCTAATTATATAATTATTGCTAATTATATAATTATTTCCCGCTCAATCACTCATGCGACATAATTGCTATCGATAATTGCATATGCTATAAGGACCATGTTGTGCGAACCTCGTTGAATTGGCTAAAATACTGATAGTGAAATACGTTTGAGAGCCACTGGTGTGGAACAGTACAAGATGCAGACTCACACAATGTCGCCCGAGGCCAGATTGAGATCGTGTCGAGGGTTGATGATGACAAAACGAATGTCACTGTGTTTCTCTGCTACGTCATCATAGTCCTCAGCAGGCAGTCCTATTTATCATCAACCACAACAATTATATTATTATCATTATCATAAATAATATTAATAGTAATATCAGTAATAAATAGTAATTATGAGTGGTTGCCGCGTGCGCAAAAAATGAGCGACAAACGATAATTATCGCTGAGGTCAAACCTTATATCGTTTATCGCAATGTTTTATAAAATTATCGCTCATTCACTTACCGCTAGTCCCAAGAAATGGTGAACGATAAACGATAAGTTCCAAAGATTTTTGTAAAAATTATAAATGTGCACGGTGGTAATAGTCACAACAGACCGCCTGACGTTTCCATACCAGTTCAAGCTGAGAGTATATATAGAGTAGAGACTAGAGGGATCAACACTGGCTTGCAAGTGAATCCTGAAAAACTTCATATGAGAGCTGCCAAGTGTTTGTGTAGCTGGCCAATCACATTAAAGCATGTGGCCCCTGCCCTTGAAGAAGAAATCAAGGAAAGGCTCATCAGGGAGATCGTCACCCCAAGAACATCGACACCTGCCCCTCTCCCTTCCAGCCAGAACCAGGACATGGTGACAGAAAAGCCCAATGAAGCCAGCGTCGACCCATCTGTTTTCCTGGAGAGCCCCACTGTCATGGAGGAGGATGGGTCCAACATTGAGGAGCTCATCAACAAGGAGGTGGACACCAGGGGAAGGAGCAAGGTGGCAGAGGTGAAGCCTGGGTAATTCCCCAGCATGTACAGGGAGAAGTGATATCGCTGTTCATCAAGTACAACCCGGCCTTGCCCAGCTCTGCTGCCGTGGAGCGCATGTTCAGCACTGCTGGTGATGCTCTCAGGCCCAAGCGTGCATGCATGACCAGCGACAGATTTGAAAAGCTGGTCTTCACCAAGGAAACATGCAGCTCCTGGATGCTGTCTTGAAGAGAGAGAGGAGGGAGAGAGAGTCTGAGTCAGCGAGACTAATGTGGAATAGAACTTGTAGGCCATATACTGGTTTCAGTGACAGTTTATGTCTAGTTTAATTAATTTTTACTGTAGAAATTTTTTTTATGTTTTATATAAATATTTCAACTAAATAAAGGTATTTACCATTTATCGCATTTGTTATCGCAAGCTAACATTTGTATCGCTATCGTTTCATCGTTTATCGCTCACCGCAGGTGGGGGTTTGAATGTTTAATATTGTTTATCGTTTATCGCAGGTTGGGGAAAAATTATCGTTTTATCGTTATCGCAAGTTGAAAAAATGTTAACGCAGAAACCACTGCTAATTATGATAATTTAAATGAATAATGTAATACTAATAATAATGATTATTAATATTACTGTTGTTAATTCCAGGCAAATCCAGTGACATGGAATATTACCACCATACGGTGGCCCCATGTACCATAACAACATTAACTACCACCTCTACAGTAACAATATTTGCATATATCAATTCCTACAGCAATTACAACAAGAGCCACAACAACAATTTGTGTTCACTGTAGCGCACAAATATCATCTGTAAAACTTAATAAAGAAATAAAAAAGATAGGATGGTTCAAATGAAAGCGCTATCAAGTGCTAATTCGTCCCATAAACTGGTGTTGTTTGTGATAATGTGGGGCAGAGGTGGGCGAACTTCCAACAGTGAATGTTTAGCCTCCAGCCCAGCCACCCTACTGGACTCCATTATTGTAATCCGACACGCGACCCTACCAGAAAATGTAACGATAATGAGGAGAACTAATGAGGAGATATGTACAATAATGAGGAGAAACTTCCATAAATAGTAGATTTTGAAATATATTTTTTCATTATTGACATAATTCACATATGAATGTTATTATTATTATATTTATGTACGTCTGTTATACATCATTATATCGTTTATTTTGTGCTGATATGCTGAATTTTATTCTGTTGAGTGTTCAATGCAATCATTTTACAATTGATGCATGAAATAAATGCATTATGCAGACAAAATGGTAATTGATTGAGATTTCATCTTTCAATCTGGTCCCCTACCTGCTTCCAACTGTTTCATCTGACTTTCGCTCTGATATAGCTCTCCGTCCCTGCTGGAGGGTGCCTAGCCTTCCTAATACACCAATGCTTCCCAACCTGTGGTCGGCCAGAACCTTCCAGCTGGTACGCCAACACTTCGGGGTTTATGAACAATGGAACCGGGGCATGTTTTCCGATAAGCTGTGAGCAAAAGACTACCCCTCATTGACCAGCTGGTAGAGACGCAGATACAGTCCACGCATTGAGTTGTATTTCCAGTTGGTTTGTGTGATCTACTTGTGCAATTATGTATATAAAGTGGTGTCTGATCGAACTGAGTTTCTCTGGAACCAGGTAGTACGCGGCGACTATACGGAACCTACAAGTGGTACTCGATCACAAAAAGGTTGGGAACCACATCTGTACACGTAAAATCAGCGAGAACAGTTTAGTCTTCGCCGAACGCTACTGAATGCTGTACTTACGACAATATTCTATTTAATGTACTCTACCAATGTGTAGATGGATATGAATATTCCTTCAGATATCAGCACAAATTAAACAATATATATTGAAAAGTTTAATTAATTGAAAGGAAAAAGTCAAAAGAACTGAAAAAATCTCACATTTTCATGAAAGATATTGACTTCAGTGAGCCCAATTCACTGCTTGTCATTTGGCGAAGTTGTAATCAACTGAGTTCAAGCAATTCCTGTCGAGTGGAGTTCAACTTTGTCACTCAATCGATCACATTTTTGTTGTCGAAATAAGTTGAACTTCTATAGAGGAATGAGGCAGCTATAAATTGGCACACATTCTGGAAGCTTGCCAACTACTCCACGTGTTAACTCGAGTTAGTTGTTGAAATGTCTCAGTGCCGAACTCTTGATGATAAGTTAGCTGCGAACGTTTCATTAAAACTTTCGCTGGACTCAGTTATAGGAAACCGCTCAAGATTGGTGGACAGAAATGCCTGTAACTTATGGCTTAGATGGATGGCTAAATGTGACTATACCAATAATTACGAATGCTGCAAAAATGCACATCGAGCATGGATTGGTTTTTGATTGCATAATTTAATTTGATTCATTGTATATGTACTTTTTGCTGACTAAATTTTTTTCTTCCGAGCTCTCTTTCTGTGTATATCTTTTGGTTGCGTCCGGCATATGAGGCCACCGCATGGTGATGATAGTGTATGCACTGCACTCTTCCACTGCCACTGAATTTCCCTATAATTAATAATAACAATTGTAATAATAACAATACCAATTATTGGAGCTTACCTAAGCTTTGCATTCGACTGCGGACCAATTGTGAAATCTCTGCTCGTTCAATCAACATTGAATGGCATTGCTTGTGAACAGCGCTCGATTCACCATTCTGCAAGAAAAACACACAATTTGCATTACAATTCCGTCACCGTAACACACTGGTCTGTATTCGTTTGGATGTGTTTGTAAAAATCGTGAATTGCGCTATGCTGTTTTTATATCATAGCTTGTATTCTCCAGCTATTTGTAGAAGATGTTTAGATCATAATCAAATGATAGCCTATATGAATCTGCCAATTATGTATAGTTGTGCATATTTGCGCGTGTGTGTGTGTGTGTGTTGGTTGAGTTGAATATTAGGATATCAGAGAGATCGCAGGATCAATGATCACATTGCTTTCGGAGGCTGGCGCTGAGTTGTTGCTGTTGATCGTACGATAGATCGCAATGGGGATCTCGCAAGTAGTGGAGCACAGTTTCTGATACAACCTGCCATATGTTCTGATCCACATGTCTCCATTGCCTATGGTCATCTGAACACACATACATACACATAAACATACACATCGACCCGCGTTTATACAAACATTTCGATTTAGTTTTGTTGTGCTTTCTTTGAACAAGTATATTATCCTATTAACATGGAGTAAAAACATAACAACTGCAAAATATATTTTCAGGGTGTTAGGATAATTCCTGTTTCAACCACTTAATTCATGCAACTAGGAAAAATAGCCAATAAATTACAAAGAAAGTATTATTTATATAAAATTTGGTCATCAAAAGAAACGTAGATACATTGCAAATAAAAAAATAAATATAGAGACGAGGAGGGATATGCTTGACTTTTGGCGAGCTACAAAGTTGAGTGTTGTTACTTGGGGAATAACTCACCATTCGAAATAACTGGAGCTAGCTTTATCGAGAAACGAAAACGTGGCAAGAGCAGAACGTGTATGTGACAATTAAACAAATAAACAATGCTGATTATATTCGCATAAACAAATATCAACAGAATGAATTAAATGTCCATTTTAATATGCGTCATAGCAGTATTCTTGTAAAATGCATATAGTTTTAAAGTAGCAAATTTTCTAAATAAAAAAGTGTCAAAACTTTCAAGCTAACCAAGGGTATAGATTTGTGTGCTGACTTTAGTTGAATGTATCACACATTTGTGCTTAGAATAATTGGGTATATTGTGATCAAAATCAGCATAGCAAAAACGTGACAATACACTACAAGTGTGTGCGTGTTTGTGTGTGCAATAGTATGCAATATACTTTTCACTGAGGTGTGAGTGTTGTACTAGACAGAATATGGTTGAGGGTTCCATGCAATTGGCCAACTGAGCCATAGTTAAACACTAATGCATGATGGCTGTCATCTCCCCGAGCCTCGACACAAATCTACATCTCTGGATTGAACATATAATCCCTTATCGGTCAGCATATTCTCGGCGTTCTCACCGACGAAAGAAATCCAGACCCAGGTGCCTGGTCCACTCCAAGCAGCAGGCGCACGAAAGTGATGAGGTAGTCCTTGACAAACGCCTGGTAGAGCAGGGTGTCCAGCATTGAAGCCGAGAACACTGCTCCCGACGAGAAAGGAAGCCGAAACATGCAAGACAGATGGGAGCCGCGGTTCCTTTCACGCTGTTGCATCGGGCAATTGTTAGAACAAGTCACAACCGGCAAGCAATCAGGAATTACGAGACATAGTGCTGGACTAAATTATTTATTATTTTTATTATTATTATCAATTACAGGCAAATTCAGTAGCATGGGAAGAGTGCAGGCACTATTACCACCCTGCGATGGTTCCATGTGTACCGGAGGCGCCAAAAAGATGAAGAGAGAAAATGAATTCGGGGATTAAAGGTTTAATTAGCAAAATATGAAACCTGATGAAGAAAGAAGCAAATTAAATAAACTATAAATAAAATGAAATTATCAAATATAAAAATATTCTAAATAAATGTGCATACATATTCTTGAAACAGACTGATATTAAACAAGACAACAAAATCAAGTAGAACTGTATAATGAAAATGAGCAAAACAATAAAATGAATAATTTAATTACTATTAAAAATCCATATGTGAATGACAGTATGTACAATTAATTTACCCAAAATCAGACCAAAAAATGATATAGAATAACAAAACCAATATATATATATATATATATATATATATATATATATATATAAACTAGTAATGAACAATTAATAATGATAATTATTACTTTTTTATTTTAGACATGGAAATTATCGTTGTCGACATGGACATTTGTTCCTCTTTGTTTTATTCTCTACCAAAAAAAGACATTTCTTCCTTCCAATCTATTCTCATCCAATCGTGCCGTTTTGTTTTCAGACTTCCTTCCCGTCATCTCACCTCTCGACACCTAAAAACATTGAGATGGCTTCCTTTTAAATATATGACCCAACACAAAATATGCTGTCTCACTTTCAAATTGATCAACTCCCCCTATCCTCCACCCTATCTGAAGGAGCTGGTAGTGCCAGTCTCACACAACACTAACACTCGATCATCTAGTGCCCTTCTAGAACCCCGAGCAGTTTCCGAATCATCATGGTCTTCCAAATCCTTCCAATACAATGCCCCCGTCTGTACAATAAACTTACGCGTTCAATTACATCTTCCAGCTCCTATAATTCTTTCAGCAGCAAATTATATAAATATCTTTTGGATTTGTACATAGATTCTTGAGCCCGCACCGATATTATTCGTTTTTCTGTAGTATACGTGTTTTTGTGTGACTCTTGTGTGTCTTATTCCGCTGTGAGCCCAAGTTTTTTTTATATGATGCATTTTCATTTGTGTGTACATTGTGTGATTTGTATGTATATTTTCATCCATGCCGATACTTTGTTGTATAAAGTGGCAATACATTTCTGATTTCTGATTTCTGGAAGAAAATGTGGGCATGTATGGACAGCAAATTGTGATTTCACTTTCTGCGTCAAACTTTTTCACTTTTTGGTCTCAGAAATGAAACACGAACAAAGTTTGACACCACTTATACAGATATAGAAAGTTTACCTGCTGGTTCGACATGGCTGTCACACTCAGTATAACATTAACAGGTATTCTGCAATGCCTCTCAAAAATTTAGGCCTATATTGTGCTGGTTCGGCTCTGTGAAACAAAACTATGTGAAACAGAAAATGAGAGTTTACTGTGTGCAAAACATTGAGTTCTAGTCTAGGCATGTGCTGAATGTGGTAGTGTTAGAACCCAGTATTACAACGCAGTTCGGTTCCAATCAATGAATGTTAACTCGAGTACCATTTGAATACCGAATGAGCGACACGAATGTTATTATACTCTGGGTACATGCTAAATCAACCTGTTATGTTATGTTTTAATAAGTTTTCTTCCATTGAATAATAGTATTTACACGCCTTATATTATTTATTTATCAACATTAAATATTCATTTCTTTGTCAACATGATTTACTGCAAAGTTGAGCATCTGTTGAAATTAATTAATTCAATAACTTTGTAGTGAAGTCATTGTAAATTTAATTAGTATAAATGCGGTCTGAAAACTGAATATTTTCAGATTCATAATATAATCGTTTTTGTTTTTTGGCTATGAAATTTTAATAATAAATAAATATAAGCTCAATGCCAACACAATCTCGATCTAATTTTAGTATACGTATATAATTGGTTGACGGAAAACGAGGTCAATTGCATACTGCAACGTCTGTTCGGTACGATTACAGTCAATATTTCACAAAAAAATGGCTGAAAACAGCTTGAAGATCAAACAACGAATTATTTTTAAGTTTTTATGCTATAGTTTTTTACAGTTTTAGTTTTCACGCGCTGTACCTGAATATCGACATAATTCAGAAGAGAGGTTCAGACTACCTTTTCAGTTTTGGAGAGGTGCAACGCGTAGGTGTCCTGCGCCTGAAATTGCATGAAGCGCATGTTGGAAGACTGACTGAGCTCAGTGATGATCTTTATGTTGGGGAAGAACCTGAGGAAACAAGGGTTGCGTCCAGTAGATGCTCCGATGTCCAAGTGAAATTCCGTATCATTATTATTACGATTATTATTCTTAATATTATTATTATTATTAATTACAGGCAAATCCAGTGACATGGGAAGAGTGCAAGCACTATTACCACCATGCGGTGGCCCCATGTACTGGAAAGCGTCCAAATTATGTAGAGAGAAAGAGAAAATTCGAAAAGTAAAGGCTTTAGTCGGCAATATGAATGCTAATGAAGAAAGAAGCAATGAATCAAATGAAATTATCAAGTTAAAAGGCTAAATAAATGTGTATGTATACAACAAATATAAACATAAACTATCAGTTTAAATCAACTGTAAGCTAGAATTTCAACGTTTAGTTAGAATCTGCTTTTGAACCGTAATAATTTATCGACGTCTACTATTGTCTTGTGCAAGTGGTACCATGTATATACACTGCAACGGAGAGCTCTATTTCAAAATACCCATTCTAAATCTCGTTTTTATCAATTTTTTGTTGCCTCATTTTCCCTTGCTTTTTTGCATTAATCGAATGTTTTCCAAATTCCATATAGATGCGATGTATCCGTATATGTTATTTGAATCACATTTTTCTATATCCTGTCTTTAGAATCGATAAATTTATCAAATGCTCATGGGAAAGAGTAATCTATTTCAGTTCTAGTGTGGTGGCTAATCTTTGTAGTTTTTCATATAGCTTTTCTATTTCATAGCTATACATATACGAGTACATACATCGTACATATATATGTATATATGTGTGTGTATATGCAGAGCCGTAGCAACCGACCCCCGTACCCTCCGGACGGGGGAGCCCCCGAGTGTTGAGGAGCCCTTTGCGAGTGTGTGTGTGTGTATATGCGTATGTGTATCGGTCGCTTACTTATTAAATTTGTATATCCTTTACCTTTTTGCTAAGATGCTTTACCTATGCTTGTATTATGAGTTTATGTCTAATAAATACATTCATTATTTGGTGCTTTATTTATAATAGGGGCCCCAAGTGTTCTCTTCGGAGGGGGGGGGGCATAAGTCCTCGCAACGGCTCTGTGTATATGTGTGTTTGGTGTGTTTGCTGACTTGAACATGGTCTGCACTGCTACTATGGTGTTTGAGTCGGCCAGGGAGTCCTCCTCCACGGAGCTGTTCTGCTCCTTGTTCGTCACCACAACGTTCTCGGCAAGAGCAATCCCAGCCCGACACAAGTCGTCCAACCTGTTTATTACAACCATTACCATTTATATATATATATATATATATATATATATATATATATATATATATATATATATATATATACTTCATCGGGCACAATTATTTATGTATTAGTACGACGTTTCGCCTCAACAAGGCTTTATCAAGTACTGTTTTATAAAATACATCAAAAAAGACGTATATGTTATTGAAGAAGGAGGTGACAAAGTGCGGTTTTGATGCGACGGAACAAAGCGACAGGATAATGTTTGTAGACAAGTCAAACGATGGTCTTCCTCACAGAAATTTGCTAAACAATGGTCCATCATACGTGCCTCAACAATATTGCAGGAAAGATTGTCGACGAATTACGAAAGAGTGTGGAGCCACAATTCAAAAAAGCATCGCAAAAATGGAAAAAGATGGCATCCCAAATGAAGCAATACAGGAATTTGCTGGTGGGGCGATGAAGATTTTGAAAAACAGTCATAAACTTTTACCGAATAAAATGCCAGATGAGTTGCATAAGATCAAAGAGATTAAGATGCAAAGTAATACCGTCATCACTCCTACAGACAAGACCGGACGTCTAATGGCACTCAGCACTGAGCACTATGAGAGGATGCTGACTGAATCAACAGTCGAAGGAGGAAATTTTCAGGAAATTAAATCTGTGCTTCCATCCACCAGGCAAGCCCAATTCAACAAAAACCTCGACTACGCTATACAAAAATATAGAAAGAACAAAACTGTTCAGAGCTGCCTCTCTAAGCTCAAATGTAGCTTCCCAATGCCTAGTTCGGCTTACACCTTACCCAAAGACCACAAGGTCGGAGAACTGAAAGGGCGACCCATAGTTGCTGCAGTCGACGGGCCAGCCACAAAACTAGCAAAATGCCTTTCGAAGAAATTGGATGGACTTCTCAATAATGTACCCGCACATCTTAGAAGTTCAGATGAGTTTTTGCAGTGGCTTAAAACACTACCACAATGCGGAGTAAAGGGGTTTGCCTCTCTTGACATAAAAAACTTATATGGCACTATTCCACGCTGCTCAGATGACAACAATAAGGGCCTAGATGAAGTGTTACGTGACTTTTTAATTAACAACAAGTCCAAAGACGATATGTTTCATGAGATGGCGGTTGAGGATATTGTTGATTTGGTCAATATGGCCATATCAAATGATGTCGTCATTCAGGGAGCTAAACTCTATAAACAGATCGAAGGATTATCAATGGGAAATCCACTGGCTCCTCAACTGGCCATCATATTCGCCGACTATTTGGACCAGCAATTTCAAACGGCATTTCATCGGCCACTCAAATACAAGAGATACATCGATGATATATTTGTAGCTTGGTATGACGACATTGACACCGCAGTGTTGCTAGCTACCGCCAATTCCATCTCAAATTTTATTGAGTTTACTATTGAGCTGCCGAAGAATGGCAGACTGGCTTTTTTGGACTGCAACATCAGCTACAACGGTGAACAATTTGTATCTGAGGTATACATGAAGCCTCACCACAGCGGCTCAATCACATCTTGGATGTCTAATGGTCCAAAAAGTGCTAAGTGTGCAATAGCATATGGGGAATTTGTGAGGGCTTCGAGAAGAGCCACTACACCGGCGACACTTCAGACTTCCATTAAGACCATTGAGAACCGATTTAGACAAAATGGCTACCCCGACTATGTGATCAAAAGGAGCAAGAACAAGGCAATTAGAGATATCAGAGTAGACAAGCAAGCTGAAAGCAAGGAAGACAAATATTTCATCAAACTACCGTATCTGGGTGAGAGCAGTCGCCGACAATGTTATTCCCTCATCAAGAGAACAGGTCTCCAAGGGAAAATACGGGTGTGGTTCGACCCGGGTCGACCGCTGAAGCGGATTTTCGCTCCACCAAGAGAGCGTTTCAGGTGCGCACCACAATGTGATACCTGTGCCACATCCATGAGTCCCGACAGAAAACTATGTTGGAGGAAAAATGTCATATATAAGATAGTGTGCACGGTATGTGGAAAAATCTACATTGGTGAGACCTCGCGACCAGTACGTGTGAGGATCCTGGAACACTCCAACTATAAGCTGGGAGGTCCAATTATAAAGCATTTTATGGAAGAGCATAACAAAATGGAAGTATCGATAAAGTGGACAGTTATACACAGCGGAATATTAGACGATCCTACTAGAAGATATGCAGAGGCAGCATACATTCAAGAAAATGACTCCAGCTGCATCATGAACGGCTGCAAAGGAATTGAACTTAATTGCAAATTCTGATTTAATGGTAATATTTATTGCATGTAATTGTCGATTGTTAGTTATATATTATTTACTTAAAAGTGTGTCAAAATCATATACGCGTGTCTTAATGTTTATATTCATTTTTATCTACTAAATATGTTGTGTTCTTGGCTCGTCTTTTTTGATGTATTTTATAAAACAGTACTTGATAAAGCCTTGTTGAGGCGAAACGTCGTACTAATACATAAATAATTGTGCCCGATGAAGTATACTTTTTTCATCATATAACATTACCGGGTGCGTGAGTGCAACTTCTTTATGCGATATATATATATATATATATATATATATATATATATATATATATATATATATATAATTAACAAGCAGTAATAGAAACATTACACAAATCTATTTCGACACTATAAGTCAAACAAGTATCATAGTTCGGGTCTTCAAAAACGACGAATCAAGACAGATGATCAAGAGTTTATCTTCCTGAATAGAACGATAGATAATTGTAATAAATTGGCAAAAGAAATTGTCAATCAGACGACAACACAAATATTGAAAACAGAATGACATTTGGAAGGCAGGAACCAAGAATGTTTGACTCTTTTCTGCGGAGGCAGCTCAGTTAAAGAATAAAAAGAAATTGACCAGATAACATGAATGATCTGAAAAAGGAGGATAAATGAAAAATAGGTTGGTGTAGTAAACTTGAAACTATAACAGAATATAAACAAATATAAATACGACATCAATTCTTACTTAATATCGATATCGAATGTTATAACTTATCGAAATATGTTATATTTTTGACCGAAAACCCAAGGCTAAGTGCATCTTCATTTTCCATTGCTTATTGCCCGACGAAAACTCGGAAACAAAATCATGTTAGGTAGCATAATAAAGGAGCAATATCCCTTGAGGCTCTTAGACAAGCTTAATTGAAAACGTTGAATGATTATAATGTGTCAATTATTAAATCATTTATATAAGTACATAAGTAACACGGTGTAGTTATCACATATCGATCACAAACAACAATGCGTTGATGCGAGGAACTTGAATTATTTCCACTATAAGATAGCAATAAGCATCCATAAACAAAATATCAATAAATAAACGTCAAACATAGGCACATATTCATCCATCCACATACACACACACACACACACACACACACACACACACACACACGCACACACACACACACACACACACACACACACACACACACACACACACACAAGCACACTGACTCATACAGATGTGTACAAGTGCGTGTGTGCTTGGATGAATGGATGGATTGGACGGAGGACTTCACTAACGAGTCTATTGAGCCGAGCATCCAGTAGATGAGCGGAAAGTAGCTGATGGCGTCGAGGAAGGGCAGCTCAGGCCGTCTCTCAAGCAACAGCACGATGGGATGCAGCGACACCTTGGGCTGGAAGTGGGCACGCAGCGGTACAATGAAGTTGTAGATGCCATTCGAGGCGTAGTCGGACGCCAGAATGATGGCCTTGTTCTGCCAGGAGTACTCCTTGGCGGCACGGTAACTGCAGTGTTCGCAAACCTGTTACATCATGGCCACGCACCGTGAGAGCACTACTGTGTGAGGGAACGGAGACAGACAGACGGGTAGAAATAGCGAGAAATAGAGAGACAGAAAGATATTCAGGAGAAAGAGTAGAGAGGAGTAGACATTGTCGGTTTGATAGGACAAAATCCTCTGCGGACAAGTTTCATTATTATTATTATCAATAATATCAATTACAGACAAGTCCAATAAATGGGAAGAGTGTAAGCACTATTTACATCTTGGAATGGTCCCATGTATCAAAAGCGGCCAAAAGATGTAGAGGAAAAGAGTTCGAGAAACATAAGTTTAATCAGAAAGACGATGAAATACAAACTTAAATAAGACTTAAATAAGATTGTAAATAAGTAAGTTGTTTTTACAAGACATATCTAAGAAGCTGAAAAGCAAAATAATGTAGTAAGGTAGAAATAATATTAATTCAAGTAGACAATGAGCTTGTCAGCAATGCTATTGTTCAAAATACATCAATCAGAACCCGGATAAAATAAATTTTCAATTTGCGGCCTGATAGATCTACAGATTTATGAAGATGATTAGAGAGTACGAGTCTTTTCTCGCCTGCGCCAGTTGAAGACAACATAACGGCTTCTTTTCCCGCAAGAGATAACACAGTGTCGGACTGACGCCAATGTAAGGAGTGACCGGAGGAAATCCCTTTATAATTCTACCAGCAAAACACACACACATATTCACACAGTCATAACATTGTCTCACTACGGCGGCGGTAGACGGCAGTGTGTTTCAAGTAGGAGGGCAAAGTTTGAGCTGGAATTTCAACCCCAACACATTATTTGTCCACATTTGCCTTACTTAAACAGTTTAATATGTTTTCGTACTAATAAATTACTTGTATATCTTGATTATTTGTAAATTTGTTTGGGTGTGTATGATGGCTCGATATTTCTGATAGTATTTATCTAGTTTTAAACTTGAAATTGCGATCGATGAGTTAGGGCATACTGACGCAATTTTCTCGCTGGGCGACCTCCATGGTGCCTCATCCAGTTCATCTTCAGACTCGCTGCGACACTCCACACTGTCGCGACTGGAATGTGTGGCTGAACTGTGGAACAGTGTCGGACTGAACTGATCAGGCACAGGCATAATACTGGGCCTGCGAATATCCTCTGTGTGTGGGCCAAACATACATATCAACAACAACAACGATATCAATAATGATAATAATTATAACAATAATGATAATATTAATATTAATGATTATAAAAATTGCATCGAAATATTGGCGCTATCTCACGTTCTGAAGATCACGTGTTACTTCATGTCCAAGTAAATGCGTATTGACAGGAGATATTGTGCAGTATAGGGTATTGAGAACGCAAACGTACTATCCCACGCTCCAAACATCTCACAACACCCTCCGGTTCGTGGACATTTACTAAAATGGAATGACACTATCCTGCCTACCCAGAAACATATAAATATCGAGTAGCTCAGAGACTAAAGTGAAGATCAATTGCTAAATATTAACAGTCAAAACTCAGACATTTCTTGAACCTGATATTAAATAACTATTTCATCCTGATTTATACCGTTTTTGTGCCTCTTATCTGCGAAAAGTTACCAAACTCCGTGGTAGAGTGACCTAATAACAATAAAAATAACAAGACGTAACCTAACGATAAGAAGTAACCTTAAAGTAAAAAATTAATCTAACGATGAAAAAGTAATTTTTGGTAACCTAATAACTTTTAAATAATTTTCGCATACACCTTTTTGTGCTGTTTCAGGCATCTTATCAAAAAGTGACCTCTATATGAAAAAGTAACTTTATTAACTTTTGACAGCCCTAGTAGTTACAATAATGTGTCGTTACAATAGCGTCGAAATATTAACACAGATGTCTAACACGAAAAAATAACAATCAAAAGACAGGCTGTTTTGAATGAAGGCGCATGAATAAGCAAGCATCGAGAGAAAATAATTATACAATATTAATGCTAGATAGTCTTTGACTAACAAGTAATTCACCCGTCCTTGAATTGGGTATTGTTTTTAATTTTGTAGTTGTCTAACCATGCTCCTCACACGATATGTGGTATGAATGTATACAATATATACGCACTGCTAATTCCTGTATGTAGTGATTTCATGTTTTCCGAAATTTTGATATTTACTTCGATTTTATTTTAGCTTATATATTTGCCAAGTCACGTTCTTTGACGGTTTGAATTCAACATTGTGAATCTATTTTCAGATCCATTTACATCATTTACTTCAAAAACTCCTAATTTATCTAAGACTCAGTAGGTGTAACACTCTGAGATGATCACATACACACACACACATACACACATACACACACAAGCATAATGTGAAGGTAAAACAAACAAAAGACAGTTTTGTGTCAGGTGTTGTGTTCGTAATTGGTTCTTAAGGGGATTATTTAGACATGTACAAAAACGATATCCAATTAATTTTGCCCGACCAGAAATGTACTCAGATTATACTCAGGAAATCCACAGGGAATTGCACCACAGTGTGGCTCAAAAATACTACGTTCCGACGAAACAGACGACAAGAACAATATCACTAAGCTGAAGTTTGTGTAGCAAGTGAACAATTTTCCGATTAGAATCGCATTTGTGTGAACTTATGAAACAAGCAATTAAACTGTCTTGATTGCAAATGTTTTTCCGTGCAGCAGATTCAACCGACTTTGGCTTGTATTTGCGCTAACATTTGTTACGCAGGCACATTACGCACGCACGCACATTACGCACGCACGCACATTATGCACGCACGCACGCAATTATTGTTTACACAGAGCCGCAGCAACCCCCCTGAACCGCCGGCCGAAGGGGGAGGGTCGAGTGTTAAGGGGGCTCACGCATGATATTGGAATAAGGAATAGGCAGAGCCGTTGCGAGGACTTATGAGACCCCCCCCCGAAAGCAGCACTTGGGGCCACCCGAAGTAACACTTGGGCCCCCATTATAAATAAACCATCAAATAATGATAATTTACTATACATAATTACATAATAATGATTATTTATTATACATAATACATGATTTATATATTATACATAATCACATAATACAAGCTCAGGTGAAAACATCTGAGCAAAAAGGTAAAGGCTATACATAGTATGATAAATTTTAAGGTCATACGTGAAGCAACGGGCCCCTCAACACTCGGGGGCCCCGGCCGGGGGGTACGGGGGGCGGTTGCTACGGCTCTGGGAATAGGAATAAATTATATTATTCATGTGAGGTAATGTACACGTGAAAATTTATAATCAATGTAATAATAAATTTAAGCTGAACTCAAATTTAGATGTAGTGCATTGAATTATATTTTACTTTATTTTAGACACATAAAAAGCTCAAGCTAGTTTGTGACTTTTAAATACATTTCGATTTCAATTAATGTAAAAATTTATGTGCTCTAATAATGAAAAATATCTGATTTGGCGCCTCTCGAAAACCCACCATAACCAATTTCCACCATAACCATTTCACACGTTATAAACCAGTGAAAGTACGGGGAAAATTTTACACATATACAATCCTCAGTTTATATATATATATATATATATATATATATATATATATATATATATATATATATATATATATATATAAATAAATGTTTTTCAGATTCAGTTGCTGCATTGTCACTGTGTCTTCAGGCTCAATCACTGCTATCACATTTGAATAAAGTAATATGAACTTACGCTTTGCATATATGTGTGCGTGTAATTAAGTCATATATGGTAGGATATAAGGAATTGTTCTTTGCGAAATGTGAAATAAAATATATAAGTTATACTTAAAAATAATATGCAATATTTAATTCAGCTAATTAATTTAAACAATCGCACAAGGTTATATTAGGTCGTCTGATCGCAGTAAAATGCACGTATTTTAAAACAGTGTAATTTGCAAGTGTAGACAACTTTAAACTATCTGCCAATCATATATCATTGATTGGAATGATAAATTTATGGCATACAAATACTGTATCATATGTTTGCTTGATTTTGGCGGAAAGTATGAACGGAAAAATTGTCTTCAAAGTATATAATATAAATTACAAACATAACTTAACAATAATTCAATTGAAAATGCAGGAACAATAATTGTTGTCAAAAATACTTATTATAGGTATAAGTATAGTATATTATTATATTTATTAATTATTTAAATTCTCTCCATAAGTGTGTTTGCAGAGATTGGACCAAATAATTGGGAATAACCCACACTAAATTTAAGATGCAATACATCTTATAAGGTGGTCCCACTTCGTAATCGTATTGAATTGTATTATAACTAACAACTTTACCCAATGTCCCTGACCAATTACTCAATCATTTAATCAGTAGCTACTTAATTGGCTGATAACTAATTAGTTATTCATTTTGGTTGTGTGCCAATTATGGTTTGCTCAAAGACCAATCAGATCCTCCACAAACAAGCAAATGCACATCAATCTGCGTGTGTGTATGCGTGTGTGTATGTGTGTGCGTGTGCGTGTGCATGTGTGTGTATGTGTGTGTGCCAGCTTGTGCATACTGCTATACAGAAAGATCGATGTAAATGAATGTAGTTCAACGGCGTAGTAAATGAGAAATACGATGGAGCTAAATCCACTACAATTAACATTAATTCAACATTTCGTCTAATTTTAAACAATCGTTCACGTATGACTGGCTTGTCTTGAGAACTGTGGTACTTGAGAATTAGTGCGGCCAAGATGAATACCACAAGCCCGGCAGTATATATTTTCTAGCGCCGTCACTGTCATAGTCAGCTGGATCAATTGTTGATGTGTAGCGAGCTAATCAATCCAGCAAACATCTCGTGATACGTCACCTGTGCGTGTGTGTGCGTGGGTTTGTGTGTGTGTCCGTGTGTGTGAGTGTGTGTATGTGTGTGTGTGTGTGTGTGTGTGTGGGTGTATGTGTGTGGGTGTGTGGGTGTGGGTGTACTCATAAAGATTTGATACAAACAAAGGTGGGAGACGGAATGCAGACAAGGAAAATGATAAAAAAAATAAAACAGCTTCTAAAGACCAAACAAGTTACACTTAGATTGAGAACAAAAATTGCTGCCTAAAATGTAATAAATAATAAAATAACAAGAATATGCTACGTTACACCACACACAAAATAAAAACTTGGGCAAGTGGGGCAGCCCAGGGCACATACGATGTTTGTGTATCTGTATGATATAAAATCACTAGTAACTTTCCTCTATATAGTGTTTAAATGTGAATATTTGATTTTACAAAATTAATAATAATTTTTCTCGTTTTTTCAAGAGTTATGTTTGATTGCTTTGAGGTATAACTCAACCCTTCTTATTCATCTCATATCCAATTTTCTCAGCTAAATAATGTATTCGATGTTTATTATCTCGAGTAATTATGTTGTCTGTGTAAAGTTCGTGTAAGCTTGAGTTAAACTAGTGTTAGGCTCGTAGTAATTCTCAAATTTCCGTTATTATCTGCAATCCTGCGTGTGTGTATGTCCGTGTGTGTATGTGTGTGTGCAAGTGTAAATACGTAATATTATATAAATATATGTTGATATTTTCAACAAAAAACTTTTTTTGAAAGAAATTTTTGAGCGGTTTGTAGGAGCAAATTTATTTAGACAATCATATTTTGTAATGCTCCTGCTCCTGCTGCTCTCCATGTATCCAGCTGGTCCGCTAAATCATTCCTTTTCTCTGCTCCTCGTGTATATAATTATCAACCTCCTCACATATTGGAGAAGAAATCTTACATGTCCTTTTCTACCTCACTGCACAACTATTTACTATCCTTGCCGTCCCCTCTTACTCCTCCGTTTCGACGCTACTAGCCCTCATATTGCCACTTGCTTGTTTGTGCCCTCACCTACTTTCACTTATTTGATAATTTTGTTCACTAACTCTATATTTACATATATTTATTCAAATTCATGTATTTACTCTATATTTACTCTAATATTACCATGTATATTGACTTTCTTCGACTGCTCATTGTGACTCTCCCCCGCCGAGCTACTTGATTCTACTTTCTTTTCTTTCGTCCATTTATTTGTTATGCTTGGCGCCTCTGATTACTGTGTGCGCTATAGAAAATAAATTTGTTGTTGTTGTTGTTAATTGAGAGAAAATGGTCATATATTGTCAGGTTGTTTATGTACCAGTGACTCTGACTTTATTAATATTATTATTATTAACTCTAGGCAGAAGTACTTGCCAATGATGATTGTTGATTTTTTTTATAAAAAAAATTGCACTTTGAGCAAAGAGCAAACACAGATAGCGAGCAGGACATCATAGGTGAAACCAATCAACACAGGTAATTACAATCACAGGTGAAACCAATCAACACAGGTAATTACAATCAAAGGTGAAATAATTAATCTTACGTTCTCGATGCGCGCTGTACGTGGCGTTGACATCGAGCGAGTCGGTGCGAGGGACTTCCAGCATGTTGGAGCTGGTAACACTGCCTCTACTCTCCGAGCTTTGTTCCCTGGGCACGTAGCGCTCTTGAACTCTCTGGACAGGCACCGCCGTCATGTGGTCTGCACACACAATTAAATTGTGTTGAATGCCAACTAGCTCAATGTTGCAGCACAAACTGTGCAATCTCATAGAAAAGATTTCAAACAATTTCACAGACGTGAACCAAAACACTCCCGTGTTGTTCAGTGGTCTAGATCAGAGGTTCGTATCTGGGAGTATTCATACCCCTTGTGTGAATGGGAATCAAAGGTTGGAGGTCTGGCACTCGATTTATAGTTTATAGAATGTATATATGACAAAATTGTCATTGGTTATGCTTCTTCCTAGAAATACGTATCAAAATTACAGTAAGTTCAAGCGATTGAAATACTGGTATCTGGAAGACATACTGGTAAGTAATATGATTGGTGATAATTATTTGAACAGTCGAATAAAGGGGGTATGAGATAATTCTTAACAACCCATTGGGAGCATGAAACAATAAAAAGGTTAATAACCCTAGACTGAGCTCTTCCAGAGGTTTCCAGAGGGTCTCAGTTTGGACCTTGAGCCAGGTTCGCTCATCAAACCTTCGCATGAGTCCACCGTGAGTTAACCGACTCTAGATTCACTCACTTGCTCACTGCGGAGCGTGCCATATGGTATAACCAGACTGCCGTGTATGCTAATCATGACAGATACTCCAACTTATTGGTTGCTAGCTCAACTCTCGCATAGGTGATAAAACTTGGCCGCAAAAATTTCTCTACAATGAACAAGGATCTGGACATGTGATCAGGAATTGATCTACAATGAATATATCTATAATGAGCACCTAGACAATGAAATGTGTCCTAAAAGTTTAGCAGCTTTTATAATGATGTAACTAACTATCAATGTCGTTTTTCACAAATTCTATGGCTCGTTTATACATTTAATCAGTCGGTTCTGGTGTACCTCTACAATAAGGTGCTGCGAATAATTTTATGTCTAAAACTGGTCACGTCTACAATGCTTTTCGTCGGAATGTAAGAAGAAATGATCATGTCATTCAGCTCCGCATCTGTCGTTAGATTTACAACAAATATGTTTTGATCATCTGGGATTGGCTGTATTAAAACACAGAGACCAGATACCGATACCTGTACCTTCAGGGAAGACATTTTGAGCTTAACTCTATATTTATTTTTTACGACAGGTCACTATATCATGTTGGAGTTACAAGGAGGACCTCACCTGAAGGAGGTGTCCACTTTTTCCGCACGCGTTCCCCACTGCTTGGATGCAAACCAGCTGTTATAGGAGTGGATGAAGCTGCCGTCTGCGTCTTGACTTCAGAAGAAGATACTTCGGCTTGGTGTTGTTGCTGTTGTTGATCGGACAGCGAGCTGTTTTCTTCCTTGGCAATGTTCATGTAGAAGCACACGTCTGGAGAATGTATACATGCAGACACATACACACACATACACACACACACACACACACACACACACACACATACACACACGTACACACAATCCAAGGAATAATCATACAGCAAAACTTGGTGCAACCCGAGGAATAATCGTAAAATAAATAGTATAAATAGCAGAAAGAGTGAGCATCAGTAATGTAAAACATTTGTTAGGAAGCATTTGTGAGCATAAGCAGTGAGCATAAATAGTAAGCATACATAGTGAGCATATATAGTGAGCATAAGTAGTGAGCATAAAAAGTGAGCATAATTAGTGAGTATAAGTAGTGAGTATAAGTAGTGAGCATAAGTAGTGAGCATATATGGTGAGCATAAATAGTGAGCAGCACCTGTGCTCTTCATGATGTGCCTTGGACCGGGATTGAGGAGAATGGTGTCCTCATAGAACTCGGGCAGTTCTTTGGGTCGCACACCAACCAGAGACACTCCGTACCTGCACACGAGTGGCATCGCTAGATAGCTTGGAAAGTTGACAAATGCTGACGCAAACGAGTCAAAATGAAAATGCTGTCTACAAATAAATATCAATAGAGTGCAAACTTTAATATTACACCGAATATTACTTTGATAAAATATTTTAATGATAATGGAAGAATTTCAAGGTAGAGGTAGATAAGTATGTAATTATATCAAAACCTTTAAAATTATATCCTATTGAAATAATAATATTATTATTAATACCTGTGAAGAACTCCCCGCTGTTGGGAAATGAAATGATTGACAGGTGGGGGAATCAAAGGCCGAACAGAAAGACAAATGCGAGCTATTTTCGCTCCGAATTTGTGTTTGATTCTAATTTGAATATCAACCTAGTGACCATAACGGCGACATACAGACGCTCTTGCAATTATGAGATGTTTTGTTCCGCAGTGCTCATGACATATTTCAAAACAAGACTCTCAAAGGCTGCCTACGTTGTTGGCTACATCGCACGCAGTTCTCTCTGGTGGACCCCTAAAGGTTCGATCTGGTCACATCTGTAAGCTCGGTCCTTGATGATGTCTTAGGTCCTGGGGGTATGGGGTTATATACCCCGCGACAAATTGGCTGGGCTTATGAATATGCGATTATACCCCCGATAATTTAGCTGAGTTCAGTTTATTGGGTATACTGTAATCAAAATCAGTATGACCAGAAAGTAACACTACACGACAGGTATGTGTGGATATACAATTGTATGCAACATATTATCCATTGGGATATGCGTTTCGTAAATGACTAGACACAAAATGGTTGAGGGTATCGTGAAATTTGCCAAGGCTTGACAAATCTACGCCCTTGTCAATGGGTTGGTCCTCCGGTAAGTTTGTAAATAAATTATCCACATTTCAAGCGAAGCGATAATTTGTCTCATTGGACGCTAGTGCTTCACGGAGTATCTGCAAGAACTGCTCACATTTTATCTCATATTTCCACCACTAACGAAATTCTCCAGCGATGCGTGCAGAGTGAATTAAAGTTGAACAGGTGATCATAACGGTCGGAAGAGCATGCTACACGAAACACCAAACACATTTCTTCTCTGTCGCAAGTACCACTTCCTACTACTAGCGTGTGTGTGTGTGTGTGTGTGTCAGTGTGTGTGTGTGTGTGTGTGTGTGTGTGTGTGTGTGTGTGTGTGTGTGTGTGTGTGTGTGTGTGTGAGCGGTTACCGTCGAAAAAGCGTATAAAGAGTATAAAGAGCAGGTGTACCGGATAATTGGACGTGATCCTAATTAGCTGTACGAGTGCAGAGTTCCTCTGTGAGCTACTTCAATTCGTGGAATATGCGAATTGTCTTGCACTGAGTAACCTTTCTAGCAAGGCTTGCTGGATTCTTGGAAAATGCTCGTCGTTACTTGTCTGTGCTACAAAAAGCAGAGCAGCAAAAAAGCTGACAAATCAAACACGTATTTCCACAAATCGTTAACCTTACTCGTAGCTCATGCAAATAAAATAACTAATTTATTTATTATCATATCTATTCATCTATATATAAATAAATTACAATGTCACCATCATATATGTTTATCATTTTTATCGTTATATGTTTTTTCGCGATTTCATACTGTTAATAGAAAATAACAACACGCATGTAATTCAATTGGATACTGGATTGATGTCTATAGTTTCGGCGCAGGATGTATCCATAACACTTCCTTTTGCTAGTATAAATTTTCTGATTGTACTGTTCAGTTTCACCAAGGGATGGCAAGGAGGTGTTTTTTTCTGAATGACCAGAACACAAGTCAGATCCTCGTAAAGAAATCAGAAATTCACGCAAACGTTGCTCAGAAAGCTGAACTTACATGTTAAAACAGTACTTGATTGAAAGTGTATATCTCAAAGCCTTTGAGACAAACCAAAATACTGTTCTAAAATATCATGCCTATAGTAGATTTGTTTGCTTTACCGAGTCGTACCCACAAGCGCTGATTGTCTATGAAAGCATGAAACTGTTTTTTACGATAAAAACACCCAACACATACACTAACTGCATTTCTTCTCCAATGTTACACCGTTTCTTATGAATTTCACTAAATTTTTCCTAATATATTTCACCAAATACAAAATGAGATGCTATTTTGGGAGTAAATATCATCTAAAAACTCCGGAGTATAAATTTGTTAGTATACTTTTTCAATACATTTCTGGAAGGTAAGTTCCTAGGCATTTTGTTGTACAAGTATTGCGTGATGGTCTATATGTAGATTGCCAATAATATGTCCGTTGTATAGGAATCGATTCCGGTTGGCTGAAATTCATGTTATGAATAATGATGGTAGTAGCGAGGTGACAGTGTATCAGGTATACGCCAATTATACATGCAGTAAACAACCGGATACTTGTGAGCCTGAAAGCAGAGAAGTGGAGCAGAAACAGAGGACAACTATTGACTAATTTGACGCAGTATGTGCATTCTAAATATAGTCAACTACGCGACGTATTCGATCTATATTCTCGGTAAACTCAGTAATGCAAGTACGTATGCGAATTACAAAATATCTCCATGAAAGAGTGCAAATAAATCGGAGGAAAACCTTTTATCTCGAAAACGTTCCATTCACACACATGCCAAATATGTCCAAAACATGCACACACACACACACACATACACACACACATACACACACACATACACATATACAGATACTCATACACAAACACACACGCTTATACACACACCTATACATATACACATTCATACTCATATACACATATAGGCACATACAAACATGCACAAACATTCACACATATGCACACATATACACACATACAACATACACTTACACACACACACACACATAAACGTGATTGCAAAATATATCAGTGTTGACTCCAATAGTTCTTGCATGTACCTCTTTATTCTGAGGATTGCAATACCTGTTTTTTGTTTGACTAACATCTCAGGCTCAATCAATAAATCAAGTGTATTAATCCACAAAAAAGCTTCGCTTATCATGAATACTTGTATAATAATACATAAACATATACACATTCATACACGCACCCCTAAATATACATATATATACATATATATACTAACACACTCATATACGCTCGCACACTCATACATAAATCCATTCACTAGACTGTACGAGACAAATACTCGTATACCAGACTGATCATGAACATGCATAAACAAACAACACCAACGAATTTGAATCACAATGATAACTTCTACCTTGAGGAAGCAAATGGTCTTTATAAGTCGTCCATCAGCTTGGTAATCATTTGTTTTTAAATCATGCAATTCTAGGTATTTGCTTGATCTCTTTTTTCAAGTTATTCCAGCATGTGACTCCATCGTGGGTTAAACAAAATCTTCTTGCTGCAATATTGGACAGCAGGGGTCGTTAGAACAGTGATTAACTGAATCTTTTTTATATATCATGCAGTTGATGCACCTCTATATTTGAGAATTACAGCTCCTCGATTCATGGTCTCCTGCACATCTGAAACAGCAGGGACCATTGCCGTTTCTTTTTGCCGAGCAGTTTGCTGCCGAGTGACCAAAGCGCTGACAGTGATAACAGGCCAACGTATAATATCTGTCTCTCACCTTGTACACACCCCAGTCAAGATATAGTTTATCACCAAGTCTTGCAACAGCGCCTCGAACCTCATGGTTGCATCTCAAGATGTAGTGCTGCGTATTCCCTGCAGCTGGCTTCTTGAACAGTACGCTCAATTTAGTTCTGACGTGCTCAACGGATTTCAATGCTGGATTTTTTCCTATAACGTTTCATTCACATCTTCAGGAGTTTCTTCTTTGTTTACGTTGTCTGAGAATTTCGTGTTTTCAGCCTGTAAATGTTTCAATGCCGACTTTACCTTGTTTTTTTCTGATACATTGCTATTTGTAGACTTAATCACCAGCAAATTCTTCCCCTTTTTAGCTGCTTCCAGCCAAGGACTACCAGTTTTCTCACAATTTTGCTCCAAACAATGCGAAGTTCCGTTCTTCTTGCAGCAATTCATGTCTGTTTTTCTTTCACCAATACAATCATGTCTTTCACGTACAATCATTTCCAATTCACTAATCTTGCTCAGTACCAACGATAGTTTCGACTCAAGCTGTTCATCCTTTGAAAGCTTTTCTTGTAAATACTCGTTTTGAGTTTTCAATTCATCGATGATCTCCTTCAGACGCACGATTTCTTCATTCTTTTGTACACAAGTGGCACAAGACTTCCTCTTGGCCGTACCAGATGCCATAATTGGTAAATGCCACTTAACTTTAATGCGTTTCACAAAATGCTCTCAATAGAACTAAAAATATAAAACATTACGATAAATAGCAATTGATATTCCGGAGCTGACAAAACACGTGTGCACGCTAGCACGACAAAAACTCAACTCAAACTCAACTCAAACTCAACTCAAACTCAACTCAAACTCAACTCAAACTCAACTCAAACTCCACTCAAAGTTCACGTAGAATAGTGAATTTTTCTAATTAATTTTAATTTCACTAGTTTATTCAATCATAACATACACTCAGCAGAATCTTTTAAGATTTGATTCACTAAATTTAATTAAATAATGGATGAATGATGAAATTGAATTAAATTCATGTCCCTGTCTTTTTTGTAGGTTGAATTTATTCATTTTGTAGGGCCCACATGAAAAAAGCGCATACTTATGTGGCTCCCTGTCGCTACGATTTTGTAAATTATGTTGATCAACTAAAAACAGAATAAATAAATTATAGGATTATATAATTAGCATGTGTGTGTGTCAATATTTATGAATTTATGAGAATTGTGAAATAAATTCAACGAATTTTTGTCGAATTTCGAGGAAATTGTGAGTAAACATCTGTCATGTCGGACTATAAATTGTGTCTGGATTCTGCGAAAAACACATTCATGAAAAAAAATTATGTTGTCAAATTATAATAATAATAATAATAATAATTACTCTCTGTGAACTGTGTATTGTGTAATATGTGTGTGTGCCCTTGTATATATGTGTGTGTCTGTTTGTTTGAGTGTGCATGTATGTGTGTATGTATGTGTGAGTGTGTGCGTGTGTGATTATGTGTGTGTGTGTGCGTGTGCGTCTTTATGTATGTGTGTGTATTTGTATGTATGTGTGTGAGTTTGTATGTATATGCGTGTGCTTATATGTATGTGTGTGTGTGTTTATATGTATGTGCGTGTGCTTATATGTATGTGTGTGTGTTTATATGTATGTGTTTTTTTCCTTTAATGTATATGTGTGTGTTTAAATGTATGTATGTGTGTGTGTGTGTGTGTGTGTTTGTATGTATGTGTGTGCTTTTATATGTATGTGTGTGTATGTGTATGTATGTGTGTGTTTGACATTGCAATTCCAGCTTGCAATAACTTGCAATAACATGCAGATTACATGTATTGCTGCTATTGACGTATTGATACATGCGCTCCAATAGCTGTCGTTAATAACCATTCAAATTATACGCGAGACAATTGTCGTTGCAACGAAATTCAGCTCTCACAGCAATCATTGCATTCATATCGAGGTGTTGTGATTTTCCAAGAGTGAACAATAGGTTAATTGGGTTTGCTTTTAAATTTTAAACAAACCCAATAACAAAGTCGCTTTAATATGCATATATACAAATGCTTGAACAAAATCGCTGATAATGAATATGCTAATTTTCAAGGTAAAAAGAACTTGCTGAAAACAATTAAAAGTCAAATGTTCTGGATCAGAGTGTTGTGGTACAAAATTTCAAATACGGTAAGAGCTTTGATGAATTTTCATTTGGAATTCCGTCACAACACCTGTCAGTTGATTGTGATTGGAATCGCAGGCTACAATTATACCTGCTGCCGTGCGAATAATCGTCTTATAATTTCTTCTCTTTCTCTCCATGCATTCTCTTAACTTTTTCTCATTTAGACACCTACTGGGAAAACCACTCAATCACTTTAATAAACGCCAATGAATATGAAAACAATGTTATTATATGAAAATCGCTTAATACAAAATTATTATATATATGAAATCAATGTTTTAATATCAGCAATAAAGAATTGCCTACAATGCACAGACAATACACATGTCTTCTCTATAATAGTGGTAAATCTCTATAATAGTAGTACCTGTGAGGAATCCCCCACTGGTGAAGATTGGAAGGGCTGCCTAGTGAGGAAATCGCACAGAAATGTGGGTTTTTATCAATCCAAATTCGTTTATATTCTTTTCTGTTGAATTGTTGACATTAAATTTGCCGGAACAACTGAGTTTATTGAACTTCTCAGCGTTGTTGTTGAAAATGAAGAATTGGCTCATTGGGGAGTTGGGAATCAGAGATAGCAAAAGCTTACATGTCACTGCTCTCTCCCAGATTTGTGCCTGAGGCAATGCGCTCACTTGCGATGCGAATGAAAGCTGGCGAACGTGAAGCTTTTGCCCTGAAATTCGCCGAAAAAGCACGAGTCAGCCAGGCGAATGTGGTAGATTTCATTGCCCGAATGATAGCCGTATAACTTGTGCCAGTCTTCATTCGACGTCTGTCCCTCTCTGCGGGCGAAATACATTGAGAATCAGTCGGAGTTTCCGCTTGAAATAGCGGCTGACAAATTTGGCACGATGGATGTGCCCATCGAATTCAATTGATGTGCACTGTGAAAATAATTCTTAGCTCATCTCGTTGTATGTCAATAGGGATGATTTTAAACGATATACGTCACTCGAAATGTCTCTCTTTAGCCATAACTATACAGATTATATGTACCAAAAACCCGATAACTCAATAGGGAAAACTCAAACTATTTTGCAATTTTTAAAATTTCGAAAACTTGGTTAGAAACATTATTCATTTAACAGTGGTTTTTATTCAGCAAAACTGACCAAAAATTTTGACGATCACGTATTGAAATTGCTTGTTAATCCTATATTATATCACATATTATTTACATAAAATCTCCCCTAAGAACCAATACACATTAGATGCACATTGGTTGATCAAAGTTGCAAATTCAACTGGATCAAACATCATCCAGAGCAATGCTTAAGATGAAATTACTTTTGTTAACTAAACAATTCCATACATTTTCAACGTGCAAAGAAATCGACATTCTTAATTGACTTGAGGGCCTCTTTTTTGCGAAGACAATATTGATAAGTTAATATTGAAATCTGAAGACATTCCATTTTGTATGTGTGTATGTGTCTATCTGTGTGTGTGTGTGTGTTTGTGTTTTTTTGTTTTTTTGAACAACAAACAAATATATTTACAAACGCGCACACATATTCACAACACTACAATACAATGGAGGCGGCGTTGCCACGAATGACGGCCAGACTTATTCGCTGCCGAAGCCAGGCCGTCTCTCGCGGCTCCCCTGAACGCTCACTAATTTTCCCGCCCAAGAGTTTGATGAAGTCGTCCAGGGACGCCCCCATCACGCCAGTGGTCTCGATAGCCAGCGGCACGAATTCGTACCGCCGACACAGTTCTGCGTAGCACCGCTGTGTGTGTGTGTGTTTTTTTGTGTGTGTGTGTGTTTGTGTGTTTATGTGTTGTCTTGGCGACAGAACAGGTATTATTCTGCCACAGCTCGAAAATCCCACGGCTCTCGTAAATAAATCCTTTGCCGACGTGAGGATACCACCGCAGAAGATATATAGGTAAATATCTAACGGTAGCTTACGTTGTCACGAATGCTATCACTCCCAGGATACAAATGTAGGTGGTTCATTCTAACGCACCGTTCGTATATACATGAGTGAACAAAATCGACAACAAAACGCAGATAAAACACAC
This sequence comes from Sacculina carcini, assembly GCA_916048095.2. Taxonomy (NCBI): domain Eukaryota; kingdom Metazoa; phylum Arthropoda; class Thecostraca; family Sacculinidae; genus Sacculina; species Sacculina carcini. The sequence goes on along the minus strand of OU696575.1, from coordinate 10,291,901 downwards.
AAACACATCACTCCTTTGTCTCTTTCAGTCAGCATATGGAATAATCCAGTTTATGCCACTTTTCAGGCCTGAAATACTAGGTTCTTCATAGGTATGGTCCAAGAAACCCACAAAAAATTAGAACTTTTATCCGGTAATAATTTAGCTAACTTTAGTAACATTTCTCCAGCACGACTATTAATGATATTCTTGTGTGATTGATCGGTACATATTGGTTGTGTAATGGTACGTATAATCTTGTGGGTGTGTGTATGTGTGTGCGCGTGTGTATGTGTGTGTGTGTGTGTGTGTATCTAAAACCACTGAAGAATGTAGCTACTATAGTAGTAGATGTAGTAGTAGTAGTAGTAGTAGATGACTATAGTAGCAATAATTTATGTTTTTTCTCACACATCATATATGTCAAAAAGTTCAAATACCAAAATGTGTGCGATTGTATTGAATTCACGTGTATTCACTTGATACAGTAAAAGCCCTCTTATCCGGCATCAACGGGACCGCCGACATGCCGGATACTTGAATAGAAGCAAAATTATGTTCACAATCACCACCCTACACTCACGCATCTTACCATAACAAAGATCAGCTGATACAATACTGCCGTAATAACATTCTCTTTAATACTTTCCTCTTACGAATAAGTTAATGGTATAAAAAACATAGTATACATAAACATAGTATTTGCTTTATTCGATATCAACCAGCATGTACAGCATACAATAAACATATGAAAATATACCAGTGTTTACGACACTTTTTCGCTCCCCACACCTCTCACTGAACATCCTCCGGGTCATCATCATCATCAAATACCTGTGAGTGAGGCTAAAGGTGTGGTCAATATGTTCACTTCTCAATACCGCAGTAGAACAATGTGGGGACAATATGTTCACCTGAATTTCAGCGTTTTTCAACCCAGTAGTGTATTCATCAGACAGTGAGCTTTGGTTAGCCAGTGGTTTTCAACATAATTTTCAACTTAGTGGTTTCAATGGTGCTAGTCATTTCAGAGTATCAACTCGGGGAAAATGTGCCGGATACTTGAAGGTACCGGATACTCGGATGCCGGATAAAAGGAATTTAACTGTAGTCAGATTTTATATTGACCTTAAGAAATGTGTTTTTGTGGATTAAGAACATAATATAAAGAAAATGCTATAATAAATATATAAATATATATTCGGAAGACTAATAAACCTAAATTCAAACCTCCTGGAAAAATATCCAGTGTGTGTGTGTGTATGTGCTTGTCTGTATGAGTGAGCGTTTTTGATAACTTCGGATGAAAGCCGCGATGTAAATGTAATATAATATAATATAATATAATGCAATGCAATGCAATGCAATGTAATGCAATGTAATGCAATGTAATGCAATGTAATGCAATGTAATGCAATGTATTGCAATGTAATGCAATGTAATGCAATGTAATGCAATGTAATGCAATGTAATGCAATGTAATGCAATGTAATACAATGTAATGCAATGTAATGCAATGTAATGCAATGTAATGCAATGTAATACAATGTAATGCAATGTAATGCAATGTAATGCAATGTAATGCAATGCAATGTAATGCAATGTAATGCAATGTAATGCAATGTAATGCAATGTAATGCAATGTAACGCAATGTAATGCAATGTAATGCAATGTAATGCAATGTAATGCAATTTAATGCAATTTAATGCAATGTAATGCAATGTAATGCAATTTAATGCAATGTAATGCAATGTAATGCAATGTAATGCAATTTAATGCAATGTAATGCAATTTAATGCAATTTAATGCAATGTAATGCAATGTAATGCAATGTAATGCAATTTAATGCAATTTAATGCAATGTAATGCAATTTAATGCAATGTAATGCAATGTAATGCAATTTAATGCAATGTAATGCAATTTAATGCAATGTAATGCAATGTAATGCAATTTAATGCAATTTAATGCAATGTAATGCAATGTAATGCAATGTAATGCAATGTAATGCAATGTAATGCAATGTAATGCAATGTAATGCAATGTAATGCAATGTAATGCAATGTAATGCAATGTAATGCAATGTAATGCAATGTAATGCAATGTAATGCAATGTAATGCAATGTAATGCAATGTAATGCAATGTAATGCAAGGTAATGCAAGGTAATGCAATGTAATGCAATGTAATGCAATGTAATGCAAGGTAATGCAATGTAATGCAATGTAATGCAATGTAATGCAATGTAATGCAATGTAATGCAATGTAATGCAATATAATGCAATGTAATGCAATGTAATGCAATGTAATGCAATGTAATGCAATGTAATGCAATGTAATGCAATGTAATGCAATGTAATGCAATGTAATGCAATGTAATGCAATGTAATGCAATGTAATGCAATGTAATGCAATGTAATGCAATGTAATGCAATGTAATGCAATGTAATGCAATGTAATGCAATGTAATGCAATGTAATGCAATGTAATGCAATGTAATGCAATGTAATGCAATGTAATGCAATGTAATGCAATGTAATGCAATGTAATGCAATGTAATGCAATGTAATGCAATGTAATGCAATGTAATTCAATGTGTTTGTACGCTTACTGGCCGCGAGAAGTATGCAGCAGGAGAGTCACCAGAGTGGAGACCCCAGGACACAGACAATTGTTTGCTAGCAGAGCGTATTTCAGCTCGTCCTCACATACTACATGCTCGGCGAATTTAACATGAACCTTGTTCTCGGCTCGAAATATCTGCACGTACTGGGGAACGTTGTGCGCGAAATCCTTGACGGCCCACGAGCGCACAATTGTGTGGTCATCCTGTGAGGAAACAGTGAATAATTTGCTTATTTTATAAATAATAAATGTTTGTTGAGCCGCATATCTTGAACAAGCATGTTTAACATCATATTGTTATATGGCACACGGTTTTTGAATAATATGTACACTGAAACAGTTGAAAAACATCACAATTGTGAATTTAGTTTACATCGAATTATTTTCTGGGTTTGTTTTTTAAATATGTTTTTGATTGTGGCAAGTTTTATGAATGTTTCAGCACAATCGGCCTAGTGTTCGGTGTTATTGTGCCATTACATAACACAATGTTCTCAAATAACATCGTTCTGAATTTGGGGCATTGTACATCCTACTGGCTTCTGATAATATAATAATTCATAATTCTAATAAATTCACAAAAAACGTTATATCGTTTGTCCTTGAACGATGTGTTCAAGCCAAATTATTCTAAAAAATTTCAAAAACAAATCAGATAGATTGGTGAGTATCTAAATAAAAATTTCCCATTCTAAAAGCGATTACGCCATGTTTGATGTGGCTCATAATATAATAATATTTTAATGAAAATATAACATCAGGCTATACAGCGCTTCATTGGGCTATACAGGAGCTTAGCGTGCGTGCGTGAACCCTTGCGTTCGTGGGTATATTAGTATATATGAATATATTATTTGTGTAAATATATTAATTTTATTAACCCACGAGCGCATTTTACCCATTCAAATGGGCGTTAACTGACGTTCATAATTTTATCATTCTGTCTAATCAAATCCACGTTTATATATTCCAATTGTTGCGCCGCACGTGGAAGGATCTACTGTTGTGGTTTATTGCTCGTATTGTTCCAATTTGCTTAATATATGAGAATTTAACAGGTCTTAAGTTGAAATTTTTTGCTCAAACCGAAATGGCTGGACGCAGGTATGTTTTTGTTCTAATAATTTCGTAAATATTACGTCAAATTCCTTTTTGAATTCGGGTAATAGTTCCTGAAATATGTCGTTTGCAATGGAGTGCATATATTTTCCTGTATTTAATTGTGTCCTACTTTTTCCATCAGCTAAAGTATTGCGCCCATTTATATGGGCTCCATGGAGCTCTGCAAAATTCTAATGTATAAGCAATGTGCAGGGATAATTTTTGCTTCACAGTAAAAGAGTGTGTTTAGAATATTTACAAATTCATTCATGGATAATGTTGCAGGAATCGAAAAAATGATGAAGAGGCGGTGAATTATTAGTTCGAATTGTCTGAAGAAGAATGCGGTTCATGTGTGGAAGTTGTATTGGAGCCTCCAAACGATGGGGAAGAATCAGACGTCGAAGACTTGAGAGAGGATGTGGTCGTTGTTGATCAAAATATCATACAACTACTGGGACTACTAAGATTCTCGCTCAGTCACCTCATGTGAAAATTTCAAACCTAATTAGTGGAGAAGAACCCTCCTCCTCATGTACGACACCAATTTTTGACATACATGAACAGACTGTCTCTGAGAGTGCAACGGACGATCCGCCAAAAAGCAGAAAGAGAAAACGCTCGAAAATGTATTATGAATGGGTTAAAAGAAATTTCACCGCCTGTAGTAAAGACGAATCAGGCTTGCAATATACACACTCACCAAACGTTGTGGCAAACTGGATTGACGAAGCGAAGTCACCAATCAACATCTTCAAGTTTTTTTGGGATGAAGATTGGATGCAAGTTCTGGAATGTGAAACAAATCGGTATCATCAGATGAAGTTTGGCAAAGAGTTGAATGTGTCTATCGAAGAGCCATACCAAGTACTTGGCATATTCCTTCTATCTGTTTACAGCCCAGTCCCGAACCGACGGCTCTAATGAGCCAAACAAGCCGACACAAGAAATATAGCGGTAACGCAATGTGTAATACCAATGAATCGTTTCGAGGAAATCGTAAGAAGCCTGCATTTTGTTGACAACACGAAAACACCCGTCAACGACAAAATTTACAAGGTAAGAAGTCTTCTTGATATTTCAACAAGCTGTTTCTCCATGTAGCTTAACCCCTACCAATTACATGGGCCATTGACGGAGCCATGAAACCATACTATGGACAGCACAGCATGAAGCAGTTCATCAGAGGAAAGTCCATCAGATTTGGGTACAAATTCTGGTGTCTCTGTTCTTGTGAAGGACTCCTTATGAATTTCAGCCTATATCAAGTAAAAAACTCAGGATTTGAAGAAGGCATGCTGGTCGGTGAATCTGTTGTACATCAACCACCGAAAGGGCTTGTGCCCGAGAGAAGTAGTGGATTCATCGATAATTTCTTCACTACGCTGCCTCTCCTCCAGTCGTTTCAGAAAGATAGCATCGGGCTGACAGGCACCATTCGGAAGGACAGAACCAAGAATGTTCCCATTTGTGAAGAAACGAAATCGAGAGATGCCGAAATATTCGAAGACAGTGATACAAAACTTTTTGTTTGCGTGTGGAATGATAACAACAATGTTCGAATTGCTACCAACATAGCCGACAACAGGACATTATCCATGGGAAAATGTAAAAGTCGATCGAAAACTAAAAAAAAAGTAGTGACGATTCCCCAGCCAACCATGGTGAAAATGTACTATGAACGAATGGGCGGAGTGGATTTGTTTGACCAGCTCAGAGGGAAATAAACGTCAGCATTGAGAAAAAGAGTACATAAAAATTCACAATGTTACACAATCAGATTTCCTGAGAGAAATTGTCAATGGCTTGCTGAAACCGTGCGAAAAAGCACGTAGGTGTGTGCCCTTTACGTTATTCGATTGTGCGCGTTATGACCGAACGGACCATTATGCTGTAATGGGTGAGACACAACGACGGTGTGGTGTTTGCGGGAAAATGTTAAGCCCAAATGCTCAAAATGTGATGTGGCGTTGCATATTCTGTGCTTTGCACAATATCACACAAACAAATAATCCTACTGTCCATTTTACTATATTTTTGTGTCACCTGTGAAACATTGATTATATATCATGCATTTTATGGATTACATTGTCATTATTTTTGCAAAAATATTTCATTCTTGTTTAAATTTTGCATTAATTAAAAGTGCTTTATTGAGTCCAAAATGATATTTGCAAAAATATTTCATTCTTGTTTAAATTTTGCATTAATTAAAAGTGCTTTATTGAGTCCAAAATGATATTTGTGTAGTTTTCCTAATTTACGGCAAGCACAGGCCAAAATTATAACATCTCTAAAACAGAAAATGTAAAGACCTGCACGGAGCCCACTTAAATGGCCCATATTTCTCATTTAAAACGGAAAAATTTCTGGAAGACATGATATTATTCGGTTTGGAGACAAAATCGATAAATGCTGAAAAAATCAACTAATTCGGGCAAGCGGAAATTGTTGTAAGTTCTCGAGGGTTAGTTTGAGCTCATAATGATAGTTTTCTGTACAAGCTGCCCATTGTATATAATTAAGCTTTAATTATATAACAGTAATAATAATAATAATAATAACATACAAATCTCAAAAGCAGTGTTTTATGGCTGGCTTTCAAAGTGAATAACCGTAGTCGAAATGTAATTCATTGATGACGCCAATATATGCAGTTGATTAACGCAAGCTATTTGTGTTTGTAGCTTGCGAAACAGTTCAGATGCATGCCTTCTTGTGAATACATTGTTGAGAATGTTGACGCTGCAACAAACAGGGACACTTGAGTGCAACATTGAAATGCAGCATTGAGCACTAATGCACCTCAAACTAATGTCAACAAACAATTTAGCATCACTCTAACACACACACACACACACACACACACACACACACAATTACGCATACACTTACACACATGCACACACACACACACACACACACACACACACACACACACACACACACAAACACAAACAAACACACACACACACACACAATCACAAACACACACACAAACACAAACAAACACACACACACGCACAATTACGCATACACTTACACACAAACATACACAAACAGACACTTAATTTTTTTTTGCCAAACAGTTTGTGGCAAAATTGTTCAATATACCTTGTAAAGTAAATTATTGTGATACTAGAAATGGTTGTAAAATGTGACATGTATGTGTTCAGAACTGGAAGATATGAATAGTATCAGTGAATATTAATGTTTTACAAACATTACTGGGAACATATTATAAATATACAATACATATTTGTTTAATCAAGTATAATAATTTATAAGCAAATAAATATTTGTATGATAAGTTATATTTACCACCTTGTCAATTTATAAACTAATCAAAATAAAATTTGAAACTTTGTAGATCATTTTACAAATAAAACCTCGTATAATCCAAAAAACATATTTTGAGTTGGGCACATTATATGCAGAAACATAATTAACATCAGGTCATAAGTTAATACGTTTATTTCATACATATGGTATTACACACAAACATATTGTGTTTAACTGTATTGTTTGTGAAGACATCTGAAATGTGACTTGGCTCAGAATAGAATGTGTAAAATGTTGACAAATGTTTAATGTTGACAAATACGCGCTGATTTTTAATTTGATCAACTGCAAAATCCTTGCAAGCCGCTGGAAAATTGTGAGAAAATAAATTAAGCAGCAAATACCATTCACAACACGTACACAATCAGGCTGCAATTAATCAATATATATTCCCTCGTGTCAAATATGCACAGCGGACAGGAATGATGCGAGAAAATTAATCAAACTGCTGAGATTTTGTCGCTTCATATCTCATTTCACTGTCTAACATATTATCCCGACTTGAATAACCCACTTATTAAAACTAAACTACCTAACAAACATGAAAAAATGAATTAAAGATGAATCAGAGGATTTATCATCAGTGAATATATATGTTCGTTTGTATATTCTATTCAATAAATTGCATTTATTTGTTGGTATGTTTTTATTTAGATATAATTGATTTCTGTATTATATATCTGTTCAATGTACATTCTAGATATTTTCGTGTAAAAACGATTAATAAAACATTTGAAACATTTTTCATATGTGCTGTTACATGTGTATTTGTCTATTTTCATGATAAGCAGAATGTATACGTTGTTTATCATAAAAAGATGACATTCACTCCCCTCGAATGAAATTTCTGGACCCACCCCTGGTAAGCAGCACAAAACCACATCAAGACTAGCATAATTGGCTAAACATAATTTTAATAACAAGTGTGTACAAATCGCACATGAAATAGGTGATATATCCGCATATATTTATTTAACATCACATAACGCAGTGAATACATTGAGATTCTGGAATAGTTGGACAAGGTAGGAGGAGCAATGTCTCAAATAGGTCCTTTTTCAAGAGAGCATGCCGCCCAACTCTGAACCTGATAATGATTATTACGACTAAGAAGAAAATAATAACGAGATAAATCTTGGAATGACTATGATGCGAAAATGGTCGCGAAGAAGATATGGACAAATATGGAGATGAATATCACAATTATAATATGAATGATGAATGAAACGGTGATTAAGCAAAATATTGAGATAAAAATATAAAACCGGATGGTGATAATGAAAGATGATATATCGATGATAAAAGTGTTAAAGATGATGTTGTCATCAAGCAGTGGCGGCGCCGAGGGGGAGCTGGGATGGGATGAATCCCAATAAAAAATGTGCCAATTCCCGTTGCCCTAAGGCCGCCGCCAAAATTTTGACTATGAACATGTCGAGTGTAGTTCCTCATGTTTCGCCAAGCCCCCGCATGTTTTAACTTAGACCTCTTCACCCCCCACCGGAAAAATCATGGCGCGGCCACTGTCATCAGGCAAAGCTTTCTGCTTACAGCGGCCGATTTATCCGCGTAGCTGCGAGCAGCCAGGATGAAGCACGCCTCAGCATCGTTCAGCCGCACCCTGGAGAGGTCGGCGTCTTTAAGACACGAGCCCTGAACGTAGATCACGCGCTGCGACCAGATGGGCACCTGTAGAACCAGCCTCATGGTGGCATCCAGCTCCATCGGCGATAACAACACCACAAAATAGTCCTGCAAACACACACACACGCGCGTATATGTGAATACATCTATATAAAGATAGGAGAGAGGAAGAAAGAGAGAAATTGGATATTATGTGGATCGGAAAGAGAGAGAGAGAGAGAAAGAGAGTTGGTAAATGAGGTTCTAATGGTTTCAACAATTGTTTCCCAAACAGGTGTGTGGATACATGGAATAACTTTGATATGGACGTGGTAGGAAAAAAGGATGATGTGACCGAGGGAAAAATCGAACAAGAAAAGGTAGACTTCCCAAAATATATTTAATCCTCATTCAACGTTGTATTTGTACGTGGTCACTCTATGGCTCTACTCATCTCTGGCTGAAATCTTGAAAGCAGCTCTATCTTATCAAGCTATATACAGATCGGCTAATAATAACAAAATTATTAATTGTGACTGCGTATTCTGAATTAATTGAAATGAAAAATACAAGAGAAACGCATTTAAACTGAAAAACAAACTCATATCCGACAAGGGACAAGATTACGGAAAAGGGGAGCACTTCTAATTTGACAGCTCGAGTGAGCCAAAGTGACCAAGTGAAGACTCATTCGAAAGTTATCATTCAATAATGTGAAGAGTCAAACTTGACATTCGACTGCACACCGTTAGCATTGGATGTGCGTAGAATTCGTTGAGAAAGTCCATAATTGTGTCAGCGTGCAGCGTGGTAGAACATACAACCACGTGCTTCTCGCTGGCAGCTCTGTGAGCCGAGTAATTTCCGCCGAGTTTTTTGCGCTCAACCCATGTGAATGCCAGCTGCTCAAACTGCACAACCGTGAAACACACACACACACAAACGCACACACACACACACACACACACACACATCCGGTGCTTTTGTTATTAAGGTTGGCTATAGAACTTTGCAATAGAACGGCACTTTGCAATAGAACGTAATACATTTGTAATAGTCAATCAAATCATGTAATTAATCTAATGATTTTTGCTATTGACATTCCTTCTTCACGTCAAACCGTTCGAAATTTTCCCCATAGGCACTAATAATATAAGTATGTGGTCCTGTGTAACCTGGGAGAATTTCCCACTGATGGGAAATGGAGGAGTTGCCAAGTGGGAAATTGAAAGAAAAGATGTGTTTCTTATCAATCTGAAGTAAATTATTTTCGTTTCCAGTGACGTTCTGAAATTAAATTTCATGTAACAACTGAATTTATTTGATTTATCAGCGCTGTTGTGGAAAATGAATAATTGGATCACTAAGAAGTGAGGAATCAGAAAAAAAGTTACCACCTACTGGTCGAAATATGGAAAACAGTGAATGAAAATATATAAATTATATAATGTTGATTAAGACTATTAGCTAAATATAATTTACCGTCAATTAGCGATCAAAATGATCCACATACGCGCAGACACACACACACACACACGCACACACACACACTCATTGATATTCGCTAAATTACCGACATAATTGCAAGAGAAGCCACAATTCGATCTTGTACACACACACACACACACACACACATACACACATACACACATACATACACACACGCACAAACATGCAAACACGTCATGGCATGAGTTAGTTGTGAATGATGAAAATATCCAAACATAAGATATGTCGTATCTCTATCTCGATACGATACGATACGATATCTATACGATACAATATCTATACGATACGATATCTATACGATACGATATCTCGATACGATACGATATCTATACGATACGATATCTATACGATACGATATCTATACGATACGATATCTATACGATACGATATCTATACGATACGATATCTATAATACGATATCTATACGATACGATATCTATACGATACGATATCTATACGATACGATATCTACACGATACGATATCTATACGATACGATATCTATACGATACGATATCTATACGATACGATATCTATACGATACGATATCTATACGATACGATATCTATACGATACGATATCTATACGATACGATATCTATACGATACGATATCTATACGATACGATATCTATACGATACAATATCTATACGATACGATATCTATACGATACGATATCTCGATACGATACGATATCTATACGATACGATATCTATACGATACGATATCTATACGATACGATATCTATAATACGATATCTATACGATACGATATATATACGATACGATATCTATACGATACGATATCTATACGATACGATATCTATACGATACGATATCTATACGATACGATATCTATACGATACGATATCTATACGATACGATATCTATACGATACGATATCTATACGATACGATATCTATACGATACGATATCTATACGATACGATATCTATACGATACGATATCTATACGATACGATATCTATACGATACAATATCTATACGATACGATATCTATACGATACGATATCTATACGATACGATATCTATACAATACGATATCTATACGATGCGATATCTATACGATACGATATCTATACAATACGATATTTATACGATGCGATATCAATACGATACGATACGATATCTCGATACGATACGATATCTATACGATACGATATCTATACTATACGATATCTATACGATACGATATCTATACGATACGATATCTATACGATAAGATATCTATACGATACGATATCTATACGATACGATATCTATACGATACGATATATATACGATACGATATTTATACGATACGATATCTATACGATACGATATCTATACGATACGATATCTATACGATACGATATCTAAACGATACGATATCTATACGATACGATATCTATACGATACGATATCTATACGAAACGATATCTATACGATACGATATCTATACAATACGATATATATACGATACGATATCTATACGATACGATATCTATACGATCCGATATATATATACGATACGATATCTATACGATACGATATCTATACGATACGATATCTATACGATACGATATCTATACGATACGATATCTATACGATACGATATCTATACGATACGATATCTATACGATACGATATCTATACGATACGACATCTATAAGACACGATATCTATACGATCCGAGATCTATACAATACGATATTTATACGATACGATATCTATACGATACGATATCTATAAGACACGATATCTATACGATACGATATCTATACGATACAATATCTATACGATACGATATCTATACGATACGATATCTATACGATCCGATATATATACGATACGATATCTATACGATACGATATCTATACGATACGATATCTATACGATACGATATCTATAAGACACGATATCTATACGATCCGAGATCTATACGATACGATATCTATACGATACGATATCTATACGATACGATATCTATACGATACGATATCTATACGATACGATATCTATACGAAACGATATCTATACGATCCGAGATCTATACAATACGATATCTATACGATACGATATCTATAAGATACGATATCTATACGATCCGAGATCTATACAATACGATATCTACACGATACGATATCTATACGATGCGATATCTATACGATACGATATCTCGATACGATACGATATCTATACGATACAATATATCGATACGATACGATATCTCGTATGCTTTCTGTTTGCGACCTGTTGTTCCTATTGTTGTTGTTTCTGTTGCCGTCAGTGGCGGATCCAGGGTGCAATTTTGGGAGGAGCTGAATTAATAGGGGGGGGGGTAATCTTGGGGACGATTAGTCATGAACATTTGGGGTGCTCATTTTTCCCAAATTGCTGGTAATTTGGGTGGCGCAAGTTTTTTCCATGCTTTGAACTATGCTGAGCTCAATGGAATCAAAATATACACCGAAAACTAGTATTTAAGGGTCGCGAATCTACTTTGAAATTTTTCAGATTACCCATTTTCAGTGGTTTTTGGGTTATAACTAGCAAAGGGTGCACTAAAAGTAGAATATACCTCAGTAATAAAATATGCGCTGAAATGTAAGGATTAATATCATAACACTCATTAAACTATCTATAAATTACACAGGGGAACACATTTGTTCGAATTTTCTGCTGCATAAGATTTGTTCATACATTCTTACGTATTTTAGCCTGCTGAATCCAAATCTGAACTCGGTTTAGCTCTCTATGCTCCAGTTTTAATGCAAGTTTGACTTTTTGATGCAGTAGAAAACCCCAGTTTTTCCATTGCTGCCACACTGGCACATTAACTGCGATGCTTATAATGGCTAACCGGCAAGTTATTTGATGCCCAATTGTTTAAGATATTGTTGTGTGATGGTGTAAAGTGAAGGAGAGAGTGAGATACTGTGCGCGGATGAGTATATGAGCATGTTAATGTGTTTATGTTAGTGTGAGGTCTTTCCTGTACGATTGTGGGTTTGCAAATTGTACATGTCTTTCGACGGTGTGTTTGTGCCCCATGATTTCAAACTGTGATTGACCTTCTAAAATACCACGAGCACAACTGGACAATTTGTGTGGACCTCAAAATAGTCACTTTCCTTCTAAATCAACGAAAAGTATTCATGAGTACCCTTGCTATCTTTGCATGTGGGACAGTAGAGCTCAAGACAAGCACCGAATACAGAAGAATGGTCCTTGCGTGAGACTCTGAGACCAAATATTGGTTTCAATATTGCCAAATATTGTCCACGATCCAATTGTAAGAAAATATCATAGAAATATCAATAGAGAATAAATATACTTCTTATATCATACATATATCATACTTCCTCTCCTTCATATCAAGCTGGGATTGATGAAACAATTTGTGAAAGCGATGGAGTCTGAAGATGAATATTTCCAACATATATTTTCTGTGTTCCCTAGTTTGTCACTCGAGAAGATCAAGGAAGGGGTGCTTGATGGACCACAGATTCGTCCACTTGTGCGTGATCAGGAATTTGTCAGAAAGATGAATATCAAGAAAAGGACTGCTTGGCTTGCATTTGTGACTGTGTTAAGTGTCAAAGGTTAAAGGCCAAGTGACAACTGCTACACGGAAAGAAACCGAAGCTTATGAACACACAGGTGTGTTCCGTGCACCTCATTGCCACCGCAGAACCGACCCTCTCCACGCTATGGCGCCACAAGGACGTAAGACGTATTTGAGAAGGCCACCTCCCTAGAACGCATGACACAACACAATACTGACATCTAGTATCATCATTTTACTTCTAGGTGGACAGGGACCGTTGGATTATATAATTCGCCCAATGAAATTCTCCTCCGCTGGGATTCTCCTCCGACGGACCTCCCGCTTAATGATAGCAAGGTTTCTCGGTAACAAAATAAGCCCATAACTATGAAACCCTTGTAGTGAGTATGTTGTCAGCTTTTCTTGACCTTGGATAAAACATGAATAACAAACTCCATTACTTGTAACTGTACTTGTACTTGTACTAGTCATCTTGATAGATTACCTCATAATCTAGGAGCTGTAAGTGACGAGCAAGGTGAGCGCTTCCATCAGGACCTCGAGACTATGGAAGAGCGTTACCAAGGGAAATGGGACAACATATGATGACAGATTACTGCTACAGCATACGTGAATATCCTGAGAACATCCACGAACGCAGAAGCTACAAGCGCAAATTCATGTCCAATTAAATAGCAATCGGGCTTTGCCTCCTCATAAAAGCAAGTGCTATAATTTTACCAGTATAATATATAGGATAAGCACTATATATTTGGGGAATTGCTTCAAATTATGATATTGAATACATTATTACTATCTTGCATTTACTTTGTTTTTTCCCAGCTATATTAAATAGTTGTATTATATATTTTAGAACATATCTCTCATTATACACTACAACATCAATGCTATCATGGCAAAATTTTGTTATTTTAAATACGTTTATTGCAACAAAACCAGAACTTTGGTAAAAAACTAACACCAGATATGAAATCAGCGTGAAAAAATGTACAATATTCAGTGTTTGACATAAATGCCGCAAAAAATTGTTACCCTGTGATATTTATACCAAAAACACGTCAAAATACAACCAGTTGTGAAATCGCTTAATTTCAGTCAGGCATTCATTTGCGTGTGTTTACTGGTCACGCGTAGAAAGGGAGGGCAGTTTTTGTTTTGGCTTTTAACATTACTCACATGTGACAAATCGATTGTGACCAAAATTACACGCACAACACGCAAACACACACACACACACACACACATACACACACACACACATACATGCATCTCCAATTTTAGCACGCCGTGTGACTTACGTGTACACACAGACATACAAACACATACAGGCAGGCAAAATCACGTCATACACTGGACTTACCTGCTCAGACATAAAACTATTTATGCAAACGCATTATTCACTGCTACCGATACTCTGAATATAAAAGTCACCATTTGAATCATTAAGTGACTTTCTTGATTTGCTCGACTGTTTGTGTTCTACTGACGATCGACTTATGTTCATCGTGGCTACAGGCTGTCAGTATGCCTCGTTCTCTTCATCAAATTTAACATATGTGTCGTTAATATTTGCCATCAAAGCCTTATATTTTGATTTTTAACTTGTTCCTTTTTTGTGGTACTTGTATTTCGAATGAATTCAACGGGTGTTTTACAGACCGTGTTTTTCATAAATTCGTCTCTAAATGAAATCAAGTACTGAATTTATAGTAGAGGAAATGCATTTGTTAAAATGATAATTTACAGTCAACAGTCAAGTACCTATTAACAATGGCTTGGTTCGCTCTTCTTGCTTCCTGGAGCATGTCATCACGCCCGTTGAATGTCAAAGATTATCTACTTCCTTAAGTTATTTATGTTCAGGGAGCAGTTGGAGATAGGCAGCGACGTGAATGATCAGCTGCAAAAAATAACGATGTTTGTGTTTTTGTTATACGCTCAAGCGTGGTTCACATCAGCTGCTGTGGATGCTGCTGTGAACGACTTGTAGCTCCACCATTGAGCTCCTCCGATATAAAAGGGTTGATTGTGAAGTGGCGGATGCTGCATTGGCTGTGATTAATCGTCACTTATCGTACTTGAGGCCTCAATTTGGAATTTTGTCCTTGCGCAATGGTAAAGTGACTGAAACTGAGAAGAAACAGATTGCCGACGAATTCACTTCATTAGATAGAACGGAGGACTACAGAATAAACAGCAGCTACAAGAGGTCATGTACATTTTAGAAAACCACAGAAGGAAAATGCTCCGATCTAAATATCGGATTTAGTGTTGATGTGATTATATTGTGTTATACATTGTAGTAATAGTGTTTGGTATTTCATGTTGTACAGGGTAATTAATCAGTTAGTTAGGTAGTTATAGACAGTTATTAATCGTTTGTGTATGACTTGAAAAGATTTCAAATTTTCAAATTAAATTCGCGCCCCTTAAATCAAGTTTAATTCCATTCATTTTACCACCATTAGAATCAGCGTCGTCAAAATAATGTAAAACATCTGCGTCCTCAAGTTTTTGGAAAAATCACCACAAAATGAGCAACCTTGTACATGCATCACTATGCAACGTCTTTGCGATAATGTATATATCAACAAGTTCTACAGAAAACAATATTTTTCTTGACCTATTTCAGTGAATATCTTGGTAATGAGCAGTTAATGGAAACATTGGGGGGGCGGAGTTTTAAACCCTTGAGTCCCCCTGGATCACCCAGTGGCTGCAGTGGTAAAAACTGCCCGAAATACAAATTCCGATATACAACTTCCTGTCCTGTTGTGAAGTCATGATAGGGACAGATCACAGTGCATTCACATTCAATTAACTTGGATAAGCACAAACAAGGCGAGACAAATCAGTGTGAGTGCGTGTGTGTGTATCTTGTTACATTGACCAGCGCAATCTAATTGCACACATGCACTAATGCTTTTTGTCACTGAAAGCTTTTGGTTAATCCGGCAAAAACCCAAACGCTGTTAATTCTCGAGGAGATGACAAACAACACTATTTTCCATACATGCATCGGTGTACGTTGGTGGCACTGCTAGCATAATATTAATATGCAAATGTGTGGCTAACCATGAATTCTATCTTCTCTAATTCTGATATCAGTTCTGTGGAAACGGGAAATGATTTGCTTGCCACTATGCCACACTTCCAAATTTGTATGTCAGATAACTTTGTTTATTACCAAATTCAAATTCGATAACCGAAGAAATATCAGAAGAAGAGCAATGCATATTATAAGTGCGCAATCTGCTAATGGCTAGCCAAAGGCCATGAGCTGTATCATCCTACCAAGTTATTTTACTGTTCTTTTTGCGTTTTCCCTGAATTCGCTACCTTGTCTCTGTCTGTTGAACTGCCCTTTCGCGCTTTTGCTCAAATATGTACCATCAATTCTCCCTTTAGACAAAATTACAGCTTCAGGAAGATCTGCAATTCTTCGGCGAATGCTATATAGAGGGTCCGCGATATTCGTCCGTTCACAATTCGACAGTTTGCGAATTAGACAGCGCCTAATTTATACCCCAAGTCTCATGGTTCGACAAGAAAACTCGCGAATTCCACATTCGATCTCGTGCGCCACGCTCCCGACATTACCCTCCGCGCCGTCACACATCGCACCTCAGTCTCACACTAGTCGTCGGCGTGGTGAGGCGCTCAGCCGCTCCACATTCATCATGCCGCGCTAATCTACCTCCGCCCCCACGCCTAACAAACACATTTTGATGCCTCTCAAAGATAAGCTAGAGCTTATAAGGAAATGTGAGGCAGGTATAACTCACACAGCCATAGCAGCGGAAATGGGTGTCCCAAGGTTGAAGGTTAAATGGTTAAATGCCTAAGTGACAACTGCTACACGGGAAGAAGCCGAAGCTTATGAACACACAGCTGTGTCCCGTGCAGCTCGTTGCCACCGCAGAATCGACCTTCTCCACGCTATGGCGCCATAAGGACGTAAGACGTATTAGAGAGGGCCACCTCCCCAGAATGCATGTCACAACTCATGACTGATATCTGGTACCATCATTTACTGCTGGGTGGACAGGGGCCGTGGATTATAGAATTCGCCCAATGAAATTCTGCTCCGCCGGGATTCGAACCACGGACCACCCGCTTGTGAGGCGGGTGTGCTAACCACTGCACCACGGAATCCACGAGGTCTAAAGTGTCAACAATTTGGAAGAACAGGGTCAAATATCGCCAGGCAGCTACTTCAACATCATCTGCAACAACTTTTGTTGTTTGTGCCTCACTCCCGTCTCAACACGATGAAGGACATGTTGATCAAGTGGATGGATGACAGGACACAACGCAAGCTGTGAGATGTATCTTATTTTATCTTTGAATACAAGTTTTTTTGCAAGCGTTTATATTTCCAAAAATGTACTGTACAGCAGCTCTGTTAGATAAATAAAGTTAAATACGTATATGAAGCCTATAATATTACTGACTTAGTCTTAGTTTTTATTGATATTTTGGGGTTCTCGGCTGAAGGTCGGCCACTACCCCCTAATTATAATGTATTCCTATGGGAAAAACAGTTTCACTATTCGACCAAACGCAGATTTGACCAATGATATATCGCCGCATCCCCGTCGAATTGCGGAGACCACCTGTATCATTGTGTTCATGTTTTTTATATACCAGTGGTGGCACCAGTATTATGTCGATGCTTGGGCTGGGGGTGGGGGGACTAAGAAATATAAATATATATACCCGTCGGGTTAGCAGAACATGAAAAACTACACTTGAAATGTTTATGGTCAGGATTTTTTTGAGGGCTCAAGGAGGGCATGGGACATATTTTGGGGAGCTTCTTCAAGCCTTCAAAGCCTACTTCAAGCCTCCACCCACTTCAAGCCTTCCCCCTTGGCGCCACCTCCTCTTTCACTCACGCTTGTATTTCTGCTATGGTGCTAGCGATGATACATCACTGCGATGTCATTGAATGTGTGCACACTGTTCAAGACGCAATACTAGACCTCCTACCAGTATGGCATAGCCGTGTTGTAATATTTCTCATTCGTACAACTGACTTGTTGAACCTGGTGTAGTCAAGTAATTTTACTATGGCTATTTTTGACGTCTTTTTGTGCATTTTTTGAAGTCATTTTTATCATCAATTTTCAATCGGCCAATTTTCAATTTCCCTCATCACCATGCCTTCTCAAACTGCAGAACGCAGAATTCCCTTCTCGTCATCTTATTGGGACTGTGCTCACTCTTTGCACCTACAAGAAAAAGTGGAACATTTGTTCCCCTGGAAAATATCGATGTGTGCCAAGTATACCCTTGCCCTGGTATTTCAGGAGCTAGGAATATTTCGCCTCAAGTACGTTTGGTCCCGCTTCTGTCCCGGCTCTCTTTTCTCTTTCCTAGCTAGCATAGCCTAACAAACCTTACCTAACTCAAGCTTACCTAACCTCACATAGAATGGAAATATCCGGTATTGAAGTGGGCCCAAGCGTACCCTCGGACATTACATCCTGTTGGAATTAAAACACAATATGTGCAATGGTTAATGAGCTACTTAGTCTATATAAGCTGATAAAATCATCGCTCGAACGTATATGATATGTCGGGTGTTGAGATTTTGCTAGTCGCGGCGTATATGGCTTAGTCAGTAGTTAGCCAACCATCATTCAACAACCATGTTGTATCTGTGCATTCTGGCAATGTCTGTGCAGGTATGTTGCTCTCATTGTTTGATCATTATTCGTGCTGTCTATGTGTCGTGCATTTCGCGCGTCTCTGCTGAAATTGGTGGGTATTTCATACAGATTGATGTGTAACAGTAGTCATAATAATAGTTAATTATAATAGTAGTTATATTTTATTATTAATATTTATGAAAATATTTATGAAAATATATATTATTATATTTTATTATTATTAAAATCTGTAAACGGGATAATATCGGAAGATTGCAAACACTCTAAATTGACTAATTAGACAATACAAACATTGTTGAGATGAAATGAAGTTTTGTCGATGTATATATTTCATTTGCATTCAACTAGCCTGCGTGGGAAGCACAATGAGTGCGACGCAGATCATGATGACCATGAAGAGCTGGGAGGGCCAGACATCGGGCACCAGGTCCCCATAGCCAACCGTTGAGAATGTGACAATCACCAGGTAGCACGCCTGAAACACGTTCAGATGACGATGCCCTGCACGCTGAAAATGTTGCAGGCCACACACACTGCCACACACACACACACACACACACACACACACACACACACACACACACACACACATACATACACATACAGATACACACATGCGCACAATTGAGGGGTCATTTAATCAACAACATTGATGAAGACAACTGGATAGAAAATGTTGGGTTGTTTGGATGGAGGGAGATCGAAGAGGACACAATAAAAGCCTTGGACAGACCAGAATGGTACTGGCGCATTCAGAGAGAGAGGGGGGGTGCTCAAGGGGCTAGAACCCCCTCCTCCAAATGTTTTCATCATCTCCTCATAATCAAGAAGTTCACTAAAAGAGGCCAAGAAAAATATTTTTCTGTAGAATTTGTTGATATAAGCATTATCGCAAAGACGTTGCATAATGATGCATGTACATGACTGAGAGCCTCCAAAATTTAGCCCCCCCAAAAAAAACTATTTCAGACCCTCTCAAAGTTGCACCCTGGATCCGCCACCGCAAAGTGGCCGAGGATATTAGAAATATAGTTTACCAAATAGATGTGTCGACATTTGGAATAGTCTGGAAAAAGATGTGTAGTGGAATCAAGCAGTATTGGCCAATTGAGCTGAGATTTGACCAGTGGTTCCCAACCGGTGTGCCGCGGCACCAAGGGGCTCCGTGAGATCTTATGAGGGTGCCGCCGAAATTCAGGGGAAAAATTGCACATTTGTATTATAATACAATTTTTTGTAAGAGTAGGATAAGTGTAAAAATTGTCATATCTATGCTTAAAGTATTGTAACACCGATGCAAAATGTCTAAACGAAAACAATATAATAAAAACAACGGAGATTATAAATTTGTGTTTCCTTATAACGGTGCCGGGAACTTTTGAAAGGCTTGCCAAGGCTGCCGCAAACTAGAAAAGGTTGGGAAACACTGGATTAGACAGTAGTGGGTTTAGAGACAGGACAGTCTGATCCTTGCTCATCTCCTGTACACTACAACTAGTAAGTACAACTAGTGAGTACAACTAGTGAGTACAACTAGTGAGTACAACTAGTGAGTACAACTAGTGAGTACAACTAGTGAGTACAACTAGTGAGTACAACTAGTGAGTACAACTAGTGAGTACAACTAGTGAGTACAACTAGTGAGTACAACTAGTGAGTACAACTAGTGAGTACAACTAGTGAGTACAACTAGTGAGTACAACTAGTGAGTACAACTAGTGAGTACAACTAGTGAGTACAACTAGTGAGTACAACTAGTGAGTACAACTAGTGAGTACAACTCGTAAGTACAACTAGTGAGTACAACTCGTAAGTACAACTAGTGAGTACAACTCGTAAGTACAACTAGTGAGTACAACTAGAGAGTACAACTAGTGAGTACAACTAGTGAGTACAACTAGTGAGTACAACTAGTGAGTACAACTAGTGAGTACAACTAGTGAGTACAACTAGTGAGTACAACTTGTGAGTACAACTAGTGAGTACAACTAGTGAGTACAACTAGTGAGTACAACTAGTGAGTACAACTCGTAAGTACAACTAGTGAGTACAACTCGTAAGTACAACTAGTGAGTACAACTAGAGAGTACAACTAGTGAGTACAACTAGTGAGTCAACTAGTGAGTACAACTAGTGAGTACAACTAGTGAGTACAACTAGTGAGTACAACTAGTGAGTACAACTAGTGAGTACAACTAGTGAGTACAACTAGTGAGTACAACTAGTGAGTACAACTAGTGAGTACAACTAGTGAGTACAACTAGTGAGTACAACTAGTGAGTACAACTAGTGAGTACAACTAGTGAGTACAACTAGTGAGTACAACTAGTGAGTACAACTAGTGAGTACAACTAGTGAGTACAACTAGTGAGTACAACTAGTGAGTACAACTAGTGGGTACAACTAGTGAGTACAGCTAGTGAGTACAACTAATGAGTACAACTAGTGAGTACAACTAGTAAGTATAATTAGGGAGTGAGTAGACACACACACACACATTAACACACACTAACACACACACACACACACACATGTTAGATGGGACAAAATCTCCTGGCCTGGACGGGATTTCTGGAAGGGTTTGAGAGAATGTAAAGAGGTGCTGCTTCTCCCAGTGCATGATATTATTGAACATGGCCTAAAGTGTGGTAAAGTGCTAAAGGTCTGGAAGCAAGCGCAAATAGCACCCATACACAAAGAATGATGCAGTGAAGATCCAGGGAACTACAGACCAGTGTCCAAGCATTGTATGCAACAAAGCATTGCATCAACAAGCATTGTATGCAAACTATGTGAGGAAATTATCAAAGATGTCTGGACTAATCACCTCGACAGGAATGGACTTATGGCTGATAAACAGTATGGATTTAGAAAGCAAAGGTCATGTGCAACTAATATGCTGTATTTGTATACGAGGCTCGTTGATGAGACTCAAGAGAGAGACGGCTGGGCTGACTGTGTATACTTAGACTTGAAAAAGACATTTGACAAGGTTCCGCACAAAAGATTGATATGGAAATTGCGACATCATGGAGGAGTGCAGGTCAAATTGTCAGAATGGATGAAAGATGACCTACAAGGAAGACAAATGTGTACTGTTATCCATGGCAACAAGTCTGAATAGTTGAGCGTGAAAAGCGGAGTACCTCAGGGCTCGGTACTAGCACCGATTATGTTCATCATATACGTGAATGACATGGTTGATAGTGTGAGAACCTACGCGAGCATGTTTGATGATGACGTCAAGATTATGAAGATAATTGAAAATGACAGCAGTTGTACAGCACTCGACAATGATTTAGATAGCATTTATAAATTGAATCAGTGTTGGAAAATGGAGTTTGATATGGAAAAATGTGAAGTGTTGGAAGTTGGAAAAAGTAGAAATAGGCCGTGTGGAAAGTACAAAATGCGAGAAAAAATATTGCAGAAATTGAAAGAAGAAAAGGATTTGGGAATTATCATGAGCGACACTTTATCCCCGGAAGGACACATTAACTAAATCACAGCATCTGCATTCAGACTAGCCGAAAACATATATACTGCTTTTCGATATATTGATGAGGATATGTCGGAGAAGCTGATTACGACAATGATTCGACCAAAACTAGAATATGCGTCAGTGGTATGGTCTCCGTCGTTGAGGAATCATATCGACAAACTCGAGAGAATACAGAGAGCAGAAACGAAAATCGCACCAAGTTTGACAGGTTTAGAATTCGCAGATAGATTGAGCAAACAAGGACTGACCACCCTCGAAAAGAGAAGACAGAGAGAGGACTTAATACAAATTCTCAAATACATGAGAAGATTAAAAAAAACAACAACAACAACATGTGTTTTTTTTATAGAGCACACAGTAATCAGAGGCGCGAAACATAACAAATAAACGGACGAAAGAAAAGAAAATATAATTAAGTAGCTCGGCGGGGGAGAGTCACAATGAGCAGTCGAAGAAAGTCAATATACATGGTAATATGGGAGTAAATATAGAGTAAATACATGAATATGAATAAATATATGTAAATATAGAGTTAGTGAACAAAATTATCGAATAAGTGAAAGTAAGTGAGGGCACAAACAGGCAAGTGGCAATATGAGGGATAGTGACGTCAGAACGGAGGAGTAAGAGGGGACGGCAAGGATAGTAAATATTTGTGCAGTGAGGTAGAAAATGACATGTAAGATTTCTTCTCCAGTATGTGACAAGGTAGAGAATTATATACACGAGGAGCAGAGAATAATAATGATTTAGCGGACCAGCTGGATGCATGGAGAGCAGGAGGGGAGACGAGGAGAACATGACGACGGCTAGAAAGATTGGTGTTACAGGTGAGTAGCGAAGACAGATAGGCAGGTGGAGAAGACGTGTGAAGAAGTTTGTATATAAGACAACATAGCTTAAAATGAATCCTAGACACAGCGGGCAGCCAACCGAGTCTGCGAATGTGAGCGGAGGTAGGTGTTCTGGAACGGAGACGTAACACAAATCTGCATGAGAGGTTGATGATAGACTGGAGGGAGCGAATATAGTTTTGAGGTCGAAAAGGCTGGATTGTTTGTACTGAGAGAGATTAAAGGGGATATGGTATAAAATAGAAAAAACAAGATGCCGACAGAAGATCAAACAGGAGAGTTTTCCTTATAGGAGCATAGAAAAGTGGAATAGTTTAAACAGCGAAACAGTAAAATCGAGAACAATTCAATCATTCAAGGAGAACCTAGATAAATCATGATTTGGAGACGGGACAGCTCGAGCGCAAGCTCCCGGATTGTGCAATTAGGTGAGCACAAATAGGTGAGCACATATACAGACACACAGTTACACATTGGTGTGTGTAGTTAATCTGAATGTTTTGTAATTAAGTCAGCCAAATTTGTATGTACACTGGTGGATTTATATTCTCATTTCAGTGTTCTCCTGGGTTTTGAGAAAATTTCAAATTGGAAGAGAGCGACGCCATAACCTGCATGACTACGATAGCCATGCATCTTAATAATCAAGAGACAACGATACACAGAAAACAGCAATATCACGAGAACAGAAGAAACACCAGACACACTTTATCAGACAAAAAAATTCATTGTATAGCCAGTGGTTCTCAACTCCTAGATCGCGACCCGAAGTTAGGATGCCCAGTTATTGTATTGGGTTGTTATTAGGGTTTGATGAAAATAATTATTTTGCCACTTATCAGTATTATAACCAGTAAGTCGCCGTGTTCGGCGATGAACGAGCGAAGGCGAAGCTATCATATGTAATCAAACTTTGTCGTAAATGCATTTGTCAGTAGCGTCATCCTTCAAAACGGGTGAAAAAATTTTTTTTCTAAAAGTAGGAGGGCATTTGGGAAGTGCCACGTGCCACAGTGACACTGACATGATTCGGCTTGGTCTCATCCGCGGCAGGAAGGATGACGCTACCCAACAAAAAAATGCATGTCAATCGGACTTATGGTTCCAGAGATATAAGCCTCTGAAAAGCGTGACCACGGCCGGCCGACGGGCAGCTCATACTCATTTTTCTAGTCACACCAAGTATGAACTTGCTCGTTTCGCTCGCTCGTAATTAGATATAATTGTCCACCCCATAGCCGAGTGGCTAAGACGCACGCTCTGTGCACGAATGGTCCAGGGTTCAATTCCCTGGCGAGGTTAAACGGATGGGCTCGTATCTTAATGTGATATCCCAATTGCCTCAAGGCGGGTTTCGTGTGTGCGCAGCCGTACAGTTTTCTACGCTGGTCGTGACTGCGTAAACCTGTGTGGCGGCCGGACCTGCGGTGTGCCAGCCGGGGCCGTGAGGCTTTGCCCCCGCAAATTATACGCGAACACAGGCTTCTCTACTGCTGTGTTCAGATGCGTAATTATATATAATTAGATACTGAAATAATTTAAATGCATGATTATTAGAACTAGGATTATACACAGATAATGTTTGTTATCATGATTCGATCAAAACATATCATGATTAAATTCAGTAATAATAAAATACATAAAAATTACATATTAGGACAATTATTATATTTATGTAGGCTTGGGTCGTGATGCTTGATTTGTGCACAATTTTGGCTTGATGCCAATAAATATTTTGAAAATGACTGAATTAGACTCTGACAATGCACCACACACACACACACACACACACAGCACACGAGTTCGCACCTGGTAAATACCAGACACAATAGTGTGGCTGATAATACTGTGAGCTGTTGTGACAGGGCGGATTGCGATCTCTGCATCGCCCGGTGCAGATCATTCTGTTGCAAACACACACACACACACACACACATACACACACACACACACACACACACACACACACACACACACACACACACACACACACACACACACACATACACACACAAGCACACACACTATGATGACGCTTTGATGAGGGGATACTAGCGAAATGGATTGCATCCACCATTCGGCCAACATTGGAATACGCAGAAATCGTTTGGAGTCCACATTTACAAGAACATATTTAAAAGCTGGAGAAGGTACAGAAATCATCCACAAAAATATTAGGAAGCATCAAACATTTGGCACATTTCGACAGACCAAAAAAATAATGTTTGACAACGCTAGAAGATAGGAAAGTTGGAGGGGATTAAATCTCAGCTTATAGACGTCTTACGGGGAAGGATAAAATGGAAAATAGAAAGTTGTTTCAATTCTCAAAATCTAGTAGGAATCACAGTTTTCGCCTGCAAAACGCAGGATTAAAAAGGACATCCAAAAATATAGTTTCCCAAATAGAATAGTAGATAGATGGAATAGGGTGCCAAGCGACGTAGTAAACCAACCAACGACACAACTGTTTAAGAAGACATATGACAACTGGAAGGCGGGAGTCACGAGCCTCTGACTCATTCCTGCGAAGACAACTAGTAAGAACAACTAGCAAGAACACACACACACACACACACACACACACACACACACACACACACACACACACACACACACAGACACACACACACATACACACACACATACACACACATATACACATACAACACACACTAGTGTGTGTGTGTGTGTGTGTGTGTGTGTGTGTGAGAGCAGTATTGCTACCACTTGCAGATTGGAGTCATGCAGTTTAGAGCGTTCGCAGTTTTCCAATTGTGATCATGAGTAATACTTGATTGTGAGAGGGTATTTATAGCCAAATTCTTACAACAACAACGAATTGTGATAATTCTTGTGATAATTCTTGTGATAATTCAGAATATTACAGAAAATAGACTTATCATATACAACATTTTTAGGTAAATGACTAAAATTCAGATTGCTACATGCACTGAAATCAGGTTTATATTAATCTAGAACCATACTTTGATAAAAAATATTAATTTATTTATCATCAAAATAGGGTATTTTAATTTAATTATCGTTAAAATACACCTAATAATATATTTACCAGTTTATCTTTTATTTTTGTTAGTTATTCAATTTTCTGAAACATAGTCAACTCAGGAAAAACATTTAGGCATATTTATAGCAATATCACATAGCGACACACACGCACACATACACATACATACACACATACATACACAAAATACCTAGAGCTTAGATCTCAGACAATTCGGACAGATCTGATGATGTTTGATGTTGACGACTGAATATGAGAGGTTTTCAACATGCCACAACAGCAGCTCTCAGTGGAAAAGACACTATTTCGCCTGAGGGAAATTCCGTGTCAAATCGTGAAGCGTGTGTTGTGTTAGTGTAATCGTGCGTTGTGTTGTGTGTGAGTGATAAAAGTGCGTGTGCTTTTTGCTAGTGGAACAACTCACAAACATATTCTCCAGGGCGATTTTGGCCAACCAGCAATTGAGAAACGACGGTATGAAGAGATTTCTCAGCGGAGACCAGAACACCTGCCGACATAACGTTATCAGAAAATTGCCTTCTGATCACGTTTGAAGACATACCGACAATTTGATATCAACGCACTTTCAAAGAAAACTACACATGTTTACTATACACTTGAGAAAAAATCGATATGCCATATTCACAAGAAGTTATTTAGATAATAGAAACAAAACATAATATACCACTGTATATTAAGCATGTCTTAATCAAGCAATTTTCCAGTTGTAAATATTGAATAACCCACGTTAGTTAATTTTGGCAACAACAGTATGAGTATAGCTTGAATCAAATTATCGCACCGTTTAATTAAGCTGTTTAATTCAGCTGTTTTATTCAGCTGTTATATTCAGCTGTTTTATTCAGCTGTTTAATTCAGCTGTTTAATTCAGCTGTTTAATTCAGCTGTTTTATTCAGCTGTTTTATTCAGCTGTTTTATTCAGCTGTTTTATTCAGCTGTTTCATTCAGCTGTTATATTCAGCTGTTTTATTCGGCTGTTTTATTCAGCTGTTTTATTCAGCTGTTTTATTCAGCTGTTTTATTCAGCTGTTTTATTCAGCTGTTTTATTCAGCTGTTTTATTCAGCTGTTTTATTCAGCTGTTTAATTCAGTTGTATAATTTAGCTGTTTGATTCAGATGCATGATTCAGCTGTTTGATTCAGATGTATGATTCAGCTGTTTTATTCAGCGGTTTTATTCAGCTGTTTTATTCAGCTGTTTTATTCAGCTGTTTTATTCAGCTGTTTTATTCAGCTGTTTTATTCAGCTGTTTTATTCAGCTGTTTTATTCAGCTGTTTTATTCAGCTGTTTTATTCAGCTGTTTTATTCAGTTGTATAATTTAGCTGTTTGATTCAGATGCATGATTCAGCTGTTTGATTCAGATGTATGATTCAGCTGTTTTATTCAGCGGTTTTATTCAGCTGTTTTATTCAGCTGTTTTATTCAGCTGTTATACTTAGCTGTTTTATTCAGCTGTTTTATTCAGCTGTTTTTCATTGAAAATTTTCCAGATATCTTGTCAATGAAATCAAGCCGTCATGACTTCATTGAGATGAAATGTCCTGTTAGCAGTAATAGTAATACGTGTTTAGGTGTACAAATATTTTTGAAGTATAATTTAATACTAGATTTGTGGTTATTCACATTGAAATGCAAAAACCGAATTCAGTTCCTATCTGATCGTTTTGCAAATTATTCCCTTGTGGAGTTATTTTGCTATACGTTTGATGCAATAGATGTCTTGTAGGAAGGTAAGAGTGGCCTTGTCATTCTCTTGCAAAAACTAAAACTAAGCAAGAACTAGATATAGAGCTGGAGTAAATATATATGTGTGGGAGCACGTTAAATATACAAGTAAACAAGACTCAGTTTTCTATCATTTATCTGCTATCGAATACATACAAAATAGTAAACTACAAAATATTGCTTTATTAGTAAAAGCGCCCTTGCTTATTTATGCTAAATTACCAGTCATGGCGTTATGCACAAGACTATGAAAATGCCAAGTGTTTTCATAATTAATATGATATGTTGCAATTGATTAAGATACAAATTGAAACAGGTGGTAAAAACAATGAAATAGATTCAAATATGCTGCAAAAATTAAATATTTCAAAAATATTTGCAGCTGAAGCAAACAAAAAAGTATTCCAATTTCGGAGAATATTCGTACTAGTTTTTACATAATAATTACCAATTGCTTGGAGTTTACTGATAAATTCGTTACTGAATTCCCATTTTAGTCTTTGACAATCTGCTCTATATTTGGATGTGAAATATTTAAAGCTGAGCAATACTTGCTGAATAAAAAAATTACCGGCGTTAATTGTTGAATAAACTTTCGCACTCACCGTAACAATAAACGGAATACTTGCAAACAATTCGACGGCAAAATAGAACGAGAGAAATTGCTGCAGAACATTTCCCTGACAACACAAGAACTTTGGCAATAGCAAGCATTGTTGGCCGAATAATTTATCAACATCGCATTGGCTCAACTTGTGCAAATTTGGCTCTTTTCAGAAATAGTATTTTGTATATACAAATATATATAATGAGTGAGTTATATATGTATGAAACCTTCATAAAGAAATAGATTACAGATATTATATGAAACTCACAGAAAAATTATGAAAATTTTAATTATACATGATTCTAAATATGAATATCTTAAACTAATTAAAATCCTAAACGCTAGCAGCAACACAAATAAGGACAATTTTTGCACATACTAACACACACACACAATGACACACACACACACACACACGCACACACACTGTGATGGTCGTACCCGGTAGGTGAGGAAGAAATTGATCCAACTCAGTGAGATGCTGAGTACAGCCAGGAGAGTTTGAATGGCCCACAAAGAGACGGGTCTGTTCACCCACACAACCGCCGACCAGTTGATCTCAGGAGCGTCGATAAATTGCTCCTTGGTCATGTTGACGATCTCGATGAAGCGATTGCGTTCGGTTTTTTCACAGCCGTAACTGAAAATCAAACGACCAGGTGATTTCGTTAGAAATCACATTTTGGTATGTGTGTGTGTGTGTGCGTGCGTTTTGTCAGTCAGTTAGTCAAAACAGTGTCAGCGTTTTGTCGTCAGTTTAGACTGTTTCACTGTCTAAACTATTCCACTTTTCTACGCTCCTATAAGGAAAACTGTCCTGTTTGATCTTCTGTCGGCATCTTGTTTTTTTCAATTTCATACCATGTCCCCTTTGATATCTCTCATTCCAAACAATCCAGCCTTTCCGATCCGTTTTTTTAAATCCTCTCATGTATTTGAAAATGTGTATTAAGTCCCCTCCCTCTCTTTTCGAGCGTGTGTGTGTGTGTGTGTGTGTGTGTGTGTGTGTGTGTGTGTGTGTGTGTGTGTGTGTGTGTGTGTGTGTGTGAGCGCATTTGAGACCCTCGGGTGAAAAGCGCGATATAAATGTCTTAATGTAATGTAATGTAATGCGTGTGCGTGTGTGTGCGCGTGTGTGCGTGTGTGTGCGTGTGTGTGCGCGTGTGTGCGTGTGTGTGCGTGTGTGTGTATAATATGTATATTTTTATCGACAACAATTTCTCATTTTGCACAGACAAGCCATTCTTCTTGACAATGCCTTTTAGGTCAAACGTTTTTGCGGCATCTTTGTTTGTTCAATCTCGTTCCCGAATCAACAATAGTTTGTCCGGTACACAATATATATTAACGACACGTTCTCAAAACACTACACACACACACACACACACACACACACACACACACACACACACACACACACACACACACACACACACACACACACACACACACACACACACACACACACACACACACACACACACACACACACACACACACACACACACACACACACACACACACACACACACACAACAATCATCGATCACCAACTACAATGGAACACAAATTATTTCTACTGCCTACGGACAAGCATACACACAGCTGTAGGTTGACACGAACAAAGTTTATGGCACAACATTAGCGTACACAGTTTATTTACAATGTAACACCAAACATAGCACACGCACACACAGTTATTCGCACCCGCCTCTGCACACGAACAAGCTTATAGTGGCGCTTACACGTAGATATGGCAGAATGTTTAATATTTTCAATACGAAGACTATAAGTGTGATATATAGATATAGAAATTGTAAGTATATAGATAAGTGTGTATGTGTGTGTGTATGTGTATGTATGTGTGTACTCACTTAGTTTTTATATCCCTGAATATGAGCTACGCCTGAGATCTTCTGACATTATGTCCTTGTAATAGAACTTGTTATTTGAACTGCCCTACACAACTTGCTTCTAACATAGTGCTTCTTAATCATTTGTCAGTGTTTCAGCACCATTTTCAAGTCAGCATTCAGTTCCCGCACACCAGTGAATTCTTGATAGTGTGGTGGTTCACTCTTGTTAAATCAATCTTACCACACACAAGATAACATAAAATATATGACACAAGGTTTGGACGCACAATAGAGAGTGTATTCTTATCCACACGCATTTTCCACTTGACGTCTGGGAACATTATAATAATTTCTGCTCTGGCTTACCAATCAGCGATGGCGTCTATTGATGCAAATATATATAAACATGTAATATAAATCACATATAACAAATTAAACAGTAAATTTACAATGAAATTAATTAACATGACACAAAATGTAATAAAAATAGCAATAAACCGAAAACAGTGAATGCCTTAACGAAACAAGCAACAAATCTAAGCGTCTTGATTTGAATAACATAAAACAAGCAAATAAAAAGTAAAATATAGAAATTATAATATTTAAAAATATTGAATGAGGAATAAAAACGATCAAAAGATTAATTAATTATAGCATATGGAGACACTACAATAGCTATATGAAAATTACTTTCCTCGTTCGTACAAATTAAAATACGTGTACTCAGTACTGGAGTTGTTTTGCAACTTTAATTCTTCATTAGGAAAATACATTTATATATACCACTTCGCACGCTGTTCAGGAGGATTAAGCAAAACAAGTTTTTCCAGAAATAAACACACACAAAGCATAGATAAAACATATATTTTGCTAAATTTTTCACAGCAATTCTCGCAGCTGAGTTTATTTTTATTCCTCATTAACCTAGTTTACTTGGCTCACATAGTTATTTTGGCTTCCATTTTCTCTCGTTTACGAAACAGTACAAACAAAGCAATCTTTTCTCTTGTATCTCTCCAATTATCTGCCTGAACAACTCTTTCTCTCTCTGTTTTGCTCCAACGTTCCCCTATACTCCTTCTGTCTCTTTTTTTGCCCTTTTTCTCTTCATCTCCCTGTGAGTGTGTCTGTGTGTGTGCTTGTGTGTGTGTGTGTGTGCTTGTGTGTGTGTGTGTGTGTGTGTTTTTGTGTGTGTGTGTGTGTGTGTGTGTGTGTGTTTTTGTGTGTGTGTGATAGTGTGTGTGTGTGCTAGTGTGTTAGTGTGTGGTTAGCTCTGCGATTTCGAGTTTTTGCAATATCGACATGTGAGCGACCTTGACTAAACACAAGATTGATTTGTGTCTGTTCCTAGCTGAGTACAGCACATTGATGTGGGTGGCTTTTTCACCAATGCTGTGACAAGCTGCTGTAGATGCAGCTCTTCACGTATATTACAAGAAAAATTAATTTCAATGCGATTAAGGCGCTAAATTTTTTCGGAAAATGCAAAAACGCGTTTTTAAGCATTTCAGTGCGGTCAGAGGGAATGTTACACCAATGTTGATTGTAATGTAAAATTACGTAATTATATGTAAAATTGTGCAGTTATATGTAATAACATATAATATTGTGCATAATTGTGTAATAATGTGTTATGTTGTGTAATATTGTGTAATTTTATGTAATATTGTGTAATAATATGTGATATGGTGTAACAATATGTAATAATATGTAATATTGTGTAATAATATATAATATTGTGTAATAATATGTAATATTGTGTTATAATATGTAATACTGTGTAATAATATGTAATACTGTTAAATAAAATGTAATATTGCGCAATATTGGGTAATCTTGTGCAATATTTTCGTACCATCTGGCCCATAAAGGGTTTGTGTCGAACGCCACACGGAAGATGTAGAGACAGCAGATGAACAGCTTCAGAGTCAAGTTGAAAAGGCGAATTCGCAAGCCTACACAAACATGACAACACTCAATTAATTCACATTGCATTCACTACATGCACATACGACTCATAAATGGAATTAATAAAACATGAACTACACATCAAGTAAACCTCATTTTGAGACCGATATCAAGAATAATTATCAAAAAAATTAGTTTAAAAACTACAAAGAAAGAATAAATAGACAAGTAAAATATTACTAACATTTTGAAAATTATAAAAAATTATATATAATATAATATAAAAATTATAAATTATCCATAAGGTATATAATATACTTCAAATTGTGTAAAATTAAAACTAAGTATTGTTAAACTTGTTCCAAAATTCCCCTTATAAAAAGCCTATTTTTAATGGTGCAGCCTTTGTAACCTCCCAAATTTCAATTTCTGTATACGTCCATGCCATGCAACTTTTAGCAAGAACGTTGATCTGTAATCAGCTTGCAGGATTAATGTGAACAGTAAATATATAAAAGTATACATGGTTTTGGTCTAGTGTCACAATACATTCGAAATAGAACAATAATTACTAACATTATATACCATTTCCATTTAATATTTTCTAAAAGTTGTATTGATTAACTTTTCACATACTTTGTTTTGCTTGTCTAAAATAGAGACTAAATAACAATATAATAAAAGCAAAAAAAATGTAAAATATATCCTGTAAAAATGTATCAACTACTCTGAACACATTTCTCAGACAAACACGCACCTTTCGATTCAAACATTTTCAACAGTGATTGCCAAGTGCGATAAAAATGAGCGACAAACGATAATCATCGCTGAGGTCAAACCTTTTATCGTTTATCGCAAGTTTTCTAAAATTATCTCCCATTCAATTACCGCTAGTCCCAAAAAAATTAGGAACGATAAACGATAAGTTCAAAAGATTTTTGTAAACATTAAAAAATGTGCACGGCGGCAATAGTCACAACAGCACGCCTGACGTTTCCAGACCAGTTCAAGCTGAGAGTATATATAGGGTAGAGACCAAAGGGATGAACAATGATGCAAGTGAATCCTGAAAAACCTCATATGAGAGATGCCAAGTGTGTGTGTAGCTGGCCAATCACATTATTATTCACAGCTACAGTGCGCCAGTCTCGACGGAGTTCTCGAGTTAGCAGGGTGTGTGCAGCTCTCTCCCATACGCCTTGACCCACCCCAAGCATGGTCCTTCATGTTGAAGCATGTGGCCCCTGCCCTTGAAGAAGACATCAAGGAGAGGTTCATCAGGGAGATGCTCACCTCCATCACATCCACACCTGACAGTGGCGGACCCAGAGTGCAATTTTGGGAAGGGCTGACATAACTTTAGGGGACTGAACTCTGGGGGCGATCAGTCGTGCATATGCATCATTATGCAGCGTCTTTGCCACAATGATCATATCAACTGATTCTGCATAAAATATTTCTCTCGATCTCTCTTAGTGAACCTCTCGGTTATAAGGAGTTGGTAGAATCATTTTTGGTGGGATTCAGCCCTTTGATCTCACCTCTGTATCTGCCAGTGACACCTACCTCTCTCCCCTCCGACCAGAACCAGGACATGGTGACAGAAAAGCCTAAAGAAGCCAGCTACGACCCATTTGCCCTCCTGGAGAGCCCCACTGTCATGGAGGGGGATGGGCCCAACATTGAGGAGCTCATTGAGAAGGAGGTGGACACCTGGGACAGGAGCGAGGTGGCAGAGGTGAAGCCTGGACAATTCCCCAGCGTGTACAGGGACGAGTGATCTCGCTGTTCATCAAGTACAACCCGGCCTTGCCCAGCTCTGCTGTCGTGGAGCGCATGTTCAGCACTGCTGGTGATGTCCTCAGGCCCAAGCATGCATGCATTACCAGCGACAGGTTTGAGAAGTTGGTCTTTACCAAAGGAAACATGCAGATCCTGGATGCTGTCTTGAAGAGAAAGAGTCTGAGTCAGCGAGACTAATGTGGAATAGAACTTGTAGGCCATAGACTGGTTCCAGTGACAGTTTTTGTATAGTTTAATTAATTTTTACTGTGGAAAAATATTTTGTATGGTCTTTTAGATATTTTAACTAAAAAAGCTACTTATCATTTATCGCTTTTGCTATCGAAAGTTAACATTTGTATCGCTATCGTTTTATCGTTTATCGCTTACCGCAGGTTGGGTTTTTAACATTTTTATCGCTTATCGTTTATCGCAGGCTGGGGAAATATTATTGTTTTATCGTTATTGAAAGTTAGAAAAAAAGTTATCGCAGAAACCACTGATTTTCACCACGATAAATCAATTATTGGATTGCATAGCTCAATGCAGAATAGAGCATGCTTCTTTTGCACTTACTGGCTTTGTGATTTCTGAAGAAGTACAGATGTAACTTGTGTTTGATAGTCTTCTCGTTGACATAGTACTCCACACGAACTCTGCAAGAAATATCAAACCACAGTTTGTACATGCAAATATAAGCAATCATATAACTAAGTGATGTCATCGTAATTGTGTAAATTTATACATAAGTATATATATATATATATATATATATCGCGCTTGCAAACGAAATTAAACTGAATTGCTATTCCACATTTAGCAATTGTCTTTTTTGTCGATTCCATGTCTCTAGCCAATTTCTGATCGCTTCTTTTCAGACTACTCAACAACTTACCTATATTACATAACGTTTCGGAGTTACCAGACTCCATCATCAGACACAAATTCCATAAGAACACAATAACAACCCAAATAACAGCACACACTCACTACAACATTCAAACAATAATTCACTGGCTATTTATGTACCGTTTATGTTTTTGTGTTATAACCTGTTTTATGTTTTATGTTATATTTATGTTTTATGTTCTATATATAATTGTGTATATACATATATACATGTATGTATATATACATATATTCACATAAATTAAATGGAATATATTGTGTCCATATTTGTGCCAAAATAAATATAAGAATTGCTGATTTTCTGTTTGCAACAACAGCTTCTTATGAGCCAAAGCATTGTGTGTGTTTCATGTATGTGTGTATGTGTGTGTGTATGTGTGTTGATCGATGGATATGTGACATATGATGCTCCGGCGTACACACACACACACATACATACACACATACACATAGACATATGGACGTGGACATAGGTGAAGTTTATGCATACCATATCGATCTGCAATTACATCTAATAACCGTCTCGTCAGGTGTATCTACCCAGTAATGTCAGTCACGTATACAACACACACACTCAAACACACACTCACACACACACACGCACTCACACACACACACACACACACACGCGCGCAAACACACAATATTAATCGTGTGCTCATGTAAGGCCTGGCGTATATAGATGTGTAATGTTTGAAAATATTTAGGCTAGAAGTTGTGGAATATTTAATAATATTTGATCATTATTAACGCACAAATCCATTAGAATATTTGAAATATTAGTTTAAATATTTTAATACACATGGAAAATATTGTATATATTGTCTTAATTGTATTAATTGTGTTGAAATTCAACTAAATACACACAACTTATACAAATCATAAAAACACATACAACACACAAAAACATACCAAAACATAAGCATATATAACAAAACATATACACACATGGATACACGTATGGCACCTTGTTCACACACACACACACACACACACACACATCACACACACATACACACACACACACACATACACACACACATATACAGATATACTGATGTGATGTCATTTCTAGTGGACACATGTGTCGTTTCATTGACGACTTGTGTCGAAACTGAGCGATACGCTGTACAAAATGGCGCATGATGCGATTACGACGCGGCAGCGACAAAATCGGCGCAATGCTGCTTCGCAAACGTGTTTGATAATACAAAACGCCAACAGCAAGAAGTTTAGGTAAAATATATAAAAATAACACTTAAAACCAGCATTACCATTCTAATTAATTTATTTGTTTTTCATGTCGTATGATCAAGTACATCTAAAATATTTATATTTGCCGAATTTCACTGTCATCTTAATTTTATTATTAATTCTGTATTAGGCATAGTGATTGAGCTAACTTAAGAAATAACAATATTTCCTGAATATATCAACATATATTGTATTATTCTGAAACAAAAAAAAGAAATATACTTCTTGATGTTTTACTGCTTGTGTTTTTTAGCCCGCAGGCGAGGCGTGTGACGTCAGAAGCGACCTACACTGTTCTCTACCAGTTCAGAATGCAGACATATTTCCATTACACACAGCAATGGCACTTCCGGCGATTTTTCAGTCGACGTTCCTCTCCACTCAGAAATCTCCACATTCGCAAAAACACCAGATACATCTCAAGATACTCACACACGCACACACTTAGCGTTTGTATGTCCGTGTGCACACACTCACATACATGCACACGGACATACAAACACTGTCGCCAGTGCTTTAAGAAATGAAACGGTGTCTATAGGATTGGACAAATAGAATCGTTCTACAAATATTACACTGTTTTTCACGGAAGTATTTCAGCAATGTCGGTGTGTGTGTGTGTATGTGTGTGTGTGTGTGTGTGTGTGTGTTTGTGTGTGTATAAGAACGCAATTGTTTGGTTGAATATCTTCAACAATGCATTTCAAACAAGAAAGCAAAAGGAATTTAACCTAAAATATAAAAACATAATAAGACATAACTAAATTAAGATATATAATTAAGTATATATTACTAAAAAATGGAAATAAATTAAGAAGCGTATTTGAAGATGTATTTATACATTATTACGTGTGTGTTGTGTTAATATATCTATAATATATTTTTCACTTATTTTCATTTTGTTTTTTAACATTGGCATAATTGGCCAGAAATATATAATATAAATACAAAAATTAAAAGTAAGAAATACAATAGTGGTATTTATGTATAATTTAGTGTTTAAAAAGTATTGATCTTGCTAATTATTTACTTAATAATATAACTCACAAAATGAACTAATATAATTATTGATATTGCATGTCATTTGATGCAATAAATTCTGAGAAAAAAATTCAATAAATTCAATTGATTCTGTTCTAAAGAATATCCCTCCTTTCCGATCCTCCCTCTGTCATACTCGCACTTCCGAAAATTTTCCTTCGTTTTCTTCTATCTCTCTTCCTGACATTCTCCACCTTTTGTCTTCAATCAAGATGTCCCACTCTCCCTCGGACTCAATTAATTTTCGAGCTATTTCTGTGTATCTTCCTTCTCTTGTGCCTTACCTTCTCCACCTTATCAACTCTTCTCTTCTGCATGGTGTCTTCTTGCCAGACAAACATGCTATTGTTCGACCCATTATAAAAAAACCTACTCTTGATCCCGCTGCTCTCACCAATTACCGTCCTATATCTCTCCTCAGTCTTCCCTCCAAACTCCTTGAATCCGCAATTTCATTGCAACTCTCTCCTTACATCTCTAAATTCCTTGACCCGTGTCAATCTGGTTTCCGCTCTGCTCACTCTACTGAATCTGTACTTATTTCCTTGTGTAATGATACCCTTTCACACTTCTCCTACCGTCAATCTGTCCTCTTGGTATTACTTGATCTGTCCTCGGATTTTGATCTTGTTAGTCACCCTATTATTATCCGTGATCTTTCCTGTTTGGGTCTATCTTCTTCCGCCCTTTCTCTTCTGAAATCTTACCTCACTGATCGTACTTACTCAGTTGACTTCAATTCCTCTACCTCAGCTCACTTCCCTCTTGGATCTGGTGTTCCCCAAGGTTCCGTCCTTGGCCCACTATTATTCAATCTTTATATGTCTTCTCTTTGCCCTGTTCTTCGAAAACATTCCATTACCTTCAAAATCTACGCCGATGACATCCAATTCCTCATTCCTGTCACTCCTGATACTCCCACCTTTCTCTCTGATATACTTTCTGAAATTTCCTCATGGGCCGCCTCTCGGCAGCTGTACTTGAATACTTCTAAGTCTGAGTTCATCGTCCTCCATCCACCTCGCATTCCACCTCCTCTTCTACCATTTTCTATCTCAACTGCTGTTCGCAATCTCGGCTGTATCTTTGTCTCTTCGCTCTCCTGCTTTGACAATATCGTTTCTGTCGCTCGCACTTGTCGTCTTATTCTGCGCTCTCTCTACCCTATACGTCCCTATCTTGATAAAATTTCCGCCGTCACTCTTGTTCATACTCTCTTTTTCCCCAGGTTAGACTACTGCAACTCGCTTTACTTTAGTGCTCCTCGTTCTCATCTCTTAATCCTTCAGCGTGTGATTAACCAATCTTGTCGATTTGTCTTTCATCCTACCTTTTCTCGCCACACGTCTCACCTACTTTTTCCACTCCACTGGCTTCCTATCATCCCACGAATTCACTTTCGCCTTTGCTGTCTCATTTACAAGCTTCTGCATGATCCTCACCAACCTTCTTATCTTGCTAATATTTTGTCTCCCACTGACTCACACTCTTCTGGTCGCCCTCTTCCTCTCGCTTGTCCTCGTGCATCTAACGAATCTTCCTGGTCCTCTAAATCGTTCTTCTTTTACGCCCCTCGCTTGTATAATTCTCTTCCCTCTCATATCACCCGCGCCTCTTCATTTCGGTCTTTCCGCCATCGGCTTCGCCTGTACCTTTTTGACATTTCATTTTATCCCGTCTCTCACTCTCTCTCTCCTTTCGCCTCTCTGTGATATTGTTTGAACTATTTCTCCGTTTCATGATTGTTTCAATTCTCCTCGTTGTCTTATTTTTCCCTGTCTTGAGCACAGTTACTGCTTCCTTTCCTTCCTTGCTGCTTTATTTATTCTATTGTGAATGTTCTCTGTAATAATTATCTGTCGATTACCACTTGATTTTTTGGAACTGTGCCCTTTGTGCTTGTGCTTGCTATTTACCCATTTTGGTTGTTTTGTGACTTCTCTTTCTTTTACTTGCTCATTTCTCCCATATTCTTTACAATTGTCGTTTTATCTCAATTGATGTTTTCCCTTTTTCGCGCTTGTGTTTTACCGGCGCTATAGCAAATACACGTTGTTGTTGTTGTTGTTGTAATAATAATGCAAATAACTTAATAAAAAAAGTGGATTATGATTTCAGCTTATATGAAAAAGGTGTAATTTTAATTATTAATATTACACAAGTAATTTTACACAAATATCGCATGTTAATTAAGCCTTACATTCTGCTTATATTTCCGTCTTTCTGACAATTTTCCGTTTATATCCATTTGTTTTTCTATATATTTTTGTCGGCTTTTGTTGCATATATTTGTTCAGTTCGATTTAAATTCCCATTCAAAATTCAATTGAAAATGTAATATTTAATTTAATGATGGATTAATTGTATATATCTAAATTATTCAATATCGTTTGTTCAATTCCCGCGTATTCATTTGTACGATTTTCAATTGTCATTTCCTTTTGTTAATCTTATAATTATCAAGCAATTCCATCAGGAAGTAGCATTATCTATCGGTTAGTTGGAGGGAAATTGTGCTAGTCGAACTGCAAATCCCATATACAGGAAACAGTTGTGTGCCTGTGTTTTCACCTCCTACTGAACATTTGCATAATGCTTTCCAGTAATCTGGTCTAGCTATGGACTATGCATAATGCGATGGCTTGCAGAAGCAAAGTTTCAGTTGATTTCATGCTAAGACTCTAGTCGCTTCAGTTGCAGAATACCTAATCTTTTAGCAGTTAGCTAACGGGTGAATGTTGGCAGGTATGCAAATGTAGAAATATATTATTATAAGAAAGTTAGTGTTGCCAGGTATATTATTAGCACCACTCAGTTTTGTGTTGATATACATTGATTTTCTATTCGTGAACAAGTGCTGGGAAATATTGTCGAAAATTTTGGTGAATTTTTTTTGTAAATAATTTATGATATGATTCATTTATTTTGATTTTTCCTGTTTCTAATCTTCGATGGTTATGGCATAAGATAGCGAATGTATATCGATCAATAATATGGATGTTTGTATTGTTTTATTTATAATCTATATTTTAGTTTCATTTGATGTTATGTTGGGTTTTTTCTTTGTAAATATGTGTATATTGTCTATCTGAATATTGCAGAATTTATGCGACAATGTCAAAAACACAACACTAGAATCATTCACTATAAAATTGAGCAAATAATCGAGTTCTCCGGTCGCATTTTGTCAACATTTTACCAGCAAAAATCGCGTGTATATTACTCAATATTCAACACATAAGCCACACACACAAATGTATCACTCTAAAGCGGATATGCGCATTTATAAATGAAGCAATTTTGCACATGCCTAGGCAGATTTGTGCGTGCTTGCAGCTTTTCTGCACTAGACATTTTTTGCTTGCGCAGTCTTTGCTGCACCTGACAGCTTGGAAGCAATGTGAATGACGCCAATTCGGTTTGGCAACACTGGTCAAGTAGGTCTTTGTTGGTGGTTTCTGGAAGGTTATTGAGTTTTGGCCCCGGAATTACGCAAGCACATTCAAATTGCATTGGCTTTGTGACCCTATATACCGTAAAACCTCTATTTGAACGAGACATCTATTTGAATGGAACCTTGGGGGACAATATAGAGGCCTTCTCTAAAATATAACGGCACCCTCTAATTAAACGCTACTTTTATAAATGTGTATCTATTGGCAATAGTTATGAATGACTGATATATATTAGTGAATCTGTGATTACTTACTAGTAATTACTTACTAGTAATTACTTACTAGTAATAACTTACTAGTAATCACCTTTTATTGATGTCTCCTGCTAAATACATATGTAAACGTTACCTGGATTTCTTTTTATCCATGAAATATCCGTATATTTTCCAAATTCTCATCAGCTTGTCGAAATATAGAGCGGTGCCTTCTAATTGAACGATATCTCTCAATAAACGTCACTACGAAGAAAGGATTAAAAATAGACATGTCGTTCTGTTATAGCGGTTTTACGATTAATCGATTAGTCGTAGAAAGCTCACATAATATCACCCACAAAAAGTACTTTTTTCGGAGGCAAAATCGATCGAAACATCAAATATTGATACTTGCTCCATTTCGCTGTGTCTGTTTGGTGTCTGTGCAAACACCGTACGTAAGCGAGTTACTTGATATTTACATTGTTTAAGCCCTAATGCAATGTTTACTGTAGCTCACATGTGTTTGATCATATATTTCAAAATTGTATCGAGCAATTGACCGATAGCCAATAGCTAGATAAAAGCGGGATTGTTCTGATTTCTACAGAAATAATATATAATTTTTTTCTTGTATTAGTGCAACGCAAAATTTATAAATTACATGTAAGCTCATAAGGCTACACACACACACACATACACACACACACGCAAACAAACATCTAGGTGATGTTGCATATATTGACTCAATTGAATTATTTTCTAGTTACTCATATGTTATTGTCTGATAACATTCCATTTTGTAGTGTAATGGCGTTTCAAAATACACATATGCACGTCACTTTATAACCATATATAATGTAAAATGACATTTATCTGATATACTTTCCGACTTATAGACGATATAGACCGACTTTCAATATTTTTGAAATAAGGTTACTTTTTATATGCACAGCACAGAATCACTTTTTTGCCAGAAGCTAACAGGTCGAACTTCTTACTTGAATATAGTTCTTGATATTGTCAAGTCTATTCCTATCTGGAATCGCCAATAATTTTATTTAGCTACCGTAATGATATGCGTAGACATCACCTCAAACCATCAATATCACATCCAGACCTCACATCATCACATTGCCTACAATCATCATCACATCAAGATACATCAAGACATTATCACATCAAATAACATCACACCACATCGCTATATCGCCATCACATCACATATCACATCCAGGGCTGGTCTATACATAGACATGAGCAAACTAGGAGATCTCCTAAGACCTCACACAGGAATCACACAGGAATGTAGCATTTTTATATCATTGATAATTACGATTATTATTGCATTGGGGGGCAACGATTTTTTCAAAATATAAATTAATAATAAAATTTTTGAGAATTACAATTATTTACGAACGGCTGCACAGTCTAATAATGATATCTATCAAAATTCGTATTATTATGGAATCTCTAGATTAACCACAACATCAACGACAACAACAACGTGTATTTGCTATAGCGCCGGTAAAACACAAGCGCGAAAAACGGAAAATATCAATTGAGATAAAACAACAATTGTAAAGAATATGGGAGAAAAGAGCAGGTGAAAGGAAGAGAAGTCACAAAACAACCAAAATGGGTAAATAGCAAGCACAAGCACAAAGGGCACAGCTCCAAAAAATCAAGTGGTATGTTCGAACAATAAAATCGACAGAGAATTATTACAGAGAACATTCACAATAGAATAAATAAACCAGCAAGGAAGGAAAGGAAGCAGTAACTGTGCTCAAGACAGGGAAAAATAAGACAAAGAGGAGAATTGAAACAATCATGAAACGGAGAAATAGTTGAAACAATATCACAGAGAGGCGAAAGGAGAGAGAGAGTGAGAGACGGGATCAAATGAAATGTCAAAAAGGTACAGGCGAAGCCGACGGCGGAATGACCGAAATGTAGAGGCGCGGGTGATATGAGAGGGAAGAGAATTATACAAGCGAGGGGCGTAAAAGAAGAACGATTCAGAGGACCACGAAGATTTGTTAGATGCACGAGGACAAGCGAGAGGAAGAGGGCGACCAGAAGAGTGTGAGTCAGTGGGAGACAAAATATTAGCAAGATAAGAAGGTTGGTGAGGATCATGCAGAAGCTTGTAAATGAGACAGCAAAGGCGAAAGTGAATTCGTGGGATGATAGGAATCCAGTGGAGTGGAAAAAGTAGGTGAGACGTGTGGCGAGAAAAGGTAGGATGAAAGACAAATCGACAAGATTAGTTGATCACACGCTGAAGGATTAAGAGATGAGAACGAGGAGCACTAAAGTAAAGCGAGT
The DNA here is from genome assembly GCA_916048095.2 of Sacculina carcini. NCBI lineage: Eukaryota > Metazoa > Arthropoda > Thecostraca > Sacculinidae > Sacculina > Sacculina carcini. The sequence continues at coordinate 10,248,012 of OU696575.1, read as the reverse complement.
TGCAGTAGTCTAACCTGGGGAAAATGAGAGTATGAACAAGAGTGACGGCGGAAATTTTATCAAGATAGGGACGTATAGGGTAGAGAGAGCGCAGAATAAGACGACAAATGCGAGCGACAGAAACGATATTGTCAAAGCAGGAGAGCGAAGAGACAAAGATACAGCCGAGATTGCGAACAGCAGTTGAGATAGAAAATGGTAGAAGAGGAGGTGGAATGCGAGGTGGATGGAGGACGATGAACTCAGACTTAGAAGTATTCAAGTACAGCTGCCGAGAGGCGGCCCATGAGGAAATTTCAGAAAGTATATCAGAGAGAAAGGTGGGAGTATCAGGAGTGACAGGAATGAGGAATTGGATGTCATCGGCGTAAATTTTGAAGGTAATGGAATGTTTTCGAAGAACAGGGCAAAGAGAAGACATATAAAGATTAAATAATAGTGGGCCAAGGACGGAACCTTGGGGAACACCAGATCGAAGAGGGAAATGAGCAGAGGTAGAGGAATTGAAGTCAACTGAGTAAGTACGATCAGTGAGGTAAGATTTCAGAAGAGAAAGGGCGGAAGAAGATAGACCCAAACAGGAAAGATCACGAATAATAATAGGGTGACTAACAAGATCAAAAGCCGAGGACAGATCAAGTAATGACAAGAGGACAGATTGACGGTAGGAGAAGTGTGAAAGGGTGTCATTACACAAGGAAATAAGTACAGATTCAGTAGAGTGAGCAGAGCGGAAACCAGATTGACACGGGTCAAGGAATTTAGAGATGTAAGGAGAGAGTTTCAATGAAATTGCGGATTCAAGGAGTTTGGAGGGAAGACTGAGGAGAGATATAGGACGGTAATTGGTGAGAGCAGCGGGATCAAGAGTAGGTTTTTTTTATAATGGGTCGAACAATAGCATGTTTGTCTGGCAAGAAAACACCATGCAGAAAAGAAGAGTTGATAAGGTGGAGAAGGTAAGGCACAAGAGAAGGAAGAGACACAGAAATAGCTCGAAAATTAATTGAGTCCGAGGGAGAGTGGGACATCTTGATTGAAGACAAAAGGTGGAGAATGTCAGGAAGAGAGACAAAAGAAAATGAAGGAAAATTTTCGGAAGTGCGAGTATGACATTGGGAGGATCGGAAAGGAGGGATATTCTTTAGAACAGAATCAATTTTCGCAGAGAAAAAAGACGCAAACTGAGAGGCTGTAAGATCACACGAGGTCGAAGGAGATCGAAGACCGCAGAGAGAATTGAGAGAGGACCACAGAGATTTAGAAGAATGGGAAAGGGAAGCAAGTTTGGATACAATATATTCGAGACCGCTGCCATCAAAGCACGGACAATTACCTTGTGTAGAAATGCAAGTTATTTTACAATCTATATATATATATATATATATATATATATATAATACAATAGTCTAAATAAGTTGTATTTCTTCTTTCAGTATGCATTTCCTAATTTCCGATTCATCTGGGCGGCCAAATTTCTTGACTCTGTCTAGCACATCGGTTCTTAACATTTTAAGGTTAAAGGTTAAAGGCCTCAAGTGACAGCCGCTACACGCGAACAAGCCGAAGCTTATGAACACACTGGTGTGTCCCGTGCAGCTCGCTACCACCGCAGAACTAACCCTCTCCACGCTATGGCGCCACAAGGACGGAAGACGTATTAGAGAGGACCATCTCCCCAGAATGCATGTCACAACACGTAACTGGGATCTGGTACCATCATTTACTGCTGGGTGGACAGGGGCTGTTGGATTATAGAATTCACCCAATGACATCCTCCTCCGCCGGGATTCGAACCACGGACCTGACCGTGCTACCACTACATCAGGGAGTCCAGCAACAACAATTGTTCAGTGTTGACTACATTTTCAAACCAGTCATTTCTCGCAATCCCTGGCCCCAACGCAATGAAAGACTTTCTATTCAATATTCATTTATACAGCTTTAAATTCCTTTTCACAGTAATCCTGTCACCCAATAGGAACCAGAATAGCACGAGACCCCTGAGGAGCCCCCTAGGCGGTGTGAGTGTGCCCAGTGCGCATCCTGCGCAAACTGATCGATGGCGTGGCTCATTTGGTCATCAATACCAGTTATTATGGGCACATATCGACAGCCGCTTCAATCAATATAAGCTTGTTGACACTGCAAAAATAGCTGATGGAGCGTGTATGTGTGTGGGTGTGTGTGTGTGGGTGTGTGTGTGTGTAATGTATTCATTCGTGGCGGGATATCCGAACAACATGAATACAGATATCTTCATATTCTTATAGAAGTATCAGAAGATGGAGGAAAAAATTTCAGAGTTTGGCACAAATATTTGCTGGTTTGGAAATGTGATAAGAAAATATCTACATTGTAGCGCCTGAAAGTAAATAAACCTAGATCCTTGGCGCTCATGCATACTTTGGCAACTCTACGATACCATTTGCTGCCAGACGAGATTTTGTGACATTTTGTGCTTGTATTTCAATACAAGTATTATCAGCAACACACAGTTGACAATTTGAACCATAAAACGCCAGTAGGACGAGCGAATCGGGCAGGCACGGTATCTGCGAGCATCTCGTATTAAGCCTAGTACACCTACGTTGTCGGATTCTCCAGTGCCAAGCTTTTGAAGCGTATCACAACAGCCAGTCGGGCTATGAAAGACGGGTCTACAGGCATCTGCATAAGCTGCTGCTTCAAGACTTAATTGACGCGTGTTGTCAACGGATTAGCTAAGCTCCATGACCAAGCGAACAAGATTGAATTGTATATTAGTTTATATAATGTAAGAATGTGAATTCAACTGCGATATGTAGGAATGTTTGTTGCATGTATATATAACGTAAGACCTCTATTTGGGCGGCAATTCCAATAGAAAGGCGCATTGGGGAAACAATTTAAAAATCGAACGGTACCCTCATATTGAACGGTACCTCCAATAAAATGTCCCTTTCAATTAATTCTTCTCTTTTGACAATACCTATGACTCACTGATTTCTATTAGTGAACTTGTGATAACTTGCAGAAAAGCAGCCTGTATTTGTGTCCTTTGTTAAAACATGCATACTTTATCTGGTTCTTTTTTCATTCATAAGATTTAAACCTCTCAATTCAGACCAGCTAGTTGAGAAATAGCTGCTGTGATTTAATCTAATTAGGCACCTCAAATACAATTTATATTTTTCAAACCTTCCCCTGTAGCACTGTTCAATTAAAGTTCTATTATATGTCTGAATTAACTGGTCAGAATATTAAGAATACTTATGAATTAAAACACAGTTAACTTATGCATATATATTTAACAAAATACTCAACTACAGGATGATCACTGACGAGGTCATTAAAAAATCAGACATTCATAGCTATTGCCAAAAGTGAATTGATCAAAACGACGAATAATTAGAATTGTCTTTCAATTAAAGGTTTTATGGTATATACCATGTATACTCTGTTTGAGTCCTTGAAAGACACTTCCAATAGAATGACACCTGGTGAACCATTCAAAAATGAAACGCTCACTGCTTATTGATATCGAACAGAAAAATTGCATTCAAACCGCGTACGATTCAATGAACGGAAAAAGTACGTGCATTTTACCATGTGTCGCCAAGTACACTTGTGTAATTAGGGAAGAAACTTAAATATTAATCACAGCATAGCTAAATTATGTTGTCGTGCATCTCATAAAGATAAATTTACATGAGCTTTCATGACTTTTGCGTTTCTGTTAAAGAAATAATCAAAAATTATTCCACTCTCAAAAGCAATTGGTATTCTGCGCACTGCTTTTGTATCGTACAGAGCACAAACAAACACACACACAGACACACACACATACACACACACACACAAACACAAACATTGCTTCAATTTCGCTGAATCTGACATCAAAGCATGTTTTCAATTTTTTTACACAGATCGATGCAGCTTAGTGGAACCATTTGTCAAGGATTGCCTTTGTTATCATACTAGTAAACTGCTGTCTATCATAAAATCTCACATTCACGGATAAAGTACGCAAGTCTTTTGTTCTGAAGTGTCTTTCAAATTTCCCTGGTGTAAAAACCACATACTAATCACGCATCTGCATATCTCAAGCTTGGTAGCCTTTCATCCAACCAAAATCAAGTAGCTCGTCTGTCTCAAAATATTTTTGAAGTATAATAGTGTACACCGTGTTAGAAATGAATTCATTAAACATAAAAAAGTCGCTTCAAAACAGAAAATTGCCCAAAAGCGAAATATTTGCCCAAAATATTGTCAAATGTCGGCAGCAATTACAATTTATAACTAATTCAATATTTGAATTAAGTTATAAAGTGTAACATTATTGCTCTTCACAGAATGACTACAGCTTACAATGATAGCGTTTTTGGCGCCAAAAATATTGCCAATGTGATCATTTGAAACTAGGTATTGACATTTGATACCAATTTGATCCTATACTAGTGTATCAACCGGCTCAGTGGATCTTTTATTGAAAATATGAATATAAAAGCGACTGCGACTTATGTGTGGCTTTATGTGACTCATTTAGAACGGTAGCTAGTTGATAAATTTTGTGAGGCAGTTCAACTTGAAGTACCATCGTACAACAAATTATGCACGTGGTGCGTCATTAGGAGGTTTAATTGAAGAACGCAAACTTTTTATCATGATGATTCAATGCATATTTATAGCTGAATCACTGGATTGATGAGATTCTAATGAGGTTGAAAAAGATCAATACAGCATGGGATGTCTTCATAATAAGGCTTACACAACGTTGGAAAATGTTTATGCTCCGGACGTCATATTGTTCATTGTTTGTCCAATGTGACTCTTCTAAGAGTTTGCAATGATGGCGAACGTACTAGTGATGAGGCATTTTACCTGAGACCATCGTCGGCGAACGCTTGATCTGGAAGCTCCGCGGTAGTTTGCTGCGCTGGCAAGATCTCCAAACTGGTCTGTTGGACACCCAGGTGGGAGACTTCGGCGCCCACGTTCGGCTGCTGATCCCCGCTACCTTTGCGCTGACCAACCGAGTTGACACTGCCCGAACACACGCTCTCACTGTCCTTGACGGACTCTCGGAACGATACCGGTTCGCCGCGGGTCCGAGCCAGCTGAGAATCCGACGAAGGAGCACTTACCTGCCGCACAGACGCGGCGTGCAAACTGTCCGTGGACGGAGTCGGCGATGGACGCTTTCTGGACTTTATTGCTCGATGCAGCGGAGAGGCGACCACTGTCCGAAAGGCACGAGGCAGATCAGCAGTGCTTTCGTTGTGGTTTTTGTGCGACAACAACGCTGAGCCTTCATCTTCGATCTCGATGGAGCACTCCCGACTGAGGAAGTTGCCGGCAGCAGAACGACGTCTTGGCGAGGACGAAGAAGACCTCTGTTCGCATGCCGTCAATGGATCCTGTTGTTCCATAACGTTCCACTCAGTCGATGCTTTGCTTTCAAAGCTCAATTTAGCCGCTTAAGAAGTTGAAGTCTTCTCAGAATCCGAAAAGCATTAGAATAAGTCAGCTAATACATTTGATTTGAGTGTTCCAAGTCTTGCCGGTGTGGCGGTTGAAGCTGAAGCTGTTCCCATCTGTAAAATACACATCAAATATATAATCGAAACTCCTAGGATATCTTCAGCTGGAAATGATTGATAGACCGACCACGGAACGACAAAAATACAAACTTTAGTGGCATATGACAAGTATTTTCTTTTCGCCAATCATATTTCTCTTCAGGACGAATTTGCTGGCATGTTTATTGATACTATACTTGGCTAATGACCAAAAACCAAATTTCTTACTTTAAAAAAACAGAAAAACAAATGAGCTATTCCACCATATCTACGCATCTGCATAAATCATGCAGTCGTAGACAGTATGACCTTATCAAAACAATTGTCTTTCAAAGCGAGTCAGACACGCGATGTTTGCCAGCGTAAAAACGTCAATAAAGCTGTCACTGATGGCTGTGCAATTGCACACATTTGCTGGCTGGTGTATTCGGCTGTCAAGGAAACAGAGCAGAGTAGAGTGGCAGAGTCGCAGAGTTTGAGCGAAAACAACTGCATGAGCTGTGAAGTTGCACTTTGAGTGCATGCATGAGTGTGCAAGGAGTGTTGTAAGCTTTGTGAATAGAAGCTCGAAAATTGTCCCTGGTTTTCGAATCTAGCCCCATGCTCTAAGACAGTGGTTCCTAATATCTGGGTCGCGAGTCAAAATTAGATCACCAAGTCATTCTACTGGGTCACTGAACGCTCATAGAAAATAATTATTTTGACACCCAAATATATTATATTTGGATGCTGAAGCAATTAAATTGATTAAAATGCTGGAATACTAAATTTTTTTAAATAAGCAGATCATGATTGCATTGGATTATGATTAAAAGCATAATCATTAGATATATAGACAATTCGTATATATTTTAAGCTTGATTCGCGATGCTTGATTTGTGCAAAATGTTGAGTGGCTCCCATAAACAATAAGGAACCATTGCTGTGGGAGATGATCAAGCAAAGCCTCCAGAAGCAAATGGTATTTATTCTGTGTTGAACAAAGTATGATACTTTGATGATGACACTATGACAGTGATTCTTAACCGGGGGTGCGAAACTATTTCTTAAGGGTGAATTTCTGTGAAAATTAGATAATAATCTGATTTTACATATACTTCCTTAAAACAATTTTTACAAGAGATTTAAGCTGAGTGAAGGAATATTAAATACAAAACTTTGTCATTACGATGTTTGTATTTTCATGTTTTTCCTATGGCTATCAAAATCCAAGGGATGCGAGAACTGACTTTTTATTTTAAAAGGGTGCGAACACTGAAAACGTTAAGAATCACTATTATATAGACTGTGATTAAACGACCAGCTATAGCTGATTAAAAAAAATATCGACTTTTATGCAAGCCAAACTCGTATTTCTTTGATTAGAAATAAGAGTGAAATGAAAGCGCAAATTTTGCCTGTTCTTAATGAGGAGAAAATTAGAAAATGCTCCCAATATTTCGTTGCGACGTTGCAATCATATAACTTAAAAAATAAAAATCATTAAAATTCAAAAAAAGTCTTTCAATACAGTCATGACAGACAATGTCATGGCATAATACGCTAAATATAGCTTTCAACAAGCCGTACAATAAAAATACACTTCAATTATAAAAACACAAAAATATACCCGCACAAAGTACACAAATTTGATGAAAAATATACAGAGCCAAAATTAGAAATATAAAAATTTGTGAGAAACTTGAGTAGACAATAAAAAAACACTTACCTGTTTGTCAGTGAGCATTTAGCTTATACAAGAGCTTTTGCTATTTGCAGTATAGCCACTGTGGTGGGAAATATATCTTTTTAGATTCGTCATTACATTGCTCGCACTGTCACTCGCTCATTGACTCAGCTCCAATTCAACAGATAGCTAACTCAATTGCGTGTACCAATTGTGCTTTTATTACTGGGACATATTCCCGGCCGTACTGTATATCTCACTGGAGCACACTGAAGTCACGCACACACACACACACATACACACATACACAGGCCTAGCATCGTTGGCGTGCCCCAAGTCAATGAACCGATATCAGGTGAGCGTCGCTGGATGTATACGGAAAATAAACTATAATCAGTGTATATTCTATGCGAAAAGCCATGCTTCAAAAATGTTGTGAGCAAAATGTATGCACAAGCATATGAGCACAAGATCTCAAAATAGATCACCAATTTCAACTACTTTTTTCTTATAATTCTTTTTTGAGATGGTGAATATACTTAATTTGTTATGATATTTTGACCTTTTACTTATAGTATTTTATTTTAAATCATAACTTCAGAGTTTTCAACTTTTCCTAATAGAGCTTGAAGTAGACTTTTTTATCCTTCTTTCGGTGACAATCTTTATTGATCCACACGGTAGACACACAACCTCGAGTAGGAAAATAATTATATTTAATACTTCATTTTTTATTTATTTGGTATGATAGGGATTATTTATGTCGTATGTTAGGGATTGAAGTACTACCTGCACAGCGTAGTGTTTGCACACTTTCCTTAGTAGGACAGCGGGCTCGACTTGCAAACGGATCCCTGTCATCGCCGTTGCTGTTCGCGCACGAGGTGAATTTGACCCACACCGTCCAAGCTAGAGTCCTGCGGAGGCTGCGCTGCCAGTCCAACGCGAGAAGCGCTCTGGGCTCGTGAGATGATTGAGTCTGCCATTGTCTATCTTCTTATGCGAGACCGCCACCTCGTGCGTGAAGTCGAGGACCCAGAGCTGTTCCGGCTTCTCCACCATGATTCTTGTGGATGAACCAGGCGTTCACCAGGCTCATCGCGTCCATCAGAAGAAATAAGTATCCTTTATTCTCTCTGATCCCAATCACAAGGTGCGCCACCATCCAAGCATGGTGGTCCACGACTTCATGTTACTGTTGTACTTGGGGATGACGCGGAGCAGGTTGACCTCCTCGGAGTTAAGAATTTTTGGATAAGAATATATGTGCCCCAGGTATATTTGGTCCTGCTTTGGTTTCAGCTCTCTTTATCTTTCTCAACTAGCCTGACCTTACATAATCTAACATAGAAAAAGAGACCCGGGACTGAAGTGGTAGCAAATGTACCTGGAACATAACAGCATATTTGTCGACCTTCACTTTCTTCTCGGCGCGGCTGTACCGCAGCGCCTTCACTGTAGGGCGTACTTTGGAATAGTTTGTGGCCAATTTAACGAAGCTGCTGTCGTTTCACTTGCCAAAAATAAGCTTGTTCTTCTGATTGAATTTCTGCTTCAAAGAGTCCCAAATCTTCATTTCCTTGTCCGACTTGAACGGAGCCTTCTTGGTTCAACTGGCGCGGATGGTTCCTAACGCACTGAATCTCATTCTGGTCAACGAGACGAGAAGTGATGGAGAGGTGGACAATTTGTCAAAGGAGAGCTCCTTTCCGTTAGCCATGTCGACCTGGGAGGTGGGACTGAGGACTATTCAAGAACTCATCGGGATCCGAGCTGAGCTACCCTGCTCCTTGTCCTGATACAAAAATGAAGCGCAGATGTAGCCGTCCCAGGCGCACAAGGACCAGAACTTGTATCCGAATCGAATGGGCTTACCACGAATGAACTGCTTCAGGTCGTGATGACCGTTATAGTGATTTTCGGTTTTTCCAGGTCAAAAAGCATGAAAAACCGTGCAAAAGGGCTTAAAAATCGAAAAGAAAGTAATTTTTTGAACAGGAATAATGTGCTGTGATGTGCTCTAATTAATCTAAGATGTGTTAATATATTTGTTTAATTAAAAAAATTAAATGTTATAATTTAGTTTGGCGGTGGGAACATATCGAATTTAACTGCTTAAACTATACAAACCCCGGATATTTAAAGAATTTTACAAAAAGAACCCGGACAGACCGGACAGCCAGAACAAGGACATGTCCGATGAAGAGGGCGTAGGGTCACAATACAAAACATGATCAACTACACTCGAAATTTCCATGGTCAGGATTTTTGGGAGGCTCATGGGGACTTGGCACATTTTTCCTGGGGAAAGGTTCAGCCCCCCATGCAACCTCTTGGCGCCGCCACTGGTCACAGGTGAACATGTTTGGAAAATTGGCGTGTAGTTGAGCGAAAAAACTTCATTTGAACAAGAACGCAGCGGTGCTCCATCTAACACGGCACTTTGATCTGATGAAACCAGCACCAGCCTGCCGCAGACTAATAAGTTCCGGTGGTCGGTGAACAATTTTGTTGCCAACTGCCGAAGAGAGTGGCGTAGAGTGGGCGGCACAAGCGCTGCTGAAAGCGCTGAATTATCGTTATATCTGAGTCGCATTTCTAACTGTACTATTTCATATTTGCTGTATTAATCTCAAATAGCTGTGATATGCACATTGCAAGAATAAGTCCTGGTAACACTGCCTTATAATCGCACTGTTCACTGACTATGTTTCTTCAGCATGCAGAAACGCACTTGAAATTAAGCAGATTGGTGATTTAACAAACATCTGAAATATTACAGGTATCAATACTAAACATAGCAGGTGAAAATTTTCGACAAATATTAATTTCAATTAAATGCTAACAAATAAATGCAAAATCTCGTAAAATAATTCTGCGCGAGCTATAATGATAATAGCACGTTCTATTTGTATGTTTTCCCAGGCAGTAGGTCAATTAAATTTGTGTAACAAAAACTAAAAAAATATTACAGACACGCGCGCGTGGGCATCACTGCCCCACATGCGGCTACAAGACGTCACGCCACAACCGCACCACGAACACGACTCCACGCTCACACCGTGACATACGGGAGCACACAAGCAAACACACACACACACACATACACACACACACACACATACACACACACACACACAAACACACACACACACACACACACACACACACACAGTTGAGACAGTCACGCACAACAGCCAATCAGCGGCGAGCTGGTCAAGTGCTCGCCGCCGCAGGACGTAAACACGAAACAGCATGACACACATGCACAGTAAACTACACACAATCAGGCACACTAACACGCTCACGCTCTCACACATAATTTCTCTCTTGCACCATACGCAATGACACAACACTTTGTGTAATCAAATATATCTTATATTTGGCTCAAGTGACAGCTTTGTTGTTTGACGACAAGTTTAATTGCATCTGCCAACGCCAACGTTCATCATGCAATAACATGCGCTTCCAAGCTACACGCCGCCTTTGGTAGATTAAAACCTGCCATTGGCCAACTATGGATCACAAATGTACTATTAATTACAACCCCTGTCAGAGGTATTCGTAAAAATAGCCAAACTCCGACAAATGACATCACTGCGTAACCACGCTGGTGCGACGAACAACAACAATCACTAAATTGAGTGTGCACTGCGCAGTAAGTTTTGGCGATCATTTTACTGTTTTCGCTTGAAGTTAATGTTTCACTTCAACTACAATAATTCAATATGTTGTGTATTTCATTATGTTATAGTTCGGGTAGAGGGATAGGACAGGAGAGACGTGCATTAATCAAAGGGGGATGCCAGCCCTGTTGGCAGTATTCTTATCCCCTAACAGCAGGGTCAAGTAACCACAGGGTGTTTATTTCAGGTTAATTTGTCGTATATTGAAAGTCACGACAATAAACATCCAGCCTTTCCGGAATGTTTATGACATAATATGAATATAGACCAAAATGAAACCGGAATATGTGTCTGGCGGGGGAACGAGGTGGCCCTGGACGAGGACGATGGTCGGCACAGAGACGTGGGTGCCGTGGCCAGTCTGGCGGGACCTGAATCGAACCAGACCCAGTTGAATCTTCCAGTGCCGGCGCTGAGAAGTGACTCTACGATTGCAGAGTGGCAATCATTATTCATGGCGGCCGTCAGCAGCTTGGTCAGCCGAGGGCGCGAGGGTGAAAAACTGACCATTGGCCTGCTGCCGGCGTTCGTGAGCCGACGTCCGGCGGAGAAGGAACTTGTCAGAGGGGTCATTTATGGCGTGGCATTACTTTCTGAGGCGTTTGCGGAACTTTGCACTACGCTGGACCCACCGCTCAAAATATGACAGCATGAAAGGACTGTGCAGCAGTGTCTGAAGTCCTGGCGTGTCGATCGACGATTATTTTTTTTATTCAGCAAGCTTGCTAAAAATGCTCAGGTGGGTACCGAAGTGCTGTTGACATACTTCATTGGACAGATCCTGGGGGACATCGAAATGAAAGCACGTCAATGGATGGCCGATCAGATGACGGTGAATGACAGAACTGGACGGGCGCTACTTGTCGTGGTCAAGCAGTGGCTAGAAGACAAAGGGTGGTCACTGAACAGAGGAGGCGGCAATCCTTCTATATTGCGAGCGCCGCAAGATATAGCGGCTATATCTAAGAGTGCAGATGTTTCTTCAGGACCATCGTCGACTTCTTCTAGGAATGAAACATTGACACATAACAAGAAAGCACCAGAGATGCGCAACTCAGGATATTTTGTTTGTGGGTCCGGTGATAACTGGATGAAGAAGTGCCCTCAAAGAGCTTGCCAGCGTTGTGGCAAGAAAGGATATTCTCTCAACGAGTGCCGAAAGTTCAAAGGCGGAGGGAACCCGGTGCTCATTATGGACTACGAGGCAAATCACAGCCACCAGCTTCCTACATCGGAAACAGTGTCTGTCCAACTGATGTTCGATGGTAACTCCGTCACAGTTAAGTATCGGTTTGTGGTAGATTATAGAGAGCTGAACGCGGTGACCAGAAAAGACGCGTACCCAGCAGCAGACTGGCGGGAAATAATCGATGGCTTGGTGGAAGCAAACTATTTTCGTTTCTCGACGGTGTAAGCGCATATTGGTCGATACCAATCAGAGAGCAAGACAGGGAGAAAACAGCATTCGTCGTACCCAACGGTCAGTTCGAGATGAATGTTATGGCTTTTGGCTTGTGTAATAGTTAGTGTACATATCAGAGGACTGTGGACGAAGCACTGAAAGGAATTTCACATGCGGCGGCATATGTCGACGACACGTGTGTCTACTCAGATAATTTCTCCGATGACGTGAGGCATATATAACAGATATTGTCCGCGTTTTGACGAACAGAATCACATTTGAGAGTGGATAAGTGTAAGTTCGGTTGCAAAGGAGGTGAATTCGTGGGCCATGATATATCAATTGAATCAACTGATATATCACTTATCAGTCGTGATATATCAGTTGAAGTCTGCCGACCGCTGCAGTCGCACGTATCATCAAAGAGAATGTCAACGACCGAACAGCGTCGAAGCACTTTGACGATTCTAGGGCTTCGCGAATTTCTACAGACACTTTGTGAAAGATATGGCGAAAATGTGCTCCCCTTTACATCGCCTCACCAAGAAGAACACACAATGGGTTTGGAGCCAGGAATGTGAAACTAGCTTCAAGTCGCTGAAGTCAGCCCTAGCGGAATGTCCGACATTGAAATATCCTAAATGGTCCGAAGCGTTCTATATGAGCACATACGCAAGTACAACGGGAGTTGGAGGGTTGCTGGCACAGAAAGATGGTAAAAGGAAACTCCAACCGATCTCTTTCATTTTGGCTGTACTGACAACCACACAAATGAAATACTTTGCCGGAGAACTGGAAAATTGGGCTATGGTCGCAGCCGTGCGAAAATGGTGGCAGCATTTGCAAGCAGCAAGGAAGGTGGTATATATTACGCATATATACGGTATATGGTATATATACGCAGCCGTACAGTTTTCTGTGCTGGCCGTGACTGAGATAACCTGTGTGGCGGCCGGACCTGCGGTGTGCCAGCCGGGGCCGTGAGGCTTTGCCCCCGCAAAATTACACGCGAACACAGCCTTCTCTACTGCTGTGTTCAAATGCGTAATTATATTATAATTATATATATATATATATATATATATATATATATATATATATATATATATATATATATATATATATATATATATATTATGTGGTATATATTACAGACCACAATCCTCTGGTATGGATGAAGAAGCAGAAGGACCCAACAGGAAAATTAGCTAGATGGTTAATGGAGCTTGAAGCATTGCAATAGTACGAAGTGGTGTATAGAGCAGGGGTGAAAATGCAGCTGCTGATCATTTGAGTAGATTGCAATCCCCAATCGATCCAACGCTCATCGACCACGAAAATGCCGAAAAATGCATATATCATGTCGAATCATACAATATTGACCAGATCAGAAATGCTCAGAACGACGATTCATCGATATCCGTCGCAAAACGCCAACTCGGAGAACTTGGTGGCATAAGGGAAGGTCGGCTTAAGCGATGTGAGCACATGCATTTGAAAGATGGGCTGCTGATGAAGCGGAAACGTGTGATTGTTCCGGATAATCTTCAAGGTGATATCACTGCTCAATACCACAAACAGGGGCACTTCGGGATTGAGAAAACGCTTGAGGCCCTGCTTTCAGAGTTGTACTGGATAGACATGCACGACACAGTCAATACCGTTTGCAGCCGTTGCCAGATTTGTGCGCGTCATAAACGCTTATATGAGCCAAAGCTGACTATGAAGATACGGCGAACCGGCGAACCGGCTCCTCGGAAAACAGTCTCAATGGACATCGCCACGTTTCCTTGGAGTGAAGATGGATTCAGATACCTGCTAGTGATCATCGACAATTTTTCAAAATTCGTCGAATTAATACCGATGAAAGATCAAACAGCGGTGTCAGTTTCTTCCGCCTTCCAGAATGAATAGATCTACCGCCATGGGAGCCCGGTAACGCTGATGTCAGATCAAGGAAGAAATGTTGAATGTGGTATCATAAGAACGGTGTGCGACGAGCTAGGCATTGGAAAGAGGTACACGAGCCCGTACCACCGTCAAGCAGACGGGCAGACTGAACGGGTGATTCAGACGGTGAAACAAGCCATCAAATGCCTGCTTGACGACAAACAGATGAGCAAGCCAATGTGGCCAGAGCTACTGCGGGAGGCGAACTTTATGGACAATGCCCCAAATTGTAGCACCAAGAAAAGCCCTCACGAAGTTATGTACGGCTCACTGTTGCGAACTAATCGCTCGATCAGCTTCGCAGCAATCATACCAGATGCTCTCACAGACGAGCGGATCAAGCGCGAATTTCCGTCTATTCTAAAGTGGCGCGAAACACAAACAGGGCACGACACAACTACAAAAGCTATTATGACAATGGCAAATTTGATCCGGCTAGATGCCTCATCCGACCTGGAAGCCAAATCATGCTGCGCCACGAGGCAGCGATTGGGCTAGATTGAGCTGAATGGAGGACCTTTCGAAGTCGCAGACACACAAGGCGGAAACGTGTTCCTGAAACATGCTGACGGAAGAGAAGGATGCGTACACCTCGACCGGTGCAAGACGGTGACCGAAGCGTGTCCTGATAGAGAGGATGGAGCTGATCCACCCGACCACAGTGGGGATATTTCAGAAGAGGGGACAACAGCAAACGCCATCACTCCATGATCTGATGCACTCCAATTCCTGCCACGTGTATCAAGAACGGCAAGAAGCATTAAGCGAAACCGACGTTTCGCTGATTTTCACGTGAGGGAGTGATGTCACAGTTATTCGCGTAAATAGTCAAACTCCGACAACTGTCATCACTGCGTAACCACGCTGGTGCGACGAACAAGAACAATCACTAAATCAAGTGTGCATTGTGCAGTAAGTGTTAGCGATCGTTTTACTGTTTTCGCTTGGTGTTAAGTGTTCTACTTCAACTACAATAATTCAATATGTTGTATATTTCAGGTTTATTTGTCTTATATTGAAAGTGACGACAATAAGCATTCAGCCTTTCCGGAATGTTCATGACACCCCTGGCAAGCTATGTCTTGCCAGAAGCCAACTATCAGCAAGGTACTGATTAGGTACTGATATCCCCTCAACATCTATAATCCACAGTATACCAACGTTCAACAGCTCAATTACCACATGGGGCCTCTGGCGGGATATGTTCCGCCTCAAACAAATGACCCGAAGCAGGTGTATTATATGCAACAACCTGTATACAGTGCTGAAATGTTGCAAACAAACGCGAACAGCAGTTCAACCATTTCGAGCAGTCAATGACCAGCCCCAGGAGAACTATGCTGCGTCTCATGAAAGCTATGGTCAACAATTCAACTGTAATGAGCAGCCACTGGCTGGTTTTGCACAGCCACAGGCAACTGAGCATGAACAATTGAACGTCTTCCAGCATTCTATGACCAGCTATGACAAGACACAGGGAAATGACGGAGAACAGTTGAACCACCTGGACCAACATCTAGCTAGCTTTGGTACTGGCAGGTGACCAACAGCAGTCACATGCTTGTCTACTAATAGCTGTCATCTAGCCGCGTGTTACCGCCGAAATCATAAACAACATTCGCCTGACTCAGCAGACTTTGATCTGCAGCTCCGGTTGTAGAAAATTGAACTCAAGAATATAAGTGAGAATAAAACAAACGAGTTGGCGTATTATATCACGATATTGAGAAAGTATTGAGTTAGCAATGTTGACTCCATCTGCAACACTAATAAACAATACTTTCTCAACTCGTTTTATTTTTGTATTGTTATTGTTCATATTTGATTATAATTATTATGATTATTATTATTATGATTTGAAGCAAACGGGATTTCTGCAAATTCGGTTTTCGCCCAGCTGTTTACTTTTCTTTACAATGTAACTCACCACCACACACACTCATACACAAAATCACACACACAAACACACTCACACACACACACACACACACACACAGTTACAAACACATACACTCATACACACACACACACACACACATACACACACACACACACACAGTTACAAACACATACACTCATACACACACACACACTCACACACACATACACACATACACACACACACATACACACACACACATACACACACACACACACACACACACACACACACAGTTACAAACACATACACTCATACACACACACATAGCTACCGCAACAGTATGAGAGAATAACAAATTGTCGCGGTTTGAATCAAACGACAAACACACACACATACATACTCATGCACACATACACACACACATACACGTACACACACGTACACGTACACACACACACATACAAGAACACACACACACACACATACGTACACACACAGAGATAGACATAGATATATTGCTTTCCGATGACCGACGAAGTCTTGCACGATCCAGGCCGGCGGCACCAGACGACATTGCATTGAGTGTGGTCGATGGCCTCCGCCGCCGCAGTAGACAGCCGTTTTCGACAAAATAATTGCATATCTAGTCAGTCAGATGCATGCTCCGGTTGCCGATTGCAACTGCAAATCGCTCATTTTCACACCAATTTCAAAAGTGTCGCGCCTGTATGTGCATGTGTGTGTGTGCATGTATGTATGTTTGTATGTATGATTTAGTGTGCGTAGACCCGTGGTTAAGGCATATATCACACACACACACACCTACACAGTGGCGGCGCCAAAGGAGGGAGGGCTTGGAGGGGCCAAAGCCCTCCCCCCCCCAAAAAAAAATGTGCTGAGCGCCCCTCAACCGCTCGTAGCCGCCTCGAAGCCGAGTAGCTAAAACGCACGCTTTGTGCGCGATAGGTCCAGGGTTCGATTCCCTGGCGAGGTGAAACGGTTGGATTCGTTTCTTAAAGTGATAGCCCAATTGCATCAAGGCGGGTTTTGTGTGCGCGCAGCCGGGTACGTTTCTCTCTCTCCTAACTAACCTAGCTTAAATAACTTGACCTAATCCAGCCTTGCCTAACCTAAAAAGGGCGTGTTTCATTATCACTATCGTAAGTGCTGAAGGAAGTTGATGGAAGTGAACGGATAATGAAGCACTCTGTGATGTGATACATCAATGACGCTTGTTTAACTATTTTGAACAGCTGAGTGCGAATAAACCCACAAACTTTCTTGTCCAAATAATTTGTTTTGCTTCATTTTCATCATTTGCAATTGCTTTCTGTTGCTTTGCTTGATTTTAGTGATTGATTGATTGTGATTGAGTGATTGATTTGCTTGATTTTAGCATGGATTCATTAATTCCATATGGAGCTGCGCTAATCTCAGCATTGTCGGATTTACACAAATACCACACAAATACTTTAAGCCGTCCGCTATGGCGAACAAAATGCTCACAGAAAATATATTATATATTATACAGTCCTCAACAAATATATTATATTCCTCTATTCAATTCCAAAACAAACAGCAGACGGGAAAGGGAATGTCGCTAAAGCGCAATGATTGCCTAATGCCTTCTGCTTCAAGCCTTCCGAGTGAAGCGCATTGAAGTACTTCACTCCACCTTCAGCATTGATAATGTAACACTGTGAAGCGCTTCCTAGCGCTTCAGCATTGATAATGAAACACGCCCAAAGAAAGAGAAAGAAATTCAGTCCTGAAGCTGGACCAAATATACCTGACGCGTAACATCCTGTCTGCCAAGTCCAATCACACTTCAACGTGCGACAACTGATGTTTTAACAACTGGGCAAATGTTATTAGTAGACTTGGGAGTTTTATGTTCTTAAAAACGGCATTTCACATATACATTGCCGTGTTTAAGCAAAAAATACATAAAATGTAATTTTCACTGAAAAAATTTGTCCAACTATATAATTCTACATATTGCGCTTGGAAGTAATATATTATCTTCATAATTGTAATTACACAGATCACTGATTCAACATGTTATGACACACTCGCAACGTTCCTGATAGCTTCTTATGTTCGGACATCATGAGCGTCGCACGGTGTTATACCTCTATTAACTACCGCATGGGTTGTGGTTGTGGTTTAATTGGTGTTATCAAATTGCTCCAAGCTAGGTACACGTGTCATTGGCTTTTTGGGAAAATAGGATCATGCATACATGTACTTCATATTTAAATTTTCGGAAATTACTAAACACAAGTAGCTCAAATAACGGCTGTACTGTCACGCTCAAAGTGGTTGAAGGAATTCAACATGAAGCTAAATTTTCCCAGAAAAACATGTCTGATGAGAAGAGCATGTTATGCCTAGCGTTTGAGAAAAACGTGTCCGCTGGTCACAAGTCGCAGCTCGATCGATACAACAAATCGGCTGCTCACTCGAAAAACATCTTATCAACTATATACATGCAGCATCGAATCATGGAACAATTGCACTTTGAAGCAAAATTCCTTAAATGGCACCCCTACAGTGGCACCGCTACCATGAACATTTCGAATGTAGTTTCTCATGCTTTGCAGAGCCTCCACATATTTTTCTTAGCTCCCCTTAGCCCCCCTACCGGAAGAACTCTGGCGTCGCCACTGTGCCCCTACCTTATCGGAAAGGACCAATCAAAATAAGACCTTTCCCGCGTACTGCAAAAATTTCGCCTCCCTATCGCTGGCTCCCCAATTAAATGTCGCTGGATACATGCATAAAATGCAAATAATCTACGAAAGAGTACAAAATTCACATACTATATAAAAATTTATTCATATATTTTGGGACTTTTGACAACATATTCTGACATTTTCGTCACATAAAAAAACATAAAACGATAAAAAATTATCACATAAAATTCCCAACTGTAGTTATGAGACTCGGGGCCCCGGATTTGATGGTCTGGTGGGTTTATTGACCGCATTTAACCCGCGGACAGTAGTTCGCTAACTGTGGTTCTAGATTAGTAGTTCTTAACATTTTGCCAGGAATTTTAGCATGCTGTTGCGCCGCGGTTCTGCATTTAAAGTGCAATGCAAAATTAAATGTTGCACGAACAGTGTCAGTGTGCAGAGAAGTTACATGATAGAGAGTGTGTGACAGGTAAAAGCACGTGTTATTTAGTGTTCGAGTCAAATATCTTAGAAAAATTAAAATAACAAAATGGCAACCATACAATACATCATATAGGGACATCTTTACATAAAAACTAATTCCATTCGTTGGTTCTGTCTTAGTGAAAACAAATATTACATAAGACCTGCAAACAATATTTCCTTGAATTTCAACAATACTTTTAGGAAATTTACACACATACACACACAGGCAAACATATTTTCACAAAAAACCAACGTATATACATACACATAAAAATTATATTAATATACAATTAAGTATAAGTAGAAATCAATGAGATCACTTGTATCGATATTGCAGACTGATTCATTTGAGCACAGCTGGTCTTGTCATTGGTGGACAGGTGGGAAATGGCGCAGCGACATAATAAACGTCACTCATGCGCCTCTGTTTCATAGCATATCACGGCAAACTCATCTTGCTAATGCATCGCTGGACACCTGGCTCGCGGCAGAAATGATTCATCGTCGAGTCAAAAGCAGTCAAGGACAGGCGCACCAATTAAGACCCCACACATCCTCACACATCCCCTCCCTCCCCCTTGTGCAATATTAAATGATACTCTCGGAGTAATAATAATTTGGTACATCACCTGAACCGATGTGAAGCCCTATACCCCCGAAGGAAATATTTCAGCCCCCATTATAAACGCAGAACCATTGTAATAGAGGTCCGACTTCGGGGAAATGCGGTTACGAACAGCCCCTCGGTCTCCATTAAGCTGGGGACTTTTATGCGCTAATTTTTGACAAATTCTAATATCATTCGTGAGGAAACGGGGACCCCCCAACACTCGGGGTCCCGGCCGGGAAGTTCAGGGGCGCTAGCTACGGTTCTACAGGCAAAGACAGGAGGACCACTGGGACCCCGTTGTCCTCTTTTACCTTTTGATCAATATTTGATGATACTTCTGGAGTAGATAATTTTGGCACATCACTACTGCGCATATACGCAAGTATTTCTAGCTGTGAGTATTATTGGGCGCTTCCGTTAAATGGGGTCAAAGCAGGGTGGTAATAGTGCTTGCACTCTTCACATTCTACTATATTAGCCTGTAATTAATAATAATAATATAAATAATAATGTGAGAGCTGATTATGACTGTTGCATACAATACAGAAACGAGTGATTTGGCTATCCTCACCATCAAGAATCTTCTGATTATTAGGGCTGTCAAAAAATAAACTTAAGATTGAAAAACAAACTTTGTTTTTAAGAAAACGTAACCTGAAAGGGTAAGGTAAAAGTTAATCTAAACAGTAACCTAAAGATTAATCTTAAGTTCTCTCAAAAAAATTATTCACGAAAGAATAAATTTCCCCACGCCATAATACCCTCATCTCTACATTTTTCTTGCTTGGTGTCATACTTACAACATACCACAAAAAGTGTCCTAGCATCGCAAAGATGAACATAACTATTATAGATATATAAAAAACTGAAAATTAACGTAACGACGAAGCACACTTCTAATGCAATTATTTCCTTCATTTATGGCAGCAATAGTAGAGAAAACAGATTTTTAGATGAAAAATAACTTGATATTATTGGTAGATTATTTTGCAAATGTCTGAAAAAGTTAGAAGTAAAAACCGAATCAATCTCATCATTTGACAAAACTGTGTGTTTCATTATACACGAATAACATCGAGACAATTAAGCGATTTGGTTCTTGGTTAAAAATGAATATGATTATTGGTTGACGTTTTTGTAAAGAATGGTTGAAATACTTCAGCATACACCACTTAACATTTGAAGACGATAAATACTTGTCTGGCAAGAAATTTATTCAGCATTGAGATGGACCTATGAATAGCTGCTGATATAGCCTTGCTATTTTTGCAGAAAATCGTACGTAGTGGAATAAACTTCCTTATTGGTTATGTTGCTAATTTCAACAAATAAATTTTTAGGCGTTTTTGATGCAACCGAATTATCACACGCATCGTTGTCTATGTCTGTTTAATGCTCAATATTAAGGACAATGTTATTTAGTCACTTACGATCTTCTGATTTCATATCCCATCTCTTTTCCTCTTTTATCCGGGTTTATACCGTATTTGTGGATTTTATCTGCAAAAATTCCAAAAACCGTGACCAAGTCATCTAATTACAGCAAAAATAACCTAAAGATGAAAAAATATTTTTTATAAACTAATAACGTTTTAATAATTATCCTATACAGCTCATATATTGTGATTTATGTAGCTGATGAAAAAAATTACCATTAGGCGGAAAATATCTTTTTTAACATTTGACAGCCCTACTAATGATTGATTGGGTAGAAGTGCGGTTGGGAACGACAGATATAGTCCAATTTTTCACCTAATAAATAGCAATATGTGTTTTCAAGGTCAACTGCGTTTCCAACGCACCCACCATCGATGGCTGAAAGGTTATGGTGTACAGCTATTCCAGGCTCAAATATGATTACTGTCTAGAGAGACATTCATTCTGTCACAGAGTAGATTCATGCTGCTCTGGTGACAATACGCATACATACATAAATTGACTTGCCAACATTATGAATGAGTTTAAACCATACTTGCAGAAAGTCATAAACACACACACACACACACACACACACACACACACACACACACACACACACACACACACACACACACACACACACACACACACACACACACACATGCATACACACGCATACACATCCACATACAATGGTATTTGAAAGTTGCGTACTGTTGATGTAATTAAATGGATGTCTGAGGATATAACTGTGCGTATGTTGACACTGAAGGATGTAATCAGAACTCACATGCATTTTAGATAGAGCTTTCTACCAGGGTATATTTGATTAGAACTTTTATAGCAAACAAATTACTAATACAAATGTTATATGCGGCGCAGAGACACACATGTGAATCAGTCTAGCTGGTGAAAGCAATATTCCATTTGTTTCATTTTCCAGATATTTTCAAACATAAATTAGTGTTGTAGAAGAGAATATTAGTGCCTTATGATTTTGAACTTTCATCCATATTTTTGTCAATTATTAATCAATAATTAATTGTTTAAGTGTAATGTGAGGTAACACACATTAATCTTACCAAAAGTGGAAATACAAGGCCGTCAAATTGACATTGAAAATATGAAAACTTGCCAGTCGAATGTTGTGGAGAATCACAAGGATTAATTAATATCACCACACACAAAAGTATATGCAAATGAAACACACAATATATGCAGTACAAGAGAGAAAGTGTACTATATCCGCGATCTTAAATAACGACGCCCTGTAACCTTCTAGAATTTCTGCTTTGGTTATCCAATCAGCGATAGCTTCTTTTGACGCTGTCATGAAAACACGTTAAATAATTCATATATAACCAAATAAACAGTAAATATAAAATTAAATAATATAGTATGACATATAGTGCAATAAAAAAGGAATACACCATAAATTTTGAGGTATCTAACAAAACAAATGAAAAATTTAGACGTCTTGATTAAAAAACATCGATTTATCATTAACTGAAAATAAACAATTAAATAAAATGTAAAATAATAAAATTGTATTGAATTATAAATATTACACGATGAATTAAAATGATCATGTGAAAAATTAATAAAAATATATTTGAAAACTATAATACGTTGTTGTGTGCAGTTGTTAGCACACCCGCCTCACAAGCCGTGAAGCAGGGAGGTCCGTGGTTCGAATCCCGGCGGAGCAGAATTTCATTGGGCGAATTCTACAATAATTCTACAATTCTACAGCCCCTGACCAGCCAGCAGAAAATGTTGGTACCAGATATGGAGCTACTGCCGTATTAGCCAACGAACCATTTTGGCCAACCGCTCAGCGGACGAAGTACGATGCGATGAATATCGATGAATATCGACGTTGGCTAAAATGGTACATGTTGTGAGCGCATCTGACAGTGGCGTATCTAGTGACTGAAACTTAAGCGAGTGACCAGCTTGGCCAATTTTTCCTCAGCTGTATGTAGCTCAGTGGCTTTCAAACTTTTGATAGTGTGAACGTGCCATTCAAAGACGTACAATTTGACAATTTGACGTACAATTTGACCTTGACAATTTTCGCCCTTTTTTGTGTGGTTCCACTGACCATTACATGATGCACTGAAATAAAACCAATTTTTCAAATGCTATTTTTGAGAACCTTTCTGAACTGGATCATTATATTACTTAAATTTTCAGTGGTGTTTCCTTGTAAGGTTATGCACAGTAAGTTTCAGTGCGGACACGTACATTTCCACGACTTAATAACTCGACTGTATGTGTGTATTTACATATATAGTATTTAATTTTTTTGCCGAAGAAAAGTTGTGGTATCCGCTTGTTATTGAGCTGAAATGGTGAGTTTCGTTTAAGAGTATAAGGTAAGTACACTTTGTTAATTACAGTGTGGTATCCTTTATGAATATTATATGCATTTCAGCACTTTTACACTTAAGACGGCAAGATATTTAATGCAGACAACTTCAGTTATGTGTTTTCATCAATATCAGTTCTTGCTGCACTGATAAGACATTGCGTAATAATTTTTGCGCTGATATTTGCATGCCGGTGGTTGTGTGTTGGTGTGGGTGTGCATGTTTGTGTGATTGTGTCTGCCCGTCTCTTCTGCTCGCCTAAGCTTTAAATACACACAATGCTGCAGAAAATTGGTCCTGATTGGCAAGATCAATGGTAGCAGTTTGAGCTTGTTTAGCATCAGTGTTGCAACACGTTATGTCAACAGTGCTATATCAATGAGAGCTTCAATTTCAGTTGTGTGATGCTAGCTGACTAGCTGACAGAGTTATATGTTTAGTGCGTGTTTTGATAATCTATCAGCAATACTCGTGTAATGGATCAAAGTTGGTAAGTGTCGTGAATTGTAAAATGTTAAATACAAACAGGTATGTAAATGAAATGTACTGTTTCTGTATGGTTACACTGGACATGTGTTGCACGCGTGACGCGAATAACATTATTCTCACTAAGCTCAATAGAGAATGTTTATTTATCTCTGCTTATGTCTGTTCAATTTTAATGCTTAGAAATATATTCAATTATCGCTGAACAAAAGAAATCAAAAGCAAAACAAAGTTGCTTTCAAATTTGGGGCATTTGATGTTTGTCCAGGCTTTCACATATAGAATAAATTAAAGCATTCAATTTGAATTAAATATTGTTTCAGCCCATTGAAAATGTTGATTTATTTTCATCAATTTCTTAAATTCAGGTAACATAAAATTGAATTTAGCACTATCTCAGATGCTGCGAAACATGTTGCAACGTGTGACGCTAGTGGCTCCGCTATATTCTATATAAATATGCTCAATATTTTTTAGGAATATTGTCTATTTGTCACTAAATTTGATTTTTTGGTGAGTTTTTAAATCTCATCATTTTTAGTGAAATATAAATTATTTTTAAACCCTTTGATGGGTTAAAGCGGTGTTGTTGAATTCGAACATTGATCATATCCTGTGTGTGGTTCGTTGATTGTTGCTTTGTGGTGCGGTAACTCGGGTGTTTTTATTGTATTTGTATGATAGGTGATTTATTTTAGCAATAAAATGCTTTGATGTCTTAGGTTAATATTTCATTGATTGTCTTATTTGAGCCAAAGGGTTGTTATTCTGATTTTAGCAAATCGGTCCATGTGATTGGGGTTAATAATGAGGTTGTGTATGATATTTATACTGTTTGTAGAGGTTTTAACTCTGCCTACTGCATAGTTAGTGCTACAGGGATTGTAAACTTATATTTTTGGTAGTTTGTGGGCATTAATTTTTCGGTCAGCTGTATGTTTTTCATTTGGATTGCTGTTGGCCTATGTGGAGTGTGTTATTGTGTGTAAGGGAGAAACGATCCTAGGTATCCTAGATCCTAAATTCCTAGGTAGAAACGAGATTTAAGGATGCCAAATATAACGCCGAAAGCCATAAAATCTGTAAACGTGTAATATGGGCTATTTTGGTTGTATTTTAGTAGAAGTCTGTATTGAAGGGTTATAGAAGGTAGGCGCATCCATAATGCGTCATATGATCAATAATGTCTTGATACATTAAAGATATATTGATGAAACATTTGTGGGAAATTTTCAGGGTTTTTTGAGTGAATTTTGAGAACAATTTTTATGTTAAGCCTAATGTAAGCAATGCAATATTGAAACTTGAGATATTGAAAATATAAAAATATTGTCCTTGAGATATTGAAAATGGCATTGACGTGGGAAAATGGTAAAATTTATGAGTAAAAACAACCTTGAACTCTTAAATTCTAGCTAAAATTAGTTAATTTCATTGTCTTTGTCCGGATTCATATATTCTCATTGTGTGTTATTTACTAACGTCCTTGAGATATTGAAAATGGCATTGACGTGGGAAAATGGTAAAATTTATGAGTAAAAACAAACTTGAACTCTTAAATTCTAGCTAAAATTTGTCAATTTCAGTGTCTTTGTCCGGATTCATATATTCTCATTGTGTGTTATTTACTAACGTCCTTGAGATATTGAAAATGGCATTGACGTGGGAAAATGGTAAAATTTATGAGTAAAAACAAACTTGAACTCTTAAATTCTAGCTAAAATTTGTCAATTTCAGTGTCTTTGTCCTGATTCATATATTCTCATTGTGTGTTATTTACTAACGTCCTTGAGATATTGAAAATGGCATTGACATGGGAAAATGGTAAAATTTATGAGTAAAAACAACCTTGAACTCTTAAATTCTAGCTAAAATTTGTCAATTTCAGTGTCTTTGTCCGGATTCATATATTCTCATTGTGTGTTATTTACTAACGTCCTTGAGATATTGAAAATGGCATTGACATGGGAAAATGGTAAAATTTATGAGTAAAAACAAACTTGAACTCTTAAATTCTAGCTAAAATGAGTCAATTTCAGTGTCTTTGTCCTGATTCATATATTCTCATTGTGTGTTATTTACTAACGTCCTTGAGATATTGAAAATGGCATTGACATGGGAAAATGGTAAAATTCATGAGTAAAAACAACCTTGAACTCTTAAATTCTAGCTAAAATTTGTCAATTTCAGTGTCTTTGTCCGGATTCATATATTCTCATTGTGTGTTATTTACTAACGTCCTTGAGATATTGAAAATGGCATTGACGTGGGAAAATGGTAAAATTTATGAGTAAAAACAAACTTGAACTCTTAAATTCTAGCTAAAATTTGTCAATTTCAGTGTCTTTGTCCTGATTCATATATTCTCATTGTGTGTTATTTACTAACGTCCTTGAGATATTGAAAATGGCATTGACGTGGGAAAATGGTAAAATTTATGAGTAAAAACAAACTTGAACTCTTAAATTCTAGCTAAAATTGGTCAATTTCAGTGTCTTTGTCCGGATTCATATATTCTCATTGTGTGTTATTTACTAACGTCCTTGAGATATTGAAAATGGCATTGACATGGGAAAATGGTAAAATTTATGAGTAAAAACAAACTTGAACTCTTAAATTCTAGCTAAAATTTGTCAATTTCAGTGTCTTTGTCCGGATTCATATATTCTCATTGTGTGTTATTTACTAACGTCCTTGAGATATTGAAAATGGCATTGACGTGGGAAAATGGTAAAATTTATGAGTAAAAACAAACTTGAACTCTTAAATTCTAGCTAAAATTTGTCAATTTCAGTGTCTTTGTCCGGATTCATATATTCTCATTGTGTGTTATTTACTAACGTCCTTGAGATATTGAAAATGGCATTGACGTGGGAAAATGGTAAAATTTATGAGTAAAAACAAACTTGAACTCTTAAATTCTAGCTAAAATGAGTCAATTTCAGTGTCTTTGTCCTGATTCATATATTCTCATTGTGTGTTATTTACTAACGTCCTTGAGATATTGAAAATGGCATTGACGTGGGAAAATGGTAAAATTTATGAGTAAAAACAAACTTGAACTCTTAAATTCTAGCTAAAATTTGTCAATTTCAGTGTCTTTGTCCTGATTCATATATTCTCATTGTGTGTTATTTACTAACGTCCTTGAGATATTGAAAATGGCATTGACGTGGGAAAATGGTAAAATTTATGAGTAAAAACAAACTTGAACTCTTAAATTCTAGCTAAAATTGGTCAATTTCAGTGTCTTTGTCCGGATTCATATATTCTCATTGTGTGTTATTTACTAACGTCCTTGAGATATTGAAAATGGCATTGACGTGGGAAAATGGTAAAATTTATGAGTAAAAACAAACTTGAACTCTTAAATTCTAGCTAAAATTTGTCAATTTCAGTGTCTTTGTCCTGATTCATATATTCTCATTGTGTGTTATTTACTAACGTCCTTGAGATATTGAAAATGGCATTGACATGGGAAAATGGTAAAATTTATGAGTAAAAACAACCTTGAACTCTTAAATTCTAGCTAAAATTTGTCAATTTCAGTGTCTTTGTCCGGATTCATATATTCTCATTGTGTGTTATTTACTAACGTCCTTGAGATATTGAAAATGGCATTGACATGGGAAAATGGTAAAATTTATGAGTAAAAACAAACTTGAACTCTTAAATTCTAGCTAAAATGAGTCAATTTCAGTGTCTTTGTCCTGATTCATATATTCTCATTGTGTGTTATTTACTAACGTCCTTGAGATATTGAAAATGGCATTGACATGGGAAAATGGTAAAATTCATGAGTAAAAACAACCTTGAACTCTTAAATTCTAGCTAAAATTTGTCAATTTCAGTGTCTTTGTCCGGATTCATATATTCTCATTGTGTGTTATTTACTAACGTCCTTGAGATATTGAAAATGGCATTGACGTGGGAAAATGGTAAAATTTATGAGTAAAAACAAACTTGAACTCTTAAATTCTAGCTAAAATTTGTCAATTTCAGTGTCTTTGTCCTGATTCATATATTCTCATTGTGTGTTATTTACTAACGTCCTTGAGATATTGAAAATGGCATTGACGTGGGAAAATGGTAAAATTTATGAGTAAAAACAAACTTGAACTCTTAAATTCTAGCTAAAATTTGTCAATTTCAGTGTCTTTGTCCTGATTCATATATTCTCATTGTGTGTTATTTACTAACGTCCTTGAGATATTGAAAATGGCATTGACGTGGGAAAATGGTAAAATTTATGAGTAAAAACAAACTTGAACTCTTAAATTCTAGCTAAAATTTGTCAATTTCAGTGTCTTTGTCCGGATTCATATATTCTCATTGTGTGTTATTTACTAACGTCCTTGAGATATTGAAAATGGCATTGACGTGGGAAAATGGTAAAATTTATGAGTAAAAACAAACTTGAACTCTTAAATTCTAGCTAAAATTTGTCAATTTCAGTGTCTTTGTCCTGATTCATATATTCTCATTGTGTGTTATTTACTAACGTCCTTGAGATATTGAAAATGGCATTGACATGGGAAAATGGTAAAATTTATGAGTAAAAACAACCTTGAACTCTTAAATTCTAGCTAAAATTGGTCAATTTCAGTGTCTTTGTCCTGATTCATATATTCTCATTGTGTGTTATTTACTAACGTCCTTGAGATATTGAAAATGGCATTGACATGGGAAAATGGTAAAATTTATGAGTAAAAACAAACTTGAACTCTTAAATTCTAGCTAAAATGAGTCAATTTCAGTGTCTTTGTCCGGATTCATATATTCTCATTGTGTGTTATTTACTAACGTCCTTGAGATATTGAAAATGGTATTGACGTGGGAGAATGGTAAAATTTATGAGTAAAAACAAACTTGAACTCTTAAATTCTAGCTAAAATTTGTCAATTTCAGTGTCTTTGTCCTGATTCATATATTCTCATTGTGTGTTATTTACTAACGTCCTTGAGATATTGAAAATGGCATTGACATGGGAAAATGGTAAAATTTATGAGTACAAACAACCTTGAAATATTTAATCCTAGCTAAAATTTGTCAATTTCAGTGTCTTTGTCCGGTAAATGTTAAACCTTAAATTATTCTTTGACATAAATAATTGCCTTTAAAATAAGCTATGTGATCGTAAAATAAACTACGTAAAGTATATGATAATGTATTTAATCTGATAAAATATATTCTGCAAATCTGATTATAAATGAGAAATCAACAAGCTTCTCGACAGCTACAAATAAAGCAAGTAAAGCTGATAACACATGGTAAAATTGGGCAATGTATAACCACGTAAACGTAAATATACGTTTATTATGTTAACGTATAAGCGTAAAACAAACGTTCAACGTAAATAAACGTAAATTGTACAACCACGTGCGAGTGTAAATGCATCGTAAGGATATACAAACACACAATTCGGAGGGTTGTGGGTTAACATGGGCAATACTCGTGTTATGTTTTACCTCGTGTCATCTTTTCTATGAGGCCGCTTAGGAGAGGATCTGGCAAGACTCTATGGATGAGTCAAACAATGTCTTGTATACAATCGAAGGTTCTGTGGATGTTTTGTTTGAGACGAATGTGCTATTCAGAGTAGGCGCAGCAGTCAGCGGTGAAAGAGACGCAGGACAACCAGACGTTGAGCCGATTCCAGTGGTTACCGAGATAGAGTGGAGCGTAGATGCAGAGGTAAGTAGTATTGTGTGTGTACCTCTCTGTGTGGTGTGTTTGTGCGTGTACCTCTCTGTGTTTGTGCGTTTACCTCTGTGTGGGTGTCTTTTTGCGCGTGTATGTACCTCTCTGTGTGGGTGTCTTAGTGTGTGTACCTCTCTGTGTGGGTGTCTTTGTGTGTAACAAACAAGTAGATTTACAAACGCGTACACATATTCACAATACTACATTACAATGGAGGCGGCGTTGCCACGAATGACGGCCAGGCGCCAGGCTCTCGCGGCTCCCCTGAACACTCGCTCATTCTTTCGCCCAGGAGCTTGACGAAGTCGTCCAGGGATGCCCCCATCACGCCGGTGGTCTCGATAGCCATCGGTACGAAATCGTACCGCTGACACAGTTCTGAGTAGCGCCGCCGCTTTCGATCTTCTACCGCCTGCGCTGCTGCCCCGGGGGTGACTGCGCCGTTCAGCAGATGTGTGCTGCAGAACGTGTTGACGCAGGTCACATCCCAGAGCAGCGACTTACCGTTCCTCACTGGGAACACGGTAATTCCGTCCGGTCGGCGGCCGTCGCCGCGGTCCAGGCCTCGTGGCTCCAGCACCGCGGCGATTCTTGCCGACGCCAGACTGCGGCGAATGATGTTGTTCAGCGCCGTGTGGCGTGGCAGGCGGCCGGCATTGCGACTGCAGGAGAGGCTATGGTGGCCCCACCTGTCAGTTGTGGCACCTCAGTGACATATGTGCGGTTCCTGCACTGCGGCACCAAGTCGCAACGCCACGCCGACTCGCACGGCTTCGTCTGGCAGCAGCAAGCCGAGGTTGGCGACAGGCAGCGCTGAGAGCCGAGCGCCGCTGTGAGGAGCATGTCGTCCGACATGGCGACATTGCAGCAATCACTGATGGCCGATCTCAGCTGCTCGTCGATGTCACCCATTTGTGCGCGGGCCTGGTACACCGGCGCTGCTCTTAGCAGATACATTGCCCGCGGAACCGACGCATATATTCTGAGAAAGAACAGCGCCGGGTGCGAGCCGATGTTGGATGAGCGCTGAATCAGCAGGGACGTCTTGGCCTTGATTTTTTTCAGCGTCTCTGGAATTCCGCCAGTCTGCACTGGTGCGCCGAGCAGATGCAGGTCGGATAGCGGCGAGATCGTGGCTGAAGCGAGCAGTGATGTGGCGGCAGGAGTGATGCAGTGATGTGGCTGCGGGTGCTCGGTCTCTGCTGGTCGTGTGCCAGTGGCTGGACCCAAGCTCACGAGCTCGCATTTACCAGCGTTGAGCTCGAGGCCAATGTTGCCGAGGGCCGGTACCAGGCGGTTTACGTCCGCAAGCACGACTTCTCTGGGCCTACCAGTGTGGCGTCGTCCAGGTACCACACGTTCAGAGGCGACTGGAGAGACTGGGCCACTGGGTCGACGGCGAGGGCGAACAGCACGGGCCCTAGCGGGTCTCCCTGCTGTACACCGCGACAGGACCAGATTCGCGTGGTGCCGTGGTACAGTGGGGAAACGACGGGCGACTTCGTCGAGCAGCGCGCGCCGACTGACGGTGTTGAAGGCGTTGGTCACATCCAGCTTCAGCAGAATGTGACCATGCCGACCGTCAGCCTCATTGACGAAAGCGCGCGTGGCGTGCACGGCCGCTTCGCAGCCCAGCTTGCACCCCACTCCGAGCTGAACGGGGCGCAACTGCTGTGCGACTGCTCTCGTCATTTTGCCAGCTATCAGTTTGCTGGCGAGGCGCCGTAAAACACTGCCGACGGCTACTGGGCGCAGCACGCCGGACTTCTTGCGCAATGCGATTAGTCGCGCGCTGTAGAATGCGTCGAGCACGAGGTCCGGGATGCGACCCTGTGCACAACAGTTGCACAGCTGCGTCAGTGCCTTCAGCAGCTGGGCGCCCGCTCCAGCCGTCTGTGGCGCGATGAGCTGGCGGAGATGTAGCGGCCGTATAGCGTCCAGTCCTCCCGATGAGCCTTTGGGCATCGAGTGCACGACGGAGCGGAGTTCGTGCTCCTCAAAAATCGGCAGTGTTCCGGCGTCATGCATCTGCAGCTGCTCGTCCGGCAATGCAGGCGGGTGCTTGCGCTCGAGCTCAGCGGTCACTGCCTCGTCGTGCTCGGCCAAGCAGTTGCTGGATGTCAGCTGGCGGAGAGCTGCGCCAATGTCTCCGTCGACGCACTTGGCTCTGACGCCGCGGGATCTGGCCTCGTCTTCGTCGTGCTGTGATCGCCCTCGGTTTTGCGTGTCCCGCTTCTCTCTCTCTCTGTGTGTGTGTGTGTGTGTGTGTGTGTGTGTGTGTGTGTGTGTGTGTGTGTGTGTACCTCTGTGGACAAATGGGGAGTCTGTCCCACACAGAGGTAGGACCGACTCCCCATTTGTCCAAGAGTCCAATGTGCCAAGGTAAACAAACAAACGCTCTACCTAACCTAACCTAACCTCACAGTGGACGAGCGAGAAAGAGCGTGAGAGCTTGGACACATTGGACTCTTGGACGAAACCTGGCACCTCCCTCTGTGTGGTTGTCTGTGCGTGTGGGTGTGTATGTACTCTGTGTGGTTCTGTTTGTGTGTGGGGGTGTGTGTACCTCTCTGTGTATGTGTGTGGGTGTCTGTGTGTTTGTATGTATATTGTGCCTCGTCCTGGACACGCAGAGATAATTCGTCCAAAGTCTCACATGCTAGTTGGCATGTGTGTGAACTATGAACATACGTATGACCTAGCCAAATCTTGTTGTGTGCACAGATCTACCGCCTGTGGTGATGGTGATGACAGCACTGCGGCTGATGCAACCCATCATACTGGATCTGACGCGGTCAACAATTTCAAGCATAATGCGAGCATGAAGATAGTACCGCGCACCTGTGCGTTCTATGAGCCGTTATCAATATCATATGTGAACTCCACGAATTCTGTATCAATGAGGATGTGTGTTTTATTTTTTTCGATGTTGTTTTTTTATGTCCCAGAACTGTGCAGAATTTTTGATGTGCGTGTCCCAGAACTGATATGACTGTATTACCATTGTTGATTTTTGTTTTTAAACATCAAATTATCGCGTTCCTCGTCTGTTATTATTCATTGTGAATATTGAATGACAAACATGTTAGAAAATTGTTTATAGGATGATACTTGATCATATATAGAATGAAACTTGGCAAATCGTCTATTATTGAAACATGCAGATCACGTGGCCAGTTGTCTCTGTCACTGTCATATGAAGTGTTGATAATATATTTTGATACAGCGCATATTGGGTGTAAGTGTTTTTATTCATGGTGCGTATGACTCGGATAAATTAAGATTTAATTCAGGACGGATTGCAGTTTTTGATCGGAAAATCCATATTTAGTTTTACGTTCTTACCTCTTATAACAGAAGAGCACATATAACACATAACACATATAGCACATCTTGCTATGACACTTTATATGAAAAGAAACTTAAACATGTCAATAAGACTTTAAAAAAATTGGAAATCAAAAGAGTATGTCAATAAAACATCCAAAATGTATTCAGATATATACTTTGATAGATATTATGTTGCAGTGCATTGTGCGATGATTACGTTGTGATTACGTTTTTAATCGCTCAAAAGTTTGAAAGCCACTGAGCTACATACAGCTGAGGAAAAATTGGCCAAGCTGGTCACTCGCTTAAGTTTCAGTCACTAGATACGCCACTGTCAGATGCGCTCACAACATGTACCATTTTAGCCAACGTCGATATTCATCGATATTCATCGCATCGTACTTCATCCGCTGAGCGGTTGGCCAAAATGGTTCGTTGGCTAAAACGGTCGTAACCCCCCAGATATCAGTCATGTGTTGTGTCATGCATTCTGTGGAGGTGGCCCTCTCAAATACGTCTTACATCCTTGTGGCGCCATAGCGTGGAGAGGGTCGGTTCTGCGGTGGCAGCGAGCTGCACGGGGCACACCTGTGTGTTCATAAGCTTCGGCTTCTTCCCGTGTAGCAGCTGCCACTTAGGCATTTAACCATTTAACCTTTTTATCCTGTCTATGAATACCGCAAAAAGATGCGAATTTTATGGATAATTCTTTCATCTTCTAATCTATTCTCTAATCTTGAAAAATTTCCTTTGTAAGAGTTGTGTTCATCTGAGGGTAATTTGAATACTTTTTAGATGTGTTAAAATACATACAAATTCCAATGTTTAATAATCTTGCGGCAGTAGGAACTTGAATCTTACAGCATCTAATGGAACTGATTGAAAAAACCAAAACACATACATATTTTGCAAGTACAATGAATCAATATTGAATTAACATTTTTTAACGCAATAAATATAGGTCAATTTTTTTCCATCATATATGCCGGAAGAAATTATTCTTTACAAAAATATTCAGTGATTTGGCATGGTGTTGAGGTAAAACACACACAAACACGTGCTGGAATTGCTTGTGTGTGTGTGTGTGTGTGTGTGTGTGTGTGTGTGTGCGTGAGTGCGTGTATGTTGCATGGTGAATGAAAAGCCCCTAACATATAGAGCACAACACTCCACTTCAGTGAAATGAATTGAAATCCAACTTTGTGCGTGTCAGTGGTTCTCAAACTTGTCCCGTAGCGATTCCAGTTGTCACAATAGCCTCAAATTATATCTTGCTTGCATCGGTCGGTCCGCGGAAGTCTAAATTTACGAATTAAATTTGAACCGGCAATCAATAAAGAGAATAAGATTGGCTCATATTACAGTCGTAAACTACCAGTCTATTTTACAATCTACCTGAAGATATACTCCACGAACATATGACCAATTCATTATATAACTACCCAATTATTATTAGACGTTTTTGTATGTAATTTATACTGAAATTCATAAAGAAGCTGTGCGTTTAATGGCCAAAGCAAAATCGTCAATATCCGACGTTAACATGCTAAATTAGATATTTCACAATACAGTGAATATACACAAACCAATTTCCACTTTGTACAAAGGTTATCAAAACAAATAGTAATAATTATGCGAAATACACAATCAAATGTAAAAATAATATAAGCAAATTAGTAGAAATTACATGGTTTCGATATAACTTGTCCTGTTTGCTGAATAATGTATTTTATTCTTGAAATCTGACTGTTCGAGTGTTTTTTCCCTCAATAAAACTTCACTTCAGCAAACAAAAACCACGTTCGCCTCCATTGATGAGAAATATCAGTGGAGCGTATCACATTGTGACAATGTACAACACATACAACACGCGGAAGTTGGTCACAAACAAACACGCACACACACAAACACACACATACACGTCATATGTAGTAATTTTATTAATAATTGCTGTAAGACTTGAGATAAAAATTACTTTCTTTGATGTGATCAAACAACAAGTGTTCATCGCTATGCAATTGTTTTGGCATGTGACGCTATCCAAAAATTATTGTCGACCTAGATTTATTATTCACGATTGAGTGATAGTGGCTTATGTGATGTGGCTGAACAAAATGACATGGTATGCTTTCAATTTTTAGCGAGATGCAAAGCAATTTCAAACCAGTTCTTCTGCTCTTATATTACGAGTATAAACTTATTGACATTATTTTTGCTAATAAAATTCATCAACTTTCTTATAACAATAATTATAAATCAACTTTTTTATAAAAATAATTATAAATCAACTTTTTTATAACAATAATTATAAATCAATGACAAATAATAAATTTATTTATAGTCACAGAGCCGTTGCGAGGACTTATGCCCCCCCCCCCCTCCCGAAGCATCACTTGGGGCCCCCATTATAAATAAAGCACCAATTAATGAATATATTTATTAGACATAATCACATAATACAAGTTCAGGTGAAAACATCTGAGCAAAAAAGTAGAGGCTATACATTATAATTATGATAATCTTAATATAATATTTTTATGTCATAGTACTTTATAGAGCAGTGGTTGCCAAACTTTTCTAGTTTGCGGCGCCCTTGGCAAGCATCTCAAAAGTTCCCGGCACCCATTTAAGGAAATATTTAATTTAAAATACCCGTTGATTATATTTAAAAAAATTCATTTGGACATTTTGCATAGGTGTAACAACACCTTATACATTGATATGAATATTTTCTTTTTACTGATCGTGATATTACAAAAAAATGGTATTATAATAAATATGCAGTTTATTTTCCCCTGAATTTTGGCGGCATTCTCAAAAGATCTCACGGCAACCCTTGGCGCAGCGGCATACTGGTTGAGAATCACTGAACTAGAGCGTATTCAGATCAGGTTGTAAGCTTTGAATCTCATGAAATTTAATTTCTTATTTTGTGTTAAATAATAAATCAATTTACAAAACTCTTATACATTTTCATT
Organism: Sacculina carcini; assembly: GCA_916048095.2. Lineage (NCBI taxonomy): Eukaryota > Metazoa > Arthropoda > Thecostraca > Sacculinidae > Sacculina > Sacculina carcini. Next base: position 10,211,806 of record OU696575.1, on the reverse strand, counting down.
GCCATAAACCAAGACAAGAAGTAAATCATCATCTATACCATTAGCAGATAGAGTTAATTCAAATCCAAAATAGATTAAATCTATTTTCATTTGTATATACTTTTATGGTACTCATGGAATGAATGAATACATTTGATATGTGGAATACTTTCGTGAATGTCTAGTATCAGTGATTGAGTAAGATTGAAAATATTTCCATTTTTCGTCTAAAGTTTCATACAAAGTAGAACGCCAAAAACATTTCATTTTCTTTAAGTTTGTTCCATTGTTAAAATTATTTTATCGTAATTTTGCGAATCCAGGGGTAGAAGGCTCTTGTTTAAACTGTCTTCCGTCTACAAACCTGGTAGACTGCTTTGTTTCGTTTGATTAAAACGCCAGGTATTGGTTGCTTTAAGCTTGTTATTTCTCATGAGTTATATGAAATAAGTTGTGTCGAGCTGCTCAAGTTTACATTTTTTATTTTGTTTTCATTTGAGCTCATCTGGGGAGCAGTGTATTTCTCGTTACTTCCAGAAACTGCTGGTGTTCAGCTATCAATCGGATTAAATATAAATCATGCTGCCTGATCTATGCTGCCTGATATATAAAATTTCCTATTGTTCATCTTTCATTATGGGTGCTATATAAATAAATGTATTGTTCTATTTCTCATCCTCGCTCCCTGTTTTCTTTAACAGCTAAGCCATTTCTCCACTTTCACCTCTCATCTTGCCTTACGTTACGGCCCAGCTGGTTTAAATCTCTCACGCTGGTCTGCTAAATCCTATTTTCACCTTCGTTTATCTTTAATTCACTCTTATCACATACGCGGCTCATCTTCATTCCCAATTTGTTCGTTTGCTCTCCATTGCCTTCTTCCTCTCTTCAGTTTCAGGCTGCAATATCGTGTAAATATTATCCTCCGTGTATCGTTCTTTATCTTGACTAATTGTTTCCTCTGTTTCAGAATTTACATTTGTTTTTTGTTTGTGTATACTTTTGTTTTTGTTTGACTGCTTTTCGTATTTTTTGCCTCCTTGCATCGTCTTGGCGTTATTCGAAATAGATGGTTGTTGTTGTTGAAGCTCCTCAGATTGTCTGGCCGAACAGCGCCGGGCTCCTGAGGAGCGCTACGTTACTAATCGGGTCCTTGTGGTTGATTTGATGTTGTGTTCATGTCGGAGTTGTGTGTGTGCTATGCAATGTTGCATGATGTGTGTGATGCTGTGTGGTGCTGAATTGCAATCTGGGCAGGTGCACCTTGTGTTCTTTCTGTGTGAGTTTATTCTCTTATTTGTGTATGTCTGTAGCGTGTTGTAGTGAGTGGATTGTTTTGCCTGCTATTTCTGTGTGTATGTGTTTCTTAATTGATGTACGCGTAGGATCAGATGGAAGTGTGGTCAGAATTTGTCTAGTACAGTGTGCTTGATAGGTGTTGTTCTGGATGTGTCTTGTTGTGTTTTCTTTGTTGTGAGGTGGTGTAGTGACTGCTGCTGTGCGTGTTTGTGTGCCTCTCATGTCAAGATGGTGTTTCAGTTTGAGGAGATTTGTTTCTTGATGGAGGTGGTCTGTAGGTGTGATTGCCGTGCATTCTGAAATTGTTCCGAGTTTTATCGCGATTGCAGTGTGGCGCATTGCAAGGTTGCTAGCCCATGCTGAACCGGCATATTCTATGGCATGTCTGATGTATTCTTGATATATGGTCATGACAGTGTCTTTGCTGTGTCCGAATGTCGTGTGAGTGATTTATGCATGGGGTGAATTTGGTTTTGATGTTGGTGATGTGGTGTTTGAATGACAAGTATGTGACGTACGAGATGCTCAGGATTGTCGGTTTATGCTTGTGTGGGATGATTGTCTTCTTGATTGTGATTTGTGTACAGTGAGGAATTGATTGGTTTGGTGATTGGTTCGCATAGGCGCTTGTTTTGTAGAACCCATAATCACATCTTCACATGCTACGTTGAAAATCCTCTCTTAGCACAGGACAGCACAGAACAACAGATGCTGTGTGCGACACTTTATTTGTCCTCTTATGTGGCATACTCCTGTTCTTACACTCTCTCTAGCTCTTCCAGTTTTCCCGTCTTTTCCACGTGGAAAGGCGCGTAGGGGCTGCATGATGCATCTCATAGCGCATGCGCTCTTTTTGCGTTAATTTGTTCTTTTTGTGCTATAATAACAATAACGACCCTCAAGCCGGGATGTCGCGGGTTCGATTCCCGGACAGTTCGTTTTTTTTTGGGAGTTTCTACACATACAAGTCACTACTGTACAAGCCATACTGATTCTGAATCATACAGTATATGATGAGACACGATTATACCAGATGTCAGCTATCTGTATTGGTTATCCCGTGCAGGCGATTATTTCTGATACGTTTCCATCTCTGGCGTCACAGGGTGGAGAGCGCTGGCTCTGAAATATCAGTTAGTTGCACAGTCAGGATGTCATATCTAAGTAAACTTACGAATAACTTAGGAACTTACGAAAGTATACTTATAGCTCATATATCAGCACACAAAAAACTGGGGAAAACAGTACCAATAATAGGGATAGGAGGACGAAACAAGTGCATAGGAAAAAAACACAAACAAATAAAAGACATCACACAGAAAACATCAAAGACATCAAAGACCAGACAGAATTATTAAATGCCGAACGACACAGTTTTAATAAGCGGCCAGATCAAAGCAAATGGATCTAATAATTGGATGACAGATTCCGAGTATCGTTGAAGAAAATCCAATAAAAACACTGCTGGCGAAAATACGCAATTCTAGCATTAATTAAATACAAAATGACGTATTAAGAGAGAAGATTTACTAATAAACCTTTCTTTTCCGCCATTGTCAAACTGTCGTGTATTATCGGGCAGTGAATGAGTTTTGATTGCCATCAAAATGGCTTTCTCTTCAAGCTCGATGTTTGCTGAATTCTTTCTCATCTCATGCCGTACGACCTCATTCATCTGTTGCTTAAAAAACTTTTCCAGCTATAGTTTGATGCAGTTTTTTAATTTGTAGATTTGTTGTATGTATTGAAACATGCGGCCATATATCAGTTTTTGTGATCGTTGAAATATCGCCCTTGTAGCGCGCATGTGTGCTTATACACGCCACACCAAACATATTTGCATTGAATTACACTGTAAAAGATTGCACATTGTCGAATCATCTCTATCCTCCATCATCGCAATGTTCACATTAACTCCAGCTATAAGGCCTGGCATTAGACTAAGTGGATGAAACTGGAAGAGCTAAGACAGGATTTTCAACGTAGCATGTGAAGATGTGATTATGGGTTCTACAAAACAAGCGCCTATGCGAACCAATCACCAATCCAATCAATTCCTCACTGTACACAAATCACAATCAAGAAGACAATCATCCCACACAAGCACAAACCGAAAATCCTGGACATCACGTACGTCACACACTTGTCATTCAAATACCTGTTGCAGGACTGAGAGTGTTCAAAAAATGTTGCACGTGTTGTGTTAGCACTGCGGTTTTTAACCGAGGCTGTTCGCCCCTCTAGTGGGTGCGAATCTGTTTCACAAAAGGTGCGAGGATTGCTGTGAAAAATGAACGAGTATTTTGGCTATGCTTAATTTTTTCTCGGTAAAAAAACTTTTCTATTTATCCTCTTAAACATTGTGCGAAGGGACATACCATACTTAGAGTTGGGAATTTTATTTGATCATATATACAATATTTTTTCACATAAAATGCAAATTTTAAGAGAAACAACATAAAATGTCATTTTCACTGAAAAATATTGTCGAAATATATAATTCTATAGGTTGCGTCTACAATTAATCTATATTGTGTCTAATTAATATATTTCTTAATTGTAATTACACAGATCACGCATTCAACATGTTATGATACACTCAAACACTGTATAAATGTACAATATTAACGTCAGCAACGTTAATGCAAATATTGCAACGTTGCTGATAGCTTCTTATGTTTGGTCATCAAAAGCGTCGCACGGTGTTACCCCTAGTTAACTATCATATGGGTTGTGGGCGTAGCTTAAGTGGTGTGACAGCGTGACAACGGGTTGCAGAGGGTGTGTAATAACTGGCTATGCAGATAAAATCACTCCGAGCTAGGTGCATGTGACATTGGTTTTTTGGTAAGGTAGGACAATACGTACATGTACTTTATATTTAGATTTTTGAAAATTATTGTACACAAGTTGCTCAAAAGGCGTCTGTATTGCCACGCTCAAATTCATTGAAGTCATTCAATGTGAAGTCTAATTTTCCCAGAAAATCATATATGATGACATATATGATATATGAGCATATGTTACGTTGCATGTGAGATACGTGACCTCTGGTCACAATGATTTGTTGCTGCAAGTTGCCAAATTGCAAAATGGCACGGCTACAGTGGCAGCACCAATGATGAGGCTAAATCCTCCCCTACCGAAATATGCCAAGCCCTTCTGAGCCTACCCAAAAATCCTCACCATGCACATTTCAATTGTAGCTCCTACTGTTTCGCCAAGTTACCACATCTTTTCCTCAGCCCCCCCACCGGGTAATACTGGCGCCGCCACTGCACCACTACAATATCGGGAGGGCCCAATCAAGGTAAAACTGGCACCATGTACTACGAAATATTTACCTCTCTAAGAGTGGCTTCCCAATGGAATGTCGCTAGATGCATGCTTAAAATGCAAATAATTTACGAAAGTGTCGAAAATTCACATATATTAAAGTTGAATAACATAATTTGGTGACTTTGACAACATATTTTTACATTTTTCATCACGTTACAGAAACATAAAACGCCAAAAATTATCACATAAAGTTCTCAACTCTAATTATAATCTATTGAAGGGATGTAGTTCCAAAAATATCTCCAAAACCAAGTGGAACCAGAACTTGATTTGAAAAGGGGGCAAACACTACATCAAGTTGAAAACCACTGTGTTAACTTCTATATATAGATATATGTGTGTGTACGTGATTCAGGTGGACACAGATCTGGTCAGATTCAAGCTTCGTCAGCTTCAGCAGTCTTTGACGTGTGTACATGTGCCTGTGTGTTTGCGTGTCTCAACGGCTGTGTTTGCGTGTGTGTGTGTCTGTGTGTGAGTGTGAGTGTGTGCGAGTGTGTGAGTGTGTTGGCTTGAGGTATTTGTGTGTTCAAAATGCCGGCCAAGGATATCTGCTACTCGGACAAATACACCGACGATAAATACGAGTATCGGTGAGTATTTTGTACTGCGAACAAGTACCCACTCTCTCACTCTATTTTCCACTCTCTCTATGAACCTGTGGGAAATGGACGAGTATCTGTTGGCAGCTAAAGGTCGGACAGAACAGGACAACTATGTGTGCTTTTATCAATTCAAATTCGTGTATCTGTGTTTCTAATCACCTCTTGACATTCACTTTGATTTAACAAGTGAATTTATTTAATTTATCAGTGCTGTTGTGGAAAATTAAGATATGGCGCATTGTTAAGTGTGGAATCAGAGGAAAACAGTTAAGAACCATAGACAATGAATACTCTAGACCATGTAACAACGTATCTATTTGACCAGTCACAATACCGGCCACTATTATAAAACACCATGATCATTAGTTATATAATTATTTTACTGTCTTTCATTGTGTGCATTGTGTATTTCTTCTTGTGTGTGTGTGTGTGTGTCCGTTTTGTGGCAATGCGTGTGTGTGTGTGTTTGTCTGTATGAGTGTACCAGTTATAGCGTGTTTGTTTATGCAATTTCTGATTATTATGTTCACATGCTACGACATGTGTGCTGTTTTGCAATGTGCATGTGTGTGTGTGTGCGTAATTTAATCCAATTACATGCATAACATTTCACATACTCCTCCATACGTATCAGATAGCGTGTGTTTATGTGTATGTGTGTGTTTCACAATATAACACCAGTTAATACTTGACAAATTCACAGAAAATATTGCACAAGAAGTATGCGAGTTATTGTAACTCTAGGCTTAACAAATACAATAATGAAAGCTTAAGCACAACACTGTAAATTGTAACTCTGTATGTTTAAGACGTTTTTCTTAGACCTATTTCAAATGTGGCAATAGAATCGTGTTTGACAATGGACTTCAGTTCATTCGGCAAATAATTCCATACTAGATGTCCTGAATATGGCAATGAATTTTTATACAGAGTTGTTCTGAACTGTGGCGGTCTAAACTTCATGTACTCACTAGTTGTAGTGTACAGGAGATGAGCAAGGCTGTCTCAAGGCTGAACCCACTGTTTTGTCTAATATATGCTCAATTGCCCAATACTGCTTGATTCCACTACACATCCATTACTTTTTCATCCCTTACCACTGGCTTGTCTTTATTAAGACTTTTATGAAGTCCTCTTCGATCTCTCTCACTCCAAACTACTCAATCTTTTCTATCCAGGTGTTTTGGCCAATGCTATGGTTGAAAACGTTGTTTAAATCATCCCTAAATCTTCGCTTCGCTGATGCAGGTTACCCAACTCTAACCTCTCATAAGGTAATACACTCAACTATTGTGTGTGTGTGTGTGTGTGTTTACAGGCACGTGTTCTTGCCCAAGGATCTGGTTGATCTGGTGCCCAAGACTCACTTGATGACCGAAAGTGAATGGCGCAGTATTGGCGTGCAACAAAGTCGCGGTTGGGTGCACTACATGATTCACGAACCAGGTGTCACATTGCCTCTCTCTCTGTGTGTTTGTGTGTGTGTCAGTGTGTATCTGTATGTGTGTTTAGTGTGATCTTCAGTGTTGTGACTGTGCTCGTCGTAATGTCGTCATGACAGTAGACAGACGAGACAATACGCTTTCATTCTCGCCCAGTAAGAATTCCCTCTTTCACTGTCCATTGATACGCCGTGACGAAGAAGTTTTGCATTATCGGCCGAGTTTAGAACCGGTGACGTTGGGCACTGGTTCATGCCTCTGATGACTCCGTTCGGCGTATTGTTTTGCTCAGAAACAGCGCAGAATATTACAGATCAGTGGTCGAAAACGTTTTTCTCCTCTGATTCCCCACGTCTTTATGAGCCAACTCTTCATTTTCCACAGCAGCGCTTACCAAGTCAACAGGTTCAGTTGTTCCATCAAATCGAAGATCGGAAAGTCACTAGAAACGAAAATAAGGTAATTGGCAATGATAAAACACTCACAAGCAATGTTCTTGGCAACTCCTCCATTTCCCATCCGTGTTAATTTCTGCACAGGTTAAGGTCCACTGGTCTTGATTCTAGTGGTATGCGGTAGTAGCGATCGGGGCACTTGTATTGGCATAGCATGTGAAACTGCAGAATAGTTCACTTTTTATTGGTGATTTAGCCAAGAGCGTAGATTTGTGTCGAGGCTCGGGGGGATGACAGCCATCATGCATTAGTGTTCAAGGATGGCTCAGTTGGTCAATTGCATGAGACCCTCAAACTAGTTTGTGTTTATTGAATTACAACACGCATATATCTATAGAAAATGTATTGAATATTATTGCGTACACACACACACACACATTTGTCGTGTGTTGTTACTTCTTTGCTATGCTGATTTTAATGCCCAATTGGCTGAACTCAACAGAGTTCTTGGGGGAGTAATTGCATATTCATTCCCCAGCGAATTTGTCGAGGGGTATATATATATCCCCCATACTCCCATTATATACGAGTGTACGACATGTATCGCTTGCTGACGCACTGTTTGTGTATGGCCCAATTCTGTTTGGCGTTTATGTATCCCAACTTCACTATCCCCTTATATCCTCCTGTCTACCGTTCGGTTAACCCGTGCCTATATATTGATTTGGTTAATTTGGTGAATTTCGGGTGATAGAGAAATAAGAGCCAGCTACGAACCGCTTTTTTACTGCGTTGCAAAATCCGCTTTGTTCGTGATGTTGTTGCATTTCACTGAGTCACCGCTACTTATGAAGTGCTTATGAACCGTCCAAGCACCAACACTCGCTATAGCTACCGTTCAACATTGTATCGTCCCATTTCATTTCAGCAGCTAAGTTTTGTGTGGACTCACCTAGTTCTACAGGATTAAGCCAAACTCCTACTGTCTTGTCCCTTTTCCATATTTCATCAACTATATACGAGTACTTGAAGCTCAAGTTCTTAGTGTTAACTATTTTCCATTATAATTGGTTCCATTTATCTACACTCCTAAACGGAGAACCATACTTTTTATGTGTTTTCGACAAGGTGTTTAAAATTAGTTTTTTCAGTGTTCTCTACGCATATTTCCCTGAAAAACCACAAACCACGCCTGTAACCACAAACAAAAAACCACGCCTGTAACCACAAACAAAAAACCACGCCTGTAACCACAAACCAAAAACCACACCTGTAACCACAAACAAAAAACCACGCCTGTAACCACAAACAAAAAACCACACCTGTAACCACAAACCAAAAACCACACCTGTATTGACCATGTCTGTCATGCATATGTGCGTGTGTGTGTGTGTGTGTGGCAGAGCCCCATGTGTTGCTGTTCAAACGCCAGCTGCCCAAGACGGAGAAGATGGACGTGGATCTGTCCTCGAACACGGCCGCCACAGCTGTAGGACATGGAGGTCGCGGAGATACGGCTATTATGGCACAACGCTGAACTAACCACTTCACCATGTGTGTGTGTGCGTGTGCGCGATTGTATTGTGTTTGTGTTGCGTTGTTTGTTCGTCGTACACGAGCGGTGTGTGGCGGTGTTTTCTTATCGAGATACGGCAGGTGTTTTGTGTGTTGTTGAATTTTCCGGTTCGCGGTTAGTGTTGGTACAAGAGGAATATTGAATATTTTCGGTGTTGTTTGCGTGCGTGTGTGTGTGTGTGTGTGTGTGGTTTTGCGTCGTTGATTATGTCCAGTGTGTGAATTCCGCCCCGTGTCTTGTTGGCTCTTGTAATCTGTCTGTGTTGGTTTAACAGGCGAAATAATAAACAACGAGCCAGAAGCGTGTTTTATTAATGGCACATCGCTCATGTATAACTACATACACACCTTTATTGAGACCATACGTGGAATGTATAAAATATAGCCTCATACAGCACAGTCGGTTTGTTCACACATTCAGCCTCGTATAAACCATAATTACATGACATTTTCATCTACGTCCGTACCAACCGTGTAAACCAGGCATAATCACATTCTAGTCTAAATACCCATTGACGATATAAACACGCTAAAGCTCGAAAAACAGACAGTTCTACACAGATCTATTGTGAATGCATTGACGAATCGGCCCTTTTAGACTCCTGAAAGATCTGAATTGATAGAGAAGAAAACACATCATTGCAAAACAATGCAACAATTTTGCACTGCAATTACAGCAGCAACGACCACCATGCAAGTGCCAGTAACACCGTCCAGGAAGCGAGCCCTGCAATGCCGGCACCGCCCGTCTGAGGCACGCTCGGACACGGCAGAGTACGCTCCAATGCTCTCAACATGCTGTCCAACAAATTACTCATCGTCGGATCTTTACACGTGGCCATCCCTTCGACCGTGCACACATGCATGCTTGTCATTCGCTTGCATGCATCTGCATCGCCGACCAGAACGTCCAGAGTCTGCGCAAGCACCTCGTCTAGATCGTACTGGTCGTCCGACAGCGTCTCCGGCTCGCCACGGCGCTTGAGACACTCGAGTACTGTCTGGCGCGTGGAGTTTGTCACCGTGCAGTTGTCTCGAACAGCCAGCAGTAAGGCTATTCGCTCGCCGCTTCTTCCGCAGACAAACTGCACGCCCGCCTCCAGCATGTCATACACCATACTGGAGACGTTCACGTTGGCGGCGTTGGTGCGTGGCTGCGACAAACACGGCCGGAGCGCGTCCAACGCAGGTCCAACACATTTGGACATGACGCTGTCGGCCGACTTACAGCGATCGGAAAACAATTCATCGAGAGCTCCGTGCCGCGAATAATTCATCACATCGACGGCCAGCCGGTCCAACCGCAGCTGCCCGGACACACACGAGATCATCGTATCCCTGGTGGTGGACAACAGCTGCTCATCATGCGACACGTTGGCCTTCCGACACATGATGCTCATAATGTTCATCGCACTCTCCCATGGCGACTCTGTTCGAGCATGCGGCACAACAGCACTCGCAGCAAACAGTACCAGCAACGACGCACCAATAGCAGCGTGCATGCTAGACAAGCAACAGTCAGCCAAATGATTCGAATCAAGCCAGCGCAGTTGGTACTGTTTGTAGTTGGTTTGTTACAAGTGTGAAATAGCATATTAGATATGAATATCATTCAGCAAGCAAACAGGAGTAAACATAAAGTATTTCACATTGACATTTTGACTTTTGCAAATAAAAGCACACATGATCAAAACAGTCGTAACCAGATAGTATACAGTTTCGTCATATCTTCATATGAAGATATCGTCATATCTTCATATCGTCATATGAATTCACACCCTGATAATTAGTGCAGGTTATAATATTTACATATCGCATCCAAGTCTCAGTTCTTGGTCTACATCAATGACTTGTTGGATTCAACACAGTCAAGTGGGAAACTCTTTGCTGATGATATATTTATTTATTATTATTATCATTCATACTATCTTCCTAGCGTAGTTGGCCTTTGTAGTTGTCCGCATGTCATTTTGTGTGTGTGTGTGTGCGGTGCTTTCATGTTTAATGTTTTTATTTTCCCATTTTCGTTGTAGTTTGCCGCGCTTGTGTCCCTGGATGAGCGCTATACAAATAAATGAATGAATGAATGCCAAGATTTATCGGACAATAAAAAGTAATGATGATGCTGTAATACTGCAAAACGACCTGCATAGACTGAAGGAGTGGACTCAGAACTGGCTGCTACAGTTTAATGCTGATGAATGAACGGTCATGCATATTGGTAAGCGTAACCAGGGATATGAATACTATCTGGGGTAAAATGTTTTGGAGGAAACAAGAGAGGAAAAGGATCTTGGTGTTGTCATTACTGATGACCTGAAACCATCGAGACAGGTAGCAAAGGCAGCAGCAAAAGCCAATTCAATGCTTGGTCTGATAAAGAAGACTATGACATGTATGGATTCAGAAATGCTACTGAAGCTCTATGATTCACTGGTTAGACCTAGTCTTGAATACTGTGTTCAGGCCTGGTCGCCGTATACACAGGGTGACATCAAGAAGCTTGAACAAGTGCAAAGGAGAGCCACAAAATTAGTTCCATCACTGACACACCTTACATATGAAGAAAGACTTCGTCATTTGGGACTCACTACCTTGGAAGAGAGAAGAACCAGAGGAGACATGATTGAAGCTTTCAAGATTAAGAAGGGATTTGATAAAGTTGGAGATGGAAATTTACTACAAGTAGCACCGAGAGATCAGTTCTTGGAAACAAGAGGACATAGTCTGAAGCTTGTTAAGCCGCGGCATAGAACAAGCAAAATAAATAAGTTTTTTACATCGAGAGTTGTGAACAAGTGGAATAGTCTCACAGAGGAAGAAGTCAGCAGTACCAGTGTTAATGGATTTAAAAACAGTTATGACCAGTTTGAGACTATAATAAAAACACAGAGAAGAGGCACCATATATGAGCTATGACTCTTTTGCCTCTTTACTATCACTAAGGTAAGCAATCACTAAGCAAGTGAACATCCTTGACAAAATTGTCAACTTCAAATATATGCATCAACAAACGCAGGACAAAAACGATAATGAAACTCACCTAATTTAAAAGATACAATGTATCTTTCAATGAGAGCTAAAAATAAGCATGTCAGCATAAAACAGTTTAGGATTATGACGATAACCAGCTAAATTCATACTCATCGTCTCAACTGCAACACAATCGACTCACTCGATAATAATAGATAGCGCAGGTACAAAAAAAACTTGTAATGAAAAAAATACAAATCACTGGCAAAATGCCAACTAAATTTGCAAACAAGTCCTCACAAAAAAAAATCCTAAATCATTGTCTTGGATAATTTTAAAGCTTCTAGAGATAACCAGCAAAAATTTCTTGTCAAAGATTCGGAGTCGCGCATGTGGCAAGAATTGACTTTCATAGTTTATGAGAGGAGGAGTGATTCTCTCTTGCCGTTCCAGCCCGAACCGTTTATCGTTCCGCATTTTTCATAATACCCCAGGTAAATGAAGCAAGATAGGGAAAAAGGAATATGGGTTTTCGCTATTTGAACATTTCTAACAAAACGAAACGAATGCAACGGCAATATTATTATCCTCTACAGCAGGGGTAAGTAATTGGCTGTCACGTGAAGTTTATGCGCATTCAATGTTCGTCTTCGAAATAGGAACAAAATGAAGCTTGCGTTAAGTCTGTCTACCGTTCCAGGTATATGTTCATGTATCAATGTCTACCTTTATGCCTCTCGAAATGAGCTACATTGTACAATCGTAGCAACTATTACAAGCATGTATTAAACAATAAATTACGTTCTAAATTCGAATCCACAAGTAATTCGAGAGATATATTTCTAATTATCAACCTTAGGTACGAATATCATAAGGTCACAAAGAACTTACTCAAAGTGTTGTTAAGAAGTCCTGCGGCAAAACGCGTCCTGGAAGGAAACTGAGCAGAAATGAACGTAGCCTTCAGAACGTTCGTGGTGGAATGAATCGCTCAAAAACACAAATGAGGTTCAAGCGTACCCGGTGAGTCATGTACGAATCAGGCACGTATAATATAGGCGCAGTAGCGTACCGAACGCAATGGCATGTCCAGTCTTAAGAACTAGGGGTCCAATCAGTGGCGGATCTAAGCCGGAGAGATTTTTTAGGGGTGCCAATTCAGCGATTCTTAAACCAATCAAGCAAAGTAATTTTTAATGCACTCCAAATAAATGTTTTGTATTATTTAATAAATTTCACATGTGTATTACATTACATTAACTCACATTATTCCATATCTAACCATACACATATTGTTTGAGAATTGAATTGGTCCGCCTCTGGGTCCAATGGCACACAATTTGTTCTACAAAATGTGCTTCTGTGTTTTTCTTGGTGTATATCTTGGTGTATTTCTTGGTGTATGTGCATGTCTTGGTGTATATGTGTATATGTTCGTGTATATATGTTTGTATGTGTGTGTGTGTGTGTGCTTGCGTGTTTGTGCGTGTGTGTGTTTGTGTGTGAGTGCTATAGAGACCTGTGAGTGTAACGCATGGAATGCTGTACTGTACTTTACACTGAATGTCGATTGTATATCACAGGGGTTCCTAACCGAGAGTCCTCGCACGCCCTAGGATGTGCGAGACCGTATCCTAGGGGGTGCGAGGATTGAAGTAATATTTTAAAGGAAATTATATGCTCAACCTATTTATGTATTATATTTTCCTGAAAAAGGTGGTTTTACTCAATGATCTTATTCTCAATAAAAAGTCTTTTTATTACGTCGTTTGTATTGTTATATTTTCGTATACCTGTCAAAGATCTAGAGGGTGCGGGAGCTGACTGCGGGTATAATGGGGTGCGAGAGCTGATTTGAAAGGGGTGCGAGCACTGGTAACCGTGTAATTCCAGTACAACCAGATTCATGGTCGAGTGGTCGGCGACTAAACCGGCTCCCCCACTGTTCTGCAGTGAGGAGGGTGGCTAGACACCCGACAGGAAAAAAAACAAAACCTGTTTCAAGGGCGGATGAGCTATCTGATAGCCAACGGCCATCTAGCATATTCCAGTTTGCAAACGTGTTTTAATTTTTATATTTGTGCCTACTCCCTGCTCGCTGTGATGTTCCTGTCGGTTGTCTTTTTCGCGCCTGTGTATAAATATGTGCGCTATATTAAATATATGTTGTTGTTGTTGTTGCTGTTGAGCACTGAGAAAGGTTGAGAACCACTGGTATAACAGGTACTATTATGCTCAGTAACTATGTTACTCCTAACATAATCTATGAGTATGTTATCCATAGGTGTTCTATCTATCTGGACTACAATACTTTCAGGACACTCTACAGAGCATTAGCCAGAGGGCATATTGAGTATGATAATATTGTTTGAAGCAACACCATGCAGTGTCAGCAATGTTAAGAGTTTGTTGGCTTGGTTTATTGGATGCGATGTGCTTCAATGTTTGCCCGAACCACTCTGGCATACCGGAGATGATAACACGCCATGTTTTTATCACGCGTTCGTGTGCAATGCATCCATGTTGCTGGCATATCTTTCAAGAGCGAGCCCAGAAAATTTGATCAGGGCAGTCAAAATCACACTTGTCTGGACTGTACGCGTGTGTGTGTGACCAATACGCGGCAATCACAATCATTTGGCACAACTGAACAAATGAGAACTAGTAAGATAAAAATTAGAATAGAAAAATTCATCGAAATTGGAGTATAAAAAGGTCCCTCATTGGTCCCCTAGCATCAATTCCCAACTTATTTACATAACAATACCTCAAAGAAATTGTCATTAAATGTGGAGCTATAATTATTGGTGAAAATAAGCATAGGATAATAATACGACTAGTTATGACATTGATTAAGCCGGTGGTTTTTAATCATATTGGAGGTTAAGAACCAGTCTATCCCACAAGTTTCATACATGCTTTCATCGAATTTTCGTGTTTGAAGTATTACAAGAAAAATCACAAATCACGTACGATCAAGACAGTCACACAAGTAGGCTACTACTGAGTGGACCGAGTTGCTTGCAGCACAGATATCAAGGCCAAGCGATGTGGCGTGATTAACTGCAGCCAATGATGACCAAGCAGAGCTTGACGTCACGAATCATAAGAGTGGGTGAACCAAACCACCGAACTCCTGAAACTATCTCACTGGACCCCTGGAGATCCATTGAACCCAGGTAAAGAACATTGTATTGTATTGCGCGAAATCATAGTTCATTGCAGCATCATAGTTGATAACCCCAGCACTTTTGCTTTCTGACATCGCCACTGTCAATCTTGCTGATATTAGTTTAGTTTATTTATCTGGAGGGCCAGCTGTTAATACAGAATTATTAGTTTTCCTATCAATGTTTGTATACTACATCACGAAATTTTAAATATTGCACAAAATTTCAAGTAAATAATTGTTGAATAAGCGAGTTATTTTTGTCCAGGGTGAATTTTAACTTCAACCAATAATTTTTTGATTCATGACTCAAAAAAGCGGCACAAAATGGTATGTATGTATCCAACGCGTATTCAAAAACACCTGCCACGAACTTAACACCACAAATACGCACACACTAAACACACATCCCCCATTGCGCAGAACGCGCAATGACCCTACAGCAGTTCGATAAAACAACTAATACAACATTTTTATTAATAAACATTACTTATTTCTGATTGGCTTTTTTTCACACACAAGTTATTCCGAATGAAAGAGCGATTCCATCATATTTATTCGTACATAATTCCGATTTTTAAATATTTCCATGCTAAAGTCTTATACTAAATTATAATAATTGTTTATTCTACCAGAGTTTAATGTATTCTTCTGTCCAGATAGAAGTAAACTTCATCTCACCGATTGTGTTTGAAACAAAAGCAATCTGAACGTATGCAAGTGCACAAACGCACATACATACGCTCATTTGTATGTTTCAATTGTTAGAAAATCAAGCGAAGACGCAAACAATAGCTGGCGACGCAAAATCTCATCAATTATGCAGCGAACGAAAGCCACTAGCACCGAAATCATTTCGACCAATCGGATTTAGCAAGACCGCGCGACATTCTATTAGAAAGTATACCAGAAATCTTGTAAGTAATTGTGCCAAGTCAACTTGTGTATGCGCGCATGCATGCGTGTGTGTGTGTGGGCGTGTTTTGTTTAGAATACAGGTCGTCAACAGATCAGTACACAACACACAAACACACATACATACAAATATTAGAGCGAATTTTTCGTCGCAGCGTAATTCGTTCCAGAAATTAGCTGGTAAGTTTAAATATCCGTCATTTGAATTACCGTATTTGCCGGTGTATAAGTCGACTCGTTATATATATCGACCCCCTAAAATTCGACGGAAATTTACGATATTATGATATATCCTTTGTATAAGTCGAGCTCAATTGTTTCATTATATTTAACTTTAAAACTCAATCAGAAATATGCGTAATTTATAGACGAAATGTGTTCAAATTCGCGAGTTTGTAGCGAGCGATCTATACGCCATTGAGGCGATGACTCACACATTCGAGGCGATGACTCACACATTCGAGGCGATGACTCAATACCCAGTACTTCCCCCTAGCAGTCAACGTCGCTGCCTGGCTTTCGATGTCCGTTATTGAGGTGAAAATATTTGAAATTGTTGCTGAGGATGCGTGTTAATGCGACGAACGCTTTATAATGATTCAGTTTCTCGCTGTTTGATGAGCCTGACGGACACACACCCACGCACAATGAGATGCATGAGAAACGACCTTGGTTACCATCACATTTGAAGCGATGAATACGAAGTTTAATTTTATGACTCGGTGTATAAGTTGAGGTCGATTTTTTCGGTCGATTTTTGATCGAAAAAAGGTCGACTTATACACCGGCAAATACGGTAACTATTCAACCAATATAGAACATTTCATCAAATTAATTTTGAACTATTGTAATATAGTTTTTCAATTTTCCAACTCCTCAAAGTATTTGTAAAAAATGAAACAAAAAAACTACGTTTATTTTAAAAAACAGGCGCGCGGGGACAACACTACCCCACACGCGCCTATAAGACCTCAAACTATTACATGGAAGGACACACACACATACACACACAAAGTCTAACAACCAATCAGCGGTGAGCTGGTCAAGTGCTCGTAGCCGCGGGACAGAAACATAGTGAACGCAAGACACACACACAGACGAGCACACACACACACATACAAACACACACATATAAACACATTAAATTACACACAACGCGAACACAAATCACACCACACATACACCTTCACATACACCACACATACACCTTCACATACACACGGTAAACCGCACACAATCACACTACATATTCGACATTTCTGCAAAAGTGCCTGAAGTTATTATTGCAAGGAATTGCCACAAGTGTGAGGCTCGAAATGCTGGAATATCTACTCTCGACACAATATTGCAAATAGTTGCTCTAGATTTGTATATCTCGCTAGCAGTCTATACATCGAAAGTTTTTCTGTTGTAGGCGCCATGCATTTGCATTAATTGTTAATATGTTTTATCCATGCATTTTAGCGCACCATTTTATTGCATATATGCATGTAACGTGATGCATTCATGTACACTATTGTTTAAACTTGATGACAGATGTGTAATCCGTGTAATCCCAACTATTGTCTGCGCGAAACATGTGTATTGTGTTGCACCGTGTCCTAGGGGACCACACATAATTCAAACATAATCTTGTCTTGTGTTTAGACCATAAGTGTATGCATAAGTGGTGTTAATATACCTAACCCTACGTTTTACGACACGCAGCGGGTACGGCGGCAGTATTCATATCCCCTGACCGCAGGGACCCCTTATGCCTAGTCGACACCTTCTTTTATACGGACCCTCTGGCTTTTGCACGCACACACGCAGTGCACGCATTGTGGGTTGGCTCTACAGACACACATAAAACAATGTCAGCCACCTGGGTCCAATGCTTCACAGTACATATGTGCACCTATTCAGACGTCAGCTCCACCTTGCAGATACACAACCTTTAAATCAGTCACGCTTTAAACATGTATGATTCTGTGCTATGTAACACGCACACACACACATACACACCTGCACGCCCACACCTAACTACGAACTAACTGCGTATATGGTTAGTTTACACATTTCATTTCGGATGCAACACGCGTGTGACAATATTCATTATAGCTGCTAAACTTAATGTGTCTCGTGATAGCCTTGTGCGCCGTGCTGTTTGCAACTTAGAACGTGGAGCAACATACAACAACAACAACGTGGAGCAAATACATACATACATACAGTGTTGGTAAAACAAAATAGAGTCGGTCCCCCAAATAGCGGACTCGAAGAAACCGAGAATAACTTCTGCTATTTGGAGGCGTGCTCTGCAGCAAAGCTTATCAATCTTTTTTACTGTTAAGCTTCAAGTTTTCACAAAATATTCGCTATTTCGCTTATTCCTCTACCATTTTTCATCCTTCTCATATGATTGTACCAAACAGTTTCATTATCCCAACAAAAATTCAGCCACGCGGCGTTTTCCTCTGGACGCCATGTTTTTGATATGTTGCGGTTTGCAGGAGGGACCTGATACACAAACATTTCATCTATTATATGTCGGTAGTTATAATTGCATTGGTGGAGAACTTTTTTACCCAAATCTCTTGAAATTGTAATTTTTTATAGGTATTTATTAAAAACTCATCTCATGACATAGCAGTATTTTTAAATTTCTGTAAAACTTCAGAGCTTCAACTCCGGTTCCAAAATATGTATTCAAAGACAGGCGCGCGTAGAACATCGCTGTCCCACGCCCGCCAACAAGACCACACCACCTTCAAGCACACTCAGCACACGACTCTCCTCGTTATATAGTAAAAATATCTATGTTCGAAGAACATGTGTGTGACAACAGCGATGACGCATAAGCGCTCATACACATATGCATATTCATACACACACATGCAGGCATACCAATATGCAAAATATACATTGCCCCATATAGACGCATGGCAACAGTGACGATGACGTGATCACACACACACACACACGCACACATACACACTCTGGCTGGCGCACTTGTTCTGCAAACATGCAGCGTGAGATTGCAGATCCGGCTATTCTAGCTGTGTCTGAGTCAACGGCGATGACATCATCGCAATCGAACGGCGGCATCTCAACGTACACTATAACTACAATTTCCAGAAATGTGTTTAGTCATAACCCAAGTGTGCATGCGTATCATTTGTGGTATGTACTCACTTGCAACGCACACCATGGATCAGATTGTAATAAAGAACGTGTAGGTACAGACACATACAAACACGCACGCACACACACACAGGTCGAGACAGGACAGCTCGAGCTTAGCTCATCTCCTATATTATACAACTCGGTGAGTACACACACACACAACATATAATTGACAATCACAAACACACGATCGACAAGTATATGCCACAATGGCAATGATAAAGCGACTGTGGTGCGCCACGTTCAACGGCGTCACGCACCACGTCGGGGAACCTGCCATAAGCACATGCGATTATCTACGGCGCATTATCATGTGGACTACATACGCGTCATCTACATACTCATCTTCTACATACGCGTGAATTACATACGTGCCAAATACATCCACCTACGTCTGACACTCATGCTAACAGAGAGCTCAAAACCGCTCAAATTTTACCGCCAGCAACGACACCTGTCTGTGTTGACAGAGTTCGTTTCCGATGTGTATCACGTAAAATGTGCAGACAATGTGGTCGCAGATTGTTTGTCACGGCCAGCCTGTGGCGTCACAGTCGACGTCTGGGATCTTCCCGCTTTGGCGGTAGCTCAGGCGTCGGACGAAGAGAGACAAAGAGCCATGACTCGCATCAAGTCGTTCAAAATCAGTGGTGAGTATGCACTCTACTGTGACACGACAACTACACAACCGCGACCGTTCGTACCAAGCTCACTTCGACAGCGTATTTTTGCTCACCTGCATAATATCTCCCACCCGGGCATGCAGGGCAGCATCAGGCTGGTCAAGAGCAGATATTGCTGGCCATCGTTGGAACGGGATGTCAAGTCCTGGGTGAGATCATGTCTGGCGTGTCAAAGGTCTAAATACATCACACGACACACGAAGCCGCTGCCGACACCATTCAGTGAGTTCGCAGGTCGTTTTCAAACTGTTCACGTAGATATCGTTGGACCACTGCCGCCGATGCAGCTGCCAGGACATGCTTTCGCCAATCCGTTCCGGTTCTTTCTGACCTGCATCGACCGCGCATCTCGGTGGGTGGAAGCGGCTCCTTTGGCAGATATCACGGCTGTGACTGTGGCAAGGGCCATCATCGAGACATGGGTGTCTCGGTTTGGTATACTGGTGCACATCGTCACCGATCGTGGAAAACAATTTGAGGCCGACGTAATGAACGAAATGGCTCAAGTCATCGGTTTTCACCGCCCCGGCACCACTACATACTACCCGCAGTCCAATGGCGTGCTCGGGCGACGCCAGCGTGTGCTGAAAGCTCCGATCATAGCACGCCGCCAAGACTGGTTGGTCGCGCTGCCCGTCGTGCTTCTAGGCATGCGGATGCTGCCGTCCGAAGCAGGTGTATCAACGTTCAGCGCCGTCACGGGAACTGAACTGATGTGTCCGCGTGTGGTGGTCGACCCAGCTGCCTCTACTGCTGTGCAACACGAGTTTGTGCAGGAATTGGCGCGGCGTATGTGTGAGATCGACTTTCGTCGTCTATCAGAAGGTTCAGCACATGGCGCGACAGCTGCACACATACCGTCGGATCTTGATCGTTGCACACATGTTTGGATGCGCGTGGACCGCGTGCCCCACGCACTGGAAGCCCCGTATTACGGCCCGTTTAGCGTGGTGCACCGTGGACCAGCTGTGTTCACCATAGAGCTACCATCCGGCTTGGAGTGAAGGGATTCCGGCTGTTGCTACAGGTGTTGGACAAACCAGTCGAGTATAGTACGTGCTGTCACACAGTGCTAGAGTGTTCGCTCGATTCATTGTGCTCCCGCTACTTATTCGTGTTCCCCGCGTATTCGTGTCCGGCCGCTGCGGGCGTTGTACTGTATCATTTATTTATGTACTTGTAATTATGTATTAATGTTTTGTCAATGTGTGAATGTAATATATAGCTGTGGTGTAATCGTGTGTAGTGAGAGAGAGAGTGTGTGTGTGAAAGATTGTGAGTGCGTGAACGTGTTAGTGTGTATATGTGTGATCGTGTATAGTTGAATTGTATATTGCGTGCGAGAGTGTGTGAGCGAGTGTGTCTAGTTCTTTCGGTGTGTGTGTGTATGCGTTTAGTGAAGTGTGCATGCCCCGCAGCGGCGAGCGAGTGACCGGCTCGCCGCTGATTGGTTGTTGCGGCGGGTGAGGACTGTGCGTGTGTATGTGTGTCCGTGTGTGCTCCCGAGTGACACGGTGTGAGCTAGGAGTCGTGTTTGAGGTGTTGTCGGGAGTGGTGTGACGTCTTGTAGGCGCGCGTGGGGCTGTGAAGCCCACGCGCGCCTGTCTGAATATAACCTAGATTTTTGTTTTTATACAAGCTATTCCGGCCTTTATGTTTTGGAAGTATTGTTTGTCTGCGACCCGACTTCATCAGCGGAGATAGTGCCCTCCTGTATTAGCAGTGGCTTGGAAGATGTGGAGGTGCTCGGCGGCGTGTCAGGTTGTTGTGCGGGGGACGGCAGGGGAGCATGGTGCCGGCAGGAGGCAGCGGGGGAGCTGCAGCCGAGGGTTGCTCGTCGTCCCGCCTGCACTGGTGGTGGACTCGTCGCCGGGCAGCTGACAGTTTGCTGGTGGAGGCTGCTGATGCTGGAGGGCAGGCGAAAGAAAGGTACTGCTGAGGCCGGAGGAGGAAAGGCTCGACGACGACGGCGTGGCCTGCGTGTGCAGCGACGTCACGGCTGTCTGCGGCAGGGTGCTGAAGAGCACGGGTGTCGACGGGAGCATGGTGGATGCTGGGGTCGTGGTGTTGTGCCCTGTCGCGGCAGCCGGCGATGAAGAGGACGGCAGGCTGCGGTGGAGCACTGAAGAGCACGGGCGAGGCGGGAGCGTGGTGGATGCTGGGGCCTGACGTGTTGTGCTTCGCCGCAGCCAAGGTGTGTGCGTCTGGTGGAGGCCGTCGTCGAGTTAGGTTTTTTATTCGTTCATTTTTGCTTGGTTTGCGTTTCTATAATTGTACGTTCTTCAGTTGATTTGTTTCTGGAAAAACAGGTGGAGGTGTAGTGTGATTGTGTGCAGTGAGAGAGTGTGTGAGAGATTATCTACGTTGACTGAGAGTGTGTGTGCGTGAACGTGTTAATGTGTCTATGTGTGATCGCGTACAGTTGAATTGCGTATTGCGTGCGAGAGTGTGTGAGCGAGTGTGTATAGTTGTGTATAGCTGTGTGTGTATGCGTTTGTGAATTGTCCATGCCCCGCGGCGGCGAGTGAATGACCAGCTCGCCGCTGATTGGTTGTTGTGGCCGGTGAGGACTGTGCGCGTGTGTGTGTCCGTGTGTGCTCCCGTGTGTCACGGTGTGAGCTAGGAGTCGTGTTCGTGGTTTGGTTGTGGCGTGACGTCTTGTAGGCGCGCGTGGGGCAGTGATGCCCACGCGCGCTTGTCTGAATATATATTAGTTTTTTGTTTGCCGTTACAATAGCTGATTTACTAATTGTATTCTATGCATTTTTAACCATAGAACCACAGGTACGCGGACGTCTGACACTCATGCTGACAAAACCACCGATCACACAATGCCTATTCAAACACATAACGGTCGAAGAGTACGCTTCAAACGTAAGCCTGATTTCTGTTATTCTTTATTATTGTCACTCACATGTCACCCATATATTGAATTCGCGTGTGCCTTTATTGTGTAAAATCGTTCTGTTTTGCACGCTTTGTATGTTTTTGATTGTATTTTTTCATTCTTGTCCAGCTACGCTTCTGGTGGGGGTCTGTAGTATATCAGATATATTTATTCACATATATTTAAGCTCTGCATTGATTGTATGCGCTTGTGTATGGTTGCATGTGCCTTTGTGTGCACTTGTGTATGGTTGCATGTGAGTTTGTATGTGCGTGTGCGTGTTCATCTGCATGTATGGCTGTGTGGTGCGCCACGTGCAACGACGTCTTGCGCCATTTCGCGGAACCCGCCAGGATTAGTGTCCTCTGAGTTATTACAGTTGTATTCCTCTGAGTCATTACAATTACATTCTCACTATTCGTAAATGATATTGTTTCTATGTGTGTTTGTTTTTCACATTGATTCTATACATCATGTCATTCAATTAAATAGTTGCTCGAAACTTCCCAGCGAGAGTGCCATCACATCATTTCTGCCAATTATACTTGAGAAATGTCTCAAGAGTGACACACTAAATAATATTATGTCGCTTGCATTCTGCTCCATTATGTGTATGTGTGCGGGTGTGTGCGTAAATCCAAGTAAAATGTATGTTGTTAGATTGTATACGAACGCACACACACACACACACACTATATAATTGACAACGAGGTTACGAGACGCACGACAATAACCGCACCAATATCAGATAACAACGCTACAATTGTATAGAGCAACACATTAGTACCTACCGCATGTCACACGAGCCAATTTGATGTAGAATATAGTCCGCTGAGCTTAAAACATAGATGAAGGACAAATTTAGAATAAGCCCGTGTGCTTAACTCGGTTATATTCTCATTTTATCACAGTGTTTAGGCTTTTTTCGGAAAGTAATGTTAGTGACGTACGGTAGGCAGTGGCGGTGTCAGGTGTTGAGGGGGGCTTGGAGGGGGCTGAATTCCCCCAACAAATATGCCAAGCCGCCTGGGTCTCCCCGAAAAGACTGACCATGAACAAGTAGAGTTCATGATTCAAGTATAGTTCATCATGTTTTGCCAAGCCCCGTTTCTTTTTCGTTAGCCCCCTCAGGCCCCACCGGAAAAATCCTACCGCCACCACTGTTTCCGGCACTGAATGATGGCTGGTGTTAACAAACACTCGTGCATGCAAACGATGGAGCTTGCGACATTGTGTTTTGATATGAAGTTGCAATAGTGTCTGACCTTATTCTGAAGGAATCGATCAAATGCATAATTGACAAATACATTTGTTTTGTTTGCTTAGAGAAACGCCCTACAAAACCATGTATTGGCCAGCTGCAGTACAAGGACATTGAGTCTATACTAATCACTGGAAATCACAGATACGGTACGCGATATGCCGTTGTTATACCACCAGCAGATGACTCAAATCCGCTCCGGACTCAACCTCGGCCGGATCTCGACCGGATATGAAGAGACGCGCTGCCGCTCGGCCCACCAGTCTCATATGAGATCCGGACACCAACAGACCACTGCCCTCACGCAGTCCGACCACCGCAGGTCGGTTCGGATACTTGAGATACTGCAAGATCCGCTCCTGACGCGTTTCGCCCATGTGCTTACTGTCCGGTAGAGGGTCGATGTAGTGTGGATTGATGTTGAACGGCACCAGTGAGAGCGCGTCGAACGAAGACGGCTGCACGATCGGCATGTCGTTGGTGGTGCAGATGTTGACGGTGGCGACGTTGGAGCCGGCGCTAGATCCCAAATACGGCAAACATCCGGAGACCACCCGGTCGCGGATCACAGACAACAGTTGATGGTCCTGTAGTGTCTTCAACAAGCGGAAGGTGTTGCCGCCTCCAATGTAGATGGCCTGGGCGTCCTTGACCGCCTGAACTGGATCATCCGCCTCATGAATTCCATCCACATCGTAGCCGAGTGATTGCAGTCGTTCACGCACCTGGCGAGTGTAATCGTCGTAGTCGAACAGTGCGTAGGGAACGAACAGGATGCGAACCACGTCCTTGCCGAAGAAATCTTTAACAAGATCGCTGCACCATTCCATAAACTTGGAGCCATGCAAGGCCGAACTAGACAGTGACAGGGCTCGTAGCATGTCACCGGTCGATGTTATAAGGTTCTGTTGGAAAAGACAACATAATATCTAGAGGAGCCATTGGGAATGAAACACTGACCATCAATAGCCATCAATACGCGTTATATTAGCATGTCGGGTGGCGTAACCCAGCGGTAAACCTCCATGGAGTCGAGTAATTCCACGAAGGAATCAATACATTACACTTATATAAATAAAAAACAACTATACTCATCTGTACTACATTTGCTGATGACGAGTGGATTACAGACAAAAGACAAAGACACCACAGACTCCAACAGATAATTATGTGCCCCATTCACACACATTCAAAATTAGTCGGTTAGATTGGGAGTCCACCGTCCAAGCGTAATGGAAGAAATACGAAACACAAGATACTGTCAGGTACCACAAGATACAGATGCACAATGTTCTGCATTATTCAGCATGGTTGACGCAAGGGTCTCACTTTTGTGTTGAGTGCTGTTAATCGTGTAATTACACCTCTATAGTCACACTCCAGCAAATAGCGCCAAATATAGTAAGCATCATACGAAAGTCTACAGGAGCAATGCTTGTATATATTCACAACACATTCGGAAAATATCAAAAACGATGCACGTAGAAAGATTGAGAGAAATCGACGAATTGAGAACAAAAAAGACGAAATATCAGACTGAAAGCAGACTATGTCGGATAGTTTGAACAAATATCACGGCATCACGAGAGATCGAACGACAGATCCAGCTGTGACCATCCTGGCACGCTGATATCACAGTCCGAATCTTCCACATCATCAACCATGGTGGTCGCGTCGGTCTCCGAGTCTTCTGCGGCGGTCGGCGTGGTCAACAAGTCCTCTTCAACGTCGACCTCGAGAGCTGTCGACGCCGGATCGGCATCCAATCGTCTCAGAAGAGTGGCGGTCCGCGCACATGCCGGTGACAAAGACAGCGCCGTCTGACAATGCTGCAGCGCACTACGCTGACCCTGAAGCCCCCCGCCACCGCCGCCATCCCTGTTGGACAGCGTCAGCAGCTCGGCCAGCCGCAGATGCAGGCGCGCCGAACAGGCGTGCACGTGCAACTGGCGCTGCAACACCTCTACGGCCGACTCGTAGAGTGCGCTCTTCTCGTAGACATCGGCCAGCAACAGAGCGGCCGGCAAGTGATGTGGATCACGCGACAGAGCGCGCTCCAGACACGAGTAGGCGCGACTGGCGTACAACGGCTCGCGCAACATCACGCACGCACACAGCGTCAGCGCACGAGCCGTGTAGCCCATCTGACGACTGGCTGAGTTGACCAGCGCCAGTGCCTCTTTCAGCCGGCCGCTGGCGCAGTAGCACTCGACCAGACCCTGCAGCGGCTCGAAACGCGACGGCGCCGACTGCATCGCCTCGCGGAAGTGCACGGCCGCGTCTTCCGGCTTTTTCAGTCGCAACAACAGAGTGCCTTTCAGCGACAGCGCATCGGCGTCGCGCGGACGCAGAGCGGCCGCCTTGTGAGCGAAATGCAGCGCTCGCCGCGCACGGCGACTCAACAGCGCATGGTAGCCGAGCACCATCCACGGCTCATGATGCTGTTCCGTCGCACAGCCACCGCCGCCGCCGCAGAGTCGCGCAGCAGTCTGCGCCAGTTGAGCCAGCTCCGAGCCGCGTTTCTCGCCGTAGTACAGCGCCGCCAGCAAGTCACTGCCGTCAGTCGCCAGCGGTTCGGCCGCGCGAGCTCGTTGCAACACGGGCAGCGCGGCGGCGAAGTCACCGGCGCAGTACAACGCGCGGCCCAGCAGGTTCTGCATCTGTGCACCGTCGGCGATGAACGTCAGCGACAATGTAGACGGAGCGGTATTGGACGGTGCGGCAGCAGTAGCAGCAGCCGTAGCGGAGGCGGCCGTCGTGGTGGTGGAGTGAGTTGTCCGTCCGTCTGACTGACGTAGCGCGAGACAGCAGGCGTCATACTCGCCGGACGCCAGCAATGAGTGGACGCGCAGCCAGCTCGGCAGCCAGTCGAGATGCACAGTTGCATTAGCGCCGTTCATTATCAGACCGACTACCTCCTGACTCTTGACGCCCAGTACGACCAGCTGACGCGCCGACTCCAAGGCCAGAGGACATTCGTGCAGTACTTCCTTGTAGGCGGTGACGGCTGCACGCTCCGTGCCGGCCTGTTGGTACAGTCTGCCCAGCGCCATGTTAACGCGAGACGACCGTTGCTTGGCAGGAATACCTTCGAGCGCGGCAATTGCCTGCGAGTGGTGGCGCTGCGACAGCAGACTCTGGTAGAGCCAGAAGCGAATGTCGGCCTCGCTAACATCGTCAATCTCGGCGGCGACGGCCGTGGAAGACGAGCAGGGAGTAGAGACGGGTCGGGCACGAGCCTTGATCAGTGATTTGCGAAAAAGCAGCGCTCGTTTGAGCTGTACTTCAGCGCGTTGGTACTCGCTGAGATTGAGAAGCGAGTGGCCGTGAAAGACCAAGGTGAGGTAACGTTGAACAGCAGGTAGTGTGTTGCCTCGCTCCAGAAGAGAGCCAGGGAGAATGGTGTCGATAATTTGAACAACATTCGAGTAAAGTTGATGCTCATAAAGACGTTTTATATGCTCGAAGACATTCATGATAAACTACAAAGACTAAATTACTATAGAACAAACATGCTGATTTAAGCAAATTAAAAAATCACCAAACGATAAATTAAAATAAAATATCAAACACTGCAAAACAACAATCACAAGCAAGCAAGAAAGCAAGTATCAAATCGCGCAAGCCTGCGCAATGGATACAAAGTACCGCTATAACGTATATGGCGCGATAATCCTTCTGGGTTGGTGCCTCTGCACAACGTTTTTCATTTCATTTTACCCGAATTAAAAACAAAATATAACGTATACCACGTGGGCTAAAATATGCCGGTCACTTATTGTGTCGCAAAGGTCACGCAAATGATCATGGATCCATGCTGCGTTTGAGAACGTGAAAACTCATGATTGAGCTAACTCATGGATTTGTAGCTGCGTAATGAGTGGGATAAAGACATATACTTGACCTTACCTTGATATACTTTGTCAACTAAGGAACTACAACTATCAACTAAGGAAGTACACCGAAATATGCCGCCGTTCGGTATATGATTCACTATGGATCCATCCTGAATCATCATCATCTTGCGAAGTTGTAATATGATACTCTATATATAGTGTCCTCATAGAGAAGATATGTATAGAAGTCCATCTCATTGACAAATTTCACCATACGATTTGCTTTGGAGTGTTTGAATAATTAATTTTTCATGTAAATATCGCATAATGAGGATATTTCTTATTTGCCTTAATCATTAGGTGAGCCTGCGACGACTGTGAACTGTACGGAACAATATAGTTATATAATTTGTTTTTCAATAGTTTTTTTCTGCACGGGGGTCAACAAAGGCTGAGTGCAGTAACCTACAACAACAATCATTAGTTTTCAGTACACATTTCTGGTTGGGGTAAGTTGGGTGAGCGTTTGCAGTTTTACAGATTTTTGCAGAAATTAAGGTTTGTTTTTATCCTATTCTTGTCATTTGTAGATTAAAGGTAAGTTTACTTTTTGTTGTTATCACAGGCTACTGTTGCGGTGTGATCTACTGTCCAGCATGGCTTCTTTATTACGTCACGCCACCGCCTGTTTGACGCGCAATAAGTCGCTGCTTGTGAGTTATTCACATAGTCCAGTTCACACTGATCTGATTATTTGCTAGTGCCAGAGGTAGGCGGTTCGAATCCTGGCGCCTTTGTTTATCAACAACTCCCAGCTTGAATCTACAGGGAGTTACCCCGCTATTGGCAAACGGCGGGGTGTGTTATATTCAGTCTTAACAATATTTTCTAACTTCTAATGCTATCTTAATTTCTGTGAATATATTTAGTGTTGCTGCTTTTAAATATTACACTTAGCATTATTCAATGATATGTCTGTGTCTGAGTGTCTGTATGTGTGCTTCTGTGTGTGTTTGTATGTGTGTGAGTGTGTCTGTGCTTGTGTGTGAGTTTGTCTGTGCCTGTGTGTGTGTGTCTATATTTGTGTTTGTGTTGGTATTTGCCAGGCGAGAAGCAAGTGCTATCGGCCGTGTGGCTCGTGCGGCCTGCATTTCAGCATTGAGAATAGAGCCAGCAACAGTGCCGTCACAACATCACAGGTTGCAAATTGCACTCACTCATTGCCCCCCCCCCACGTCTCCCCCGCTCTGTTAATTATTATGATCATTATTATTATTTTATAATATTATTATTATCATAATAATAATATTATTTATATGTACATTATTATTAATATTAATATTATTATTATTATGATGATTATTATTTTATAATAATAATCCTAATCATAATAATAATCATATTAATAATAATATGATTATTATATGAAATTATATAATTTCATAAGAAATTATGATCATAATAATAATCATAATACATATTATTTTATTATTTTATTATTATTATGTACACATTATGAGTGAGGTTATTTTTATAATTTCTTATTGATGCTAGTATTTTTTCAAGTTATTACTATTATTAATAAAAACATTATGGTTATTATTATTTTTATTATTAAAATCAATGGAGAAAATTAAATGTCAAGGGAGCGAACACTGTTATATTCTCTCTCTCTCTCTGTGTGTGTGTTTCTGTTTGCCTCTGTCTGTGTGTGTGTGTGTGTGTGTGTGTGTGTGTGTGTGTGTGTATGTGTGTGTGTGTGTGTGTGTGCTTGTGAGTATTTACCGAGTTGTACACATGTAACATGTGGTTTATGTTCGCATTTGTTCCGCCTTCTAGTCGTCACATTTCTTCTCGATTCCTTTTTGTGTAGGTGTGTGTATGTCTGTCTGCATGTGGGTGTGTTTGCCTGATTGCCTCTGTCTGTCTGTCTGTCTGTCAATGTGTGTGCATGTGTGTATATCTGTTTTTGTGTGCTTATGTCTGTATATGTATATATGTGTGTACGTATATGCGTATGTGTGTGTAAATGTGTGTATGTGTAAATGTGTGTGTGTGTATGCTTGTGCTTTTTTTCCCTCACAGACACACATCTATTTCCAATCACGTATTCATTTTATAATAATGTACAATTAAGCACGCACACATGCGCGCCGTGTATTTGCGAGTCAGTTTTGTGTGCTTGTGTGTTTATGTCTGTACATACATGTTTGTGTGTGTGTGTGTGTGTGTGTGTGTCAGATATCTCGCGACTACCCGGTGGTTGATCATGTATATGACGCTCTGGTGGTGGGTGCTGGTGGGGCGGGACTTCGTGCGGCGTTTGGTCTTGTTGAGCGAGGTTTTCGTACGGCCGTCATCACCAAGCTGTTTCCTACTCGCTCTCACACGGTGGCGGCGCAGGGCGGCATCAACGCCGCACTCGGCAACATGGAGGAGGACAGCTGGCAGTGGCATATGTGAGACAGTGACACACATACACACACTCACATACATACACACACACACACACACACACACACACACACACACACACACACACACACACACACACACACACACACACACACACATACATACAGTATCGGCCAAAAGTTTGCACTCCAAACACGACACAAATATAATTGTATATTGACGGCATGAAAGTGACACATTTTTTGACATTCAACTGTTTTTTTACTTTGTTGATAATGATTGATAATATTAGACTGTTCATAGCTGGAAACACAGATACTAAATGTTTGGTATCTGGCACAACAGAGCTTGCGGCTGCCACGAAACACTCACCGACCTCTAATGATACTCAAACAATACATCACCTGATAATTTCCTGATAAGTATCCTGGTAGAAGTCAACATATTGGGTTCGCTATCAGTCATGCAAAAATATGTATATTCAGCCCGTGATGTAGAAATCAAGGGCTAATTTATGACCAATTTACATGTAAATGTATGATATCATCACTCATGCGTCCAAATATTTGGCGTCTTGTATGTGTGTGTGTGTGTGTGTGCGTGTGTGTGTGTGAGGTTTGTTTTAGAATACACCACCTCACAGTAACGGCATTTCATCATTTCTGGTGGCCGACGATATTCTTGATTCATTGCCAATTTCCATCGCTATTTCCTTACTGATTCGTCACCATTGTTTGGCTGTAGCTTGCTTCGTTCCTATTCTTGTTTTGTGTTTGGTCATAGCGTCGCTCGTCTATGCTAGTGTTTCTCAACGTGGGCCATATGACTCCTTGAAGGTTATGGGATTGTTTGTGGGGCCATAGGATCAAATTTAAAAGAGAACCATCAGATGTCACTATGTTTTCTCACGGGCGAAGAAATATATATGTTGAAGATATATATGTATGTTGTACATTTCAATCTTCTGATCCGCCGCGGCAGTGACATCCCCGGTGTTTGCCTGGCGCGTGTGTTCGATCCGCCAATGTGTGTGTATGTCCGTGTGCTCGGCTCGCCTGTACGTACAGTCGTGGCGTTGTTTATATGGGTGGTCGGTGGAAATAGTCACCGACATACATGAGCTAATCCTTTGGATAAGTGGCGTCGCGTCGATCCATGTGTGTATATGGGGCCACAAGGACTTCTAGCAGGATCAAGCACTGTTTCTGGGGCGTCACAACCACAATCACAAGAACTAACATTGTGTTGAAGCGAGCTAAAGCAATAAAACGGTTGAGAACCACTGGTCCAGACACCGCTTCTGTGTGTGTGTGTGTGTGTGTGTGTGTGTGTGTGTGTGTGTGTGTGTGTGTGTGTGTGTGTGTGTGTGTGTGTGTGTGTGTGTGTGTGTCTGTATGTATATATGTGTGTGTCATATTAGTGATGTCATAACATTGTCTATATTAGTGATGATTATAAGGTGTAAATTATCTCTCTTCTTTCTTTACCTTTCACTTTCTGTGTGTGTGTGTGGCTATGTGTGTGTGTTTCTGTGTGTGTGTGTGTGTGTGTGTGTGTGTGTGTGTGTGTGTGTGTGTGTGTGTGTGTGCAGCGCCCTAGAGAACCTCTAGGTGTAGGGCGCTATATAAATATATACCTAATGTAATGTGTGTGTGTGTGTGTGTGTGTGTGTGTGTGTGTGTGTGTGTGTGTGTGTGTGTGCTGGCTCAGGTACGACACGGTGAAGGGCTCCGATTGGCTAGGTGATCAGGATGCCATACATTACATGACCCGCGAGGCACCGCAGGCGGTTGTTGAACTGGAGCATTACGGCATGCCATTCAGTCGCACCAACGAAGGCAAAATATACCAGCGGGCTTTCGGTGGACAGTCATTGAAATTCGGCAAGGTCGGTTTTACAGTGGTTTTTAGTAATTTGGCGCTAAATAGTAATGTAATATATACGGGTGTAGTTTTTACTAATTTGGCGCTAAATAGTAATGTAATATATACGGGATGTACCGATTATGCCTCATTACCATTGTTTTCGTCGTTTTTTTGTTGTCTTAATTGGCGTGATGTTTTACTTTGTTTACATTAAATTGTTGATTACTTTGTGTTTGTGATTAGTTTGTGTAATATGCTGTTTGACTACGTCACGCTCTGACTGTATTTGAGCTGGTTATTCTCCATGTTTGACACAAATTTTCATTATGATCGCCTGTGCTATCTACATTTTGACTACAGTTCAAATACATTTTGACTGTATCTGGTTTATTTTCCACTAAATTTCCACAACATTTTGTCTAAACATCTGACTGCATTTGACTACATTTTAACTATAAAAAATTACTACCTTTATAGTAAGATTTGACTCAATTTTATCTAGATTTTCACTACATTTTCTCGACGTGTTTCTGTCACTGTCACTGTCACTGTCACTGTCACTGTTACTGTCACTGTCACTGTCACTGTCACTGTCACTGTTACTGTCACTGTTACTGTAGGGCGGTCAGGCTCATCGTTGCTGTTGTGTGGCCGACCGAACCGGTCACTCTCTGTTGCACACGCTTTACGGCCAGTCGCTGCGCTACGATTGCAACTATTTTGTCGAGTATTTCGCGCTCGATCTGCTGATGGAAGAGGGCGAGTGTCGCGGGGTCATTGCCCTCTGTCTGGAAGACGGCTCGCTACATCGGTTTCGCGCCAAAAACACGGTGAAATGTCGACTGTGCTATTATTATGATTATTATTAATTACAGGCAAGTCCCAGGAGTCAAATGAAATTATCAAATCAAAAGGCTAAATGAAAATGTATTTATGTATGTGTATGTGTATGTATGTAAATGTATGTATGTATGTATAAAATCTTGCAGCAAACTGATTCAGATAACATAATATAGCAAAATAATCTAGAACCGTATAATTATATTGAGCAAAATTATAAAATGGGAAACAAAAATTCATTGTTTGCACGAGATGAGAAACACACAGATAAGCAAACACATACACACAATGAACAAACATGCACACAGAAACGTACATGAGAGGTGTTCATACATTGTGGATTCGGGAACATGTCGAGATAATATGATACACCCCGCTGTTAGCCAATCCACAGTCAACTCACTCCCAGCAGACATGAGCGGCAGTGTTAATGAATTACCTGTAGCTGGACTCGAACCGATGACATCTTGCGCAAGAGTGCATCGCCTGAGCCACTTAGCTATTCTGTCATTTAGTAGTTTTTGTTTATTTGTATCCCAACAGCTGACGTTAGAATTCCCACTTTTGTGTTATGCAAACTGCTTTTCAGACAAGCAGCCACATACTAATTTTTACACCGTACCGAGGACCAAATCACTGTTTTAATAGAATATATCCGCTTTTCACAAGTTGTTACAGAGAACAGTAATGGTTTG